>JALYBT010000110.1:0-158488 GCA_023510015.1 Pestalotiopsis sp. LF_19_12
TTCCCCCCCCCCCCCCCCCCCCCCCAAAAAAAAAAATGTCTCATGTAGCGGTTTGTCCACTTCCAAGCGGCATATTTGTAGGATTCGGACAAAAAGCAAGATATGCTTATATAGGTAGAGAATGGTATATATATGCAACGCCGGCTACCACTCCTATCTGATAACAAACGTCTGGAACTCGCTCGTCTTTTTCCGCGCGTCTCGTGTAAGATCTCCAAATGCCGATTTCATAATCCGACCCGTCCAAGAAACGGCCGGCATCCGCAGAGTCAACACACCAGACCGCAAGTAAGTGCCATCTTCATTCCGCTCAAGAATCAATGCCGTAACGACCTGCGTTAGGTGCGAGCTTGCGCTGCCCAAAAGTACGCACACCCAGTCCTTGCCGAGTCGGAGCTGCATGAACACTTCTTCCTCGCTCGCAGGCCCCCGCGACATCCAGACCGTGGCCGGATAGCCGTACACCTTCCACTGCTTGGTCTTGCCGTCGTAGCTGAAGTCGGCGGGCTGGAGCACGCGCGACTGCAGAGTCAGGACGGGGTTGTTGGAAGACAGCACGCCGTGGTGCGCCTGCTTCCGCGACGCCCACTTGGAGCTGTGCGCCGTGCCGTCCAGCGTCATCTGGGTGATCTTGCGAAAGTTGAGGATCTCGACGCTCTTGCCGAGGGCCTTCTCCTCCAGCGACTCGTCCTTGGTCGGGTATACGATCTCGCCGGCCCAGCCCACCCAGGACCACGAGGGGAAGTCGGCTCGGCGCCGCGGCTTCTTATCTGTAAAAAAACAGGGGCTGACCGCTATATTAAGTAAAAAATAACCCCGAAGACACTGATTTACGCAGGTTTAATATAGTCTTACGCACGTTTTATATAATTTTATATATTTTTTGCAGGTTTCTTGCTGTTTTATAAATATCCAGGGCTAACGATAGCTATTATCGTATATAATATAGGTATACCGTAATAAAACGCCTCGCTAATAGGCAAATATACGTATTATAAAATAATTATATATACTTGTTATTTACGATCGAAAATAATACTTAGGCGCTTAATAATTATATTTTTAGGGATAAATATTATATAGTTAATTAATAACAAGGCTTATTATTATTTTTAGGAATTAGTGTAAAATTAGTCGTATTTAGCGGCGTATATTTAAATATACCTAATTTATCCCCGTAATTTTTATTATTCGACATCTGCCTATTTATAAGCAGGCGAGTCTAATTAGGTTATTTTATACGGTATAAAGCTATAGCCTCGCGTATAGTTTAATACTAATTTAGTATTTAAATATTGCTTTTATAACGCTATAGCCCGGCGTACCTCGCGTAGCTTTTTTCGGTTACTTTGATTTTTATAGCGATAAACGATATAACTTTATAAAACGACGACGCTTACGAAGCCTTTAATTTAAGCTAATAAATATAGCCTATATATTAAAGCCGGCCTATAGGCCTTTTTTTATTATATAACCTAAGCACGATCGCCTAAACGTACGATAATTTTTTATATAACGCCGACGAAACGGAGCGGAAGCTCGTACTCGAAAAAAAAAAGGGTATAACCGCGGCCGAGGCGCCGGGTTACGCTTAAAATCGCGGAAAATTCGGAATATTTATACTTAAAACAAATATTTTTCGTATATCGTTAGCGCCGCGTGTTATATTAGGCACGGAGGGTCGTGCCTGCCGTAAGCGGGCGGGACGGCACGGTTATAAACGCGTAAAAAGCGCGCGCGCTCGGAGTATTCGGCGCGCGACTCGTTTACGACGGCCGGTTTATAAATAATATACGAGGGTAAAATATATAACCGATTATAATATAAATACGAGCCGTTTATACGCTAAAAAAAACCGTATTTTAAAAAGTTATCGAGCTTTACGCCGCTACGCGGTTATTATTTAAACTACGCGGTTACCCTCGCCGCCGCCGTAATATAATCCGAATATTTAAATATTTAAAAATCGTTAGCGGCGCGGTATACGGCCCCGGACGCGGGAAATTTACCGGTTTATCGGATATCGCTTTTTATTATTAAATTATATTAGCTAAAACTAAATTATCGGCGAGGGGCATTTCCGGGGACGGAAAATAAAATTATAAAATTAAGCCCGACGATAAATCCTCGCGCTAATATTTTAAAGTTTACCGGATTATTACCTTAATATAAATTACCGGCGATTTCGCCCGCTTTTAGGTATATTTAATTTACCGGGTAAATAAAATAAACGCAGGTATTTTCGGCGGACGGCGATAATTTTTAAAGTTTTATTAAATTACCGATTTAAAATTTAAAGCTAATTTAGCGGCGCGCGAAAGCTATTAAATACCTTTTTATTGTTCGATTAATTTAAATATTTTAATTTTATATCGCGGGAGCGTTTTTTAAAAGCGCTTTCGCTCGGATTAATACCGTTTTTTAAGGCTGTTTTAATCCGTATTAATAAAAAATTTCGGAAGGGAAAATATCGAAAAAGCGGACTCGGCTAAAACGGACCGGGCTAAAGCGGATTAGGTCGAAAAAAAAACGGGAAGCCCGTTTGCCAAACCGGCGAATATACCGGGCGCTATATTCGGGAGGCCGGCGGCGGTAAAAAATAAAGCGATTCCGGGCAAAAATATAATATTTAGGCTTATTTATGCCGGCGCCGGAATAAAAACTAAAATCGAAGCTAAAATTACGATATTAAATATTATAAAAGCGCTTATTCGATAAACGTCGCCGACGGTGTTATTTACGAATATAACGCTTTTTTATCGATCCGCAAAGCTATATTATTAGTTTTGGTGTTTTTTAAAATTTTATTTTCGCTTAAAAATAAATCCGTATATCGCGCCGCCGGGCTAGCGTTATCCGTAGCGGTATTTTTTGCTTATTTTATATGCTGGCATCCAAAAGTTGGTTAAATAAGTTTGCTAGTAATTAGAAAACGCGATGCAAAAATGCCAATATAAAAATACTAATAAATATAATAATTTGGCAACTCGCCGTTCGGAAAGGAAAACGGGATTTTTAGTGCAAATAAACGACTAAAACGCAGACTTATTATCCGCGCCGTAGGCAAAGATATACCCGGCACGACAAAAAAAAATATCTCGTTTATAATATAAGGCACTAGGTTGGGTATTATTTTTCGTATTATAAAATAATTTAAAATTTGCTCGTTTTAATTATATTAATAATATTTTTTAGCGCAAAAAGATTAAATAATAAAACCGAGCTAATAAATACTGCCGTTTTAATAATTATATATAAATCTTACGCTAACGCCTTAAATTAAATAATAGCCTTTTTTAATAAGCCGGTAAAATCAAAGCGACGTAACCGGGTATACTCGATTATATATTCGTAATAAAAGTATATAGCCGGCAAAACGATAAGCCACCCGTCCCGAGGATCTTTTTAGGTGCGATTATATAACTATACCTAGTAGTCTCGACGTGGATACCCTCGTAAAATAATATAATAAATTAAAAAAAAGCAAACTATTATAAATTAGGAAAAAGGCCAGATTAACGACTGTGTTAGATATATAAATCGCGACATCACTAAATTCGATTTTATTAAAAAAACATTTTATCTCGAAAAATCTACGTTTATAAAAAATATTGCGTAAAAGCCGTATATCTCCGTATATACCTTATAGCCTATCACCGTTGTTTTTTATCCTTTTTACCCTCGAATTCCTAATAAATAAATACCAAAACCGCAAGGCAACGTAGGCATTTGCGGATATCCCCTTTTTTAGTGGTTAAACGTTTTAAATATACTTATTATAGGTTATCCCGGGCCACCCAAATTCGCAATATTAAGACTTAAAGTCCGAGATTATTAATCCCGGCCTGGCTTAATAATCATTTTTTTACTTATTTGCGATATATTTTAAATTTAGATTTTACCTTATTTTTATTAAAATATTCGCAATTCTTATTACCCGTCCGGGGGTATTAAATTTGGTCGATTAGCCTAATAATATCGGATTTAATTTAAAGTAGCTATTTTCTAAGACTAAATTAAGATTAGGACTAAGATTATTAACTATTAATAAAAACTAGGGTTTAATTTTAATTCGTGTTAGATTAGGTAAATTTTTACGCTAATTAATATTTTTAATATTATAACTATACGTATTAAAATTTTCCTGTTTATAATTTACTAATTTATTTTAGGCAAAAATAAAAATAATAATACAAAAACGAATATAAAAATTAAAAACGTATATTAAAGCGATTTTATAATTATATTAACTTTAAATTTTTGGTATAAATCTTATAATTTTTAAAAAAGGTGCAAACGGATATAATAATATAAACGTAAAAAAAAAGCCGTGGCTTAGGTTTTAGATAGTAACGGTTATCCTGTTTTAATATAGTAGTTTAACGGTACCTTTTTTTTGTTATTTTAACTTTAGTGGGTAGCGATCTAAAATATTTTAAGCTAATAAAAGTCAAAAAAGTAATATTAAAATATAGCTTAATATATCCGAGTATATAATATTAATGCTATATTTAATTTTGTTAAAAAGTAGCTAATATTTATATATATTTTATATATATTTATATTCGCGTTTTAATATTTAAATATTATTAATATTAGCGAGCTATAATTTAATAAAACCTTTTAATATTTATAATTATATTAAATTAATATAACGAAAAGACTTTTTGCTAAATATATATTTTTGCCTTTTTTGGCGTTTTTTGTGTTAGGCCGCCTTTAATAATTTTGCGGCGGTTTTTTTATTTATTAATTTTTTGTAGGCCGAATATATCCCGACGTAAAAATATATATAAAGTTTCGTTTATAAAAAATAATATAAATTAAGGTATTTAAGGCCGTATATAGCGGATTAATAAAAGTTCGGTATTATCGTCGCTATTAGCAAATAATAATATCTTAGACGTATATAATATATAACGGTATTTTAAATCGTATTAAAAAAGTATAAAAACAGGTTTATATTTTTCGGCCCTCGAAAGTGATCTAAGGGTTAATTTTGCCGTTAGGCGTATTATTATGCTTTATTCGGTTAAAAATTAGGATATTGCCGTTATTAGTTAAAGTAGCAATTAGATCGGGGTTTTAAAAGTAATAGCGAGCCTTGTTAACTTTGCTAGGCAATTAAACGAAAAAAAACTCGATTTCGGGAGGCTTAAGCTAATTTTAAAAATGCTATAAAATTAGCCGATTATAAGCCTTACCAAAAAAAACCGAAAAGCTAACGTCGGGCCGAATATTATAAAAATAATAGTTATACCGTTTATTTTCGGTCGAAAACAAATCGACGGAAAAATAGTATTTTAATAAAAATAAATTAAAAGCGTCGAGGTAACGGTTTTTACGTAGGCCGGCCTTATATTTTCCTAAAATTTTAATATTTTAACCAAAATATAATTTAAGTTATTTTATATTTTTATAAAGCGTGCCTATTATAAATCGCTATTTAATAATTCGCGAAAGGTCTCGGTTATAATTTTTTTAACCGTTACCCTGCGGCCTGTTTCGTATCGTTAGCAGGCCGCTTAGGTTAAACGCGGAAACCGGGTTAAAAAGCTTTATATTAACCTCGCCGCGTTCGCCTCGAAAAAGCTCGTTTAAGATTTTCGATTTTGCGGCTATTATTTCGGGATTTATAAGGCGTCCGTTAAGGTTAAAAAATTGATATATCGAGGTGCTCCAAATTCGACCTCGATTTAACGGCTATCGCCGCGCACGTATTTATTTAAAATCCTAAAATTTGCAGGTATAAGTCCGAGATTTATTTAAAATAAAGCCAATAATTAATATACTAATTTATTCCGACCGCGGCTTAGCGAAGTGCCAAAAATAATATAAATAAAAGCCGGGTATACCGTGATTTTATAGATTTATACGTATTAGGACCGTGGATAATAAAGTGTATCACGGTTTAAAAAATTTATTTAATAGCAGACGTTATGCCAAAAATAGTATAATCCTTTTATCGCTAATGCTAAATAAGCCTAATTAACTTATACGTATTAATATTATATTAAATGGTATAATATTTTAAAAGCTAACTTATATAGTAGATATTATGCTAAAAATGGTATAATTTTTTATTATTAATACTAAATAATTTAAAAGGCTAAGCAGATAATATGCCAAAAATAATATAGTCTTTTTGTAACGATTATACTAAGGATAAACCGAAATATAAAAAAATACTAAGGTTTATATTATCAAATACGTAAAGCGTAAAAAATATATTAAGCAAAAAGTAATTATAAAACTAATTTATAAATATAATCGTCAAAGCGTATTAAATACCTTATTTATAAATAAAATAAATATTTAGATTAATTACTAAGGTAATAACTATCTATATAATATAAGAAATCCGTCTTTAATATATTTATTTATCCTTTTATTAATATTAGTGTTAAATTACGATAATAAATAATAATTTTATACTAAATCATTATTTTTAACCGTGATTTATCCCTAGATTATTTTCTAAAAACGTAATTTATTTTACGGCTTACGCGCTAAAACCGTAATTTTATCAGCTAGGTGTTACCGGCTATTAAATCTGCCTTATTCTTAGGCTTTTATTTTTTTAATAATAGCCCCGTAACGTGCTTTTTATTTTAATTTACGCGTTAATATATATTCGTTTTTTTATAAAAGTATATATTTGTAATATTAGCTTTTTTTTTTATATTTTTTGTCCTCGAAAAATCGGTTAGTCGTATAAATAGGCCGTAAATGCCTATTTTTTATAGTGCGTGGCTTTATTTTTTTTTATTAGTAATATATGTTTATTATATTAGGTCGTATCGATAAATCAAAGTCTAAATCTAAAAGAAAATCAAAAAAGGCTTTTAAGCGTAAAATCTTTTTTGCTCGTATTAAAAAATACGGTTTTTTTGCCGATATACCGTATTTATATTATTTTAAGCATAAAAGGCGGTATATAATAACAGAAAACTCGACCCGTTATAACGAGTATATTAATCGTAGCCGTTTTTATAAAAGCTTTTTAGTCGGATTATTTTTTGCTTATACGATATAAAAAAAAGAGCGGCTCGCGAAAAAAAAAAAATTAATAAAAATTTTTTTTTTAAAAAATTAGCGGATAGCTAAACGGATTGCGAAAAAAATAAATAAAGCTATATCGAAACTTTTTCGTTTTCGCTAATAACGGAAATTCGCCAAATTTAAAAAAATAACTTATTCCGTCGCGGTATATAATAATTAAACGAAAATAATACTCGCGATCGCGTAGCGACTAATAAAAAATAATTTATCCCGGATAATAAAATAATAGCGATATCCGCGGTTATTAATATTTTTAACGTAATAAATTTTAATATTATAAATTAGGATTTTTTCGGGTTCGAAAATAATTTTAGAGTTTTTAATTTTTTGGCCGGTATTAAAAATATTATTAAAAAGCGACGTAGTTTTTAATATGCTTCCTAGGTTTTTATATATTATTTTTAGGTAGGTAGTTTTTTTATTTTATAAGGAATTAGTATTTTCGTCCGACTTTTTTATAATCGATAATTTTTTTAACGTTATATTTTAGCTAATTTCTTTTTTATTTTTAGCGTTTGGTCGATAATTGCGTTTTCGGGTGCTAGTTCGAATAGCGAAATATAAAATATTAGGTATTTTTTTTTATAATTTTAAGTAATTATAAGCGGTAATTAATTTTTAAAATTTGTTTATCGATTTTAAATAATCCGAGTTTTTTAAAATTTAATTTGTCGTTTAATCGTTTTATTTTAATATTTTTGCGTAATAAATAAACTTTATTTCCCTTCGCTAAAATTAGTTTTTTAACTTTTTTTTTATCGGCGTACTTTTTCGTATATATTTAAAAGGCAATAAAGTTTTTTTAGAAGTTTTTTTAAAGTTTTTTTAGGTTATTAACGTATTAAATAGCGTATTTTGCTAACTTTTTTCCTATAATAGGTTTTTTGGTTATATCTAGTTCGTAGCCGTAATTAGCGTAAAATAATAATTTTTTTATAGGTTTTTGTATAATATTGTTATAAGTAAATTACGCTATAAATAATAATATAACCTAATTATTTTAGTCGTAGTTAATATAATAACGTAAATATTTTTTAAATATTTAGTTAGCTCGTTTTATTTGTCCGTTTATTTATAGGTAATAAATTATCGAAAGCTTATAATTTACTCCTAATTATATTATAAATAATTTCTAAAATTTTGATATAAATAGCTTATTTTTATTTAAAATAATTTTATTTAATAAGCCGTGCTAATATGTTATAATTCGTAAGAATATATAAGCTAATTTTTCCGTATTATTTGCTTTTTTATAAAACAAAAAATATGCGTATTTCGTAAATTGTTTTATAAATACCAAAATATTGTCGTAAAAGGTCTTAATTAAAGGTTTTTTTAATAATGGTAGCTTTATAATAAAATTTAAAACGATAAATTTTTATATTTTATTTAAAGGTAGTATTGGTTATAGTTTTTTATAAGGTTTATATTATGCTGTTTTTGTTTTATTATATAAATCGTATTATTTAATAATTTCGCTGACGTAATGGCGTAGCTTTGGGTAATCGAAATATTATTGTATCCGTTTAGTGGTTTTAAATATTTTTTAATATCTACTAGTTAATGCGGAGTATATTTTTTAAATAAGCTCGTTTTTAATTTGTTTTGGGATTATAATTTTCCCTTAGTATATCGGTAATATACCGTTTTTATTTATAATTTTGCTCGATTAACTATCGATATTAGTTATTTTATTAATGGCGTAAAAATTTATAATAAGTATTAGGTTTCCCTTTTAATTATTAGCAAAAACGGCGTATATTTTTTAGGTGCTTTTTAATAATGGTTTAGTCTCCGGTTAAAAGCGTTTATTTTGCTATTTTTTAATTTTTTACGGTAAATAATCTTAAAATTATAATTTGTTAAAAATTTTGCCTATCGTATTTGTCGTTTATTAAATTTTTTGTTTATCGTAAACGATACGAAATTTTTATAATCGGTATAAATTTTAATTTAGTAGTTAATTCCGCTTAGGTAATATTTTTATTTTCGGAATATTTCGATAATTGCGAAAATTTTTTTATCGTAAATTTAGTAATTAAATTATTTTTTAGTAAATTTTTTAGAATAAAATATTATAAAATATAATTTATCGTTATTGTTTCGTTAGCTAAGTTATCCGCTTATAGCGTAGTTTAAGGCGTCGGTTTTAATTTCGAATTCTTTTTTGGGGTTAGCTATTTTTATAATTGGCTAGTTTATAATTCGCTTTTTAATCGTATCGAAGGCTTCCTGTTTTTTGTTAGTCTATTTAAATAATATATTTTTTTTCGTTAAATATATTAAAAATATAGCGAAACGCCCGAATTTTTCGATAAATATTCGGTAAAAATTTGCGAATTTTAAAAAAGATTTAATTTTTATAATCGATTTTGGTGCCTGTTATTTTTTGATTATTAAGATTTTGGAATTTTTTATTTTAATTTTTCCGGGGAATATTACGTATTTTACGAAAGTAATTTATTTCCGGTAAAATTTGCTTTTTTCGGGGTTTATAAAAAAGTTTGCTTTTTATAATTTCCGTAATATAGTAATAACGTATTATTTATATTTATTAAAGTCTTTTAAATAAATAAATATATCGTCGAGGTATATTATTACGAATTTATCGAGGAATTCTCGTAAAACGGTATTAATTATATTTTAAAAGCTTATTAGTGCGTTAATTAATCCAAAAAATATAACCAAATATTCGAAATATCCGTATTTCGTCCTAAAGGCTGGTTTTTTTTTTAATTTTAATTAAGCCGTACGTATTAAGCAAATTTAGGGCAGTAAACCACTAAATTTTATATAATTTATTTCGTAAATCTTTAATCAAAAGCAAAAGGTATTTATTTTTGATCGTAATATCGTTAAGCTTATAGTAATCGATATAAGGTTTTTATTTCGGTATTCCGTTTTTATTTTTTTTTAGTACGAAAAGTATAAAATAGCCTATTAGCGATATAAATTTTTTAATTTATCCCTTTTCCGTTATTTTTATAATATAGGTTTTTAATATTTTTTCGTATTAAGGTTTTATTAGGTATATTTTTATAAAATATAGTTTTTTTCTTTTTTAGAAAAGTATTTTATAATTAAATCGTATATATTTTAGTAATCTTGTTTTTAGTATTTTATTAAATAAATCGCTAAATTTTTTATATTTTTCGGGAATTTTTTTTATAATATTCGGTTTAATATATTTAGCTATAACGTATAATTTAAATATTTTATAATTACGTAAAAGTTAGTTTTTTTAATACCTGTTAAAGGTTAACTCGCTTTTTGGTATATTTTATTAGAATTGGCCTATATTTTAGCTTATTTTAGGATTGTTTACCCGTAACTAAGGTATTTTTAAAACTAAATCGTAATCCGTAATATCCGTAATATCGCACGTAAAATATTTAAAATAGTTTTAGATATAAATCTAAATATACGTAGTCTTTATATTTATTATTTTATTTTTATATAAAATAGGCTTTTTATCGACGGTATTAAATATATAAAGCGTTTTTTTTGCTTTTATAATATTTGGAGTTTATTAACGATTTTTAGTAAAATAAAAATTTTTTAAGCTTTTATATTTATTAGGGCTCGTATATCGTATCCGTTAATTCGCACTTATATCGTTAAATAATTCGTAATTATATTATCGCTCCCGGTAGCGTAAATAAATTTGGTCTAGGACCGCTTTTGTTTTTTTAAAAATAGTTTAACTCGTTTCCCGAGTTTTTGTTAATTTTTTTGTTAGCGCGTTTTTTTTCGGCGCGTATAAATACTCGTTGGTTTTTTTGGGTTCGAGTCTCGTTTTTTCGTTATTCGTATAGTGTTATATTGTTATTGGCTTTTTTTATAATATCGTACCTAAAGGTAAAGCTAAATTTTTTTACGTTAATTTTTATATTTTTTTATTTATTTATAATAATTTTTATTGTTAGTTTTCGTATAACGTCGTATTTATATTTTAATAGTATTATACGATTTTTGGTGCTTTTAACCAAATCGCTAGTATTTTACGTTAGTTTGCTGGTTTTTTTAATAATAATTCGCCCCGCGGCCTAGTATTTTTTAATAAATTGCTATATTTTAGTTTTATTTATTGCGTAATATAAATATTTGTCGTATATATATTTTACCTAGGATCGGTTTTTTCCCGTCGAATATCGGGATAAGTCGTTAGGGTGCGTAATAATTATTACGAAGCTTTTCGCGTCGTAATATTTAACTTTTACCTGGCCTGTTTTTCTTATTTTATAAAGTTTTTTAATAGCTAAATATTTTATACGTAGCGGAAAAAATCCGTATTTAAGTTTCGTTTCGAGATATTTATCGCATTTTAGATCGATATATCCGTATTATTCGATTTCGTAGTATTTAAGGTTTTTATTATTAAATCGAGGGTTATTTCCGAAAATAGCTCCGGGGGTTTGTCGTTTTTATACCGTATCGGTAGTTTTTTAGAAAATTTTTGCTAATTATTGTTTTATACCTTATAATTCGGCGGTAAAGAGTATAATTTCGTTATAAATACGTAATTATTTATTTTAGAAAATCTCGAATATTTTTTCCGTTATAAAAATGCTAAATATTTTGTCGATAGCTTCCGTTTTTTTAGTCCCGTAAGTTAGGTTTTCCTCGGTAATCCCGTTTCATCGAGGGTGGTTATTTTTTTTTAATTCGTTATTAATACCGTTTATTAATTTAGCTTTTTAGGTTTTATTTTTAGCCTATTAAGTCCGGTAATATATTTCGTTTTTTAACCCGGATAAAATATTATCGTCGTTATTTGCGAGTTATTTTTCCGGTCCGAAGTATATTAACCGTTTTAGCCTGGTGGCGGCTAGGGTTTGTGGTGCTTTAGGATATTATTTATTATCGTTTTTGCAAAATTTATATATTTAATAATTATCGTTAAAATATACGGTTTAGGAAAGCGATATATAAGGTATTTTTTTTTGTTACGTAGCGTTAAATTATTTTTTGCTTTTTAATATAGGTTTAAATATTTTTTTAGGTTAGCGATATTCGTTGGCGTAATATTTTATTCGATCGTAATTATAATATTTAATAAATAATTTATTTTTTTATAATCGTTGTTAAATAATATTTAGGTTTATTAGTTTATTATAGTATCCGTAAAAGGTTTAATTTTTTTAGTTTTTGTTTCGTCCGTTATTTTGGTGCTGCCGGGGTTTTCCGGTATTTGCTAAAGCTCGAGGTTAATATTTTAGCGTATTTTTTTTTCGGCTCGTTATGCGTATAATTAATTATCGATTCGTACGACTAATTCGGTATATTTGCTAAAATTGGTAAATAAATCGAGGATTTTGCTAATTTTGTTTTTAATTTTTTTTAAGTTTTTAGTAATATAGTATAATACGCGTATTATCGGTATAGTCGAGTTTAGCGACGATTTTTTTAAATTTGGTGGTATATATTAAAGTAAACGTTTTTTGCTTAAAGGTTTTAAATTTCCGTTCGGCTTATTTTTTTTCGTTAAAATTTTAAAAAAATAATTTAAGCGCGGATTTGTATCCGGCGTAGGATCCAAAAATTTATCGTATTTTTTTTATACTAGCTTAAAAGCTATTTATTTTTACTAACTTTAAAAAAGTAAAATTTAAATTATACGAAGGTATATTTTTTTAGAAAAAAGGCGGCGTATATAATTCGCTAAAGGTTATTTTAAAAGCTAAATATATAAAAAAAATAATATACGCGGATTTACGCGAGGTATTTTTTAAATTTTTTTAGGGTATTATCGTATATAACGGGGGTATTAAACTTTAATTTATTGTATTTAGTGACTAAAATAATAATAATATTGGCTATTTTTTTATAGTAATATTAGATTTTTAAAGCTTTTAGATAAGCTTAGATTTATTATTTATGGCTTCCTCGAGTCGTCGGATTTTTTTAAAGATCGCGTTATATTAATTTTTAGTGATTTCGAAGTTTTTGCTATCGGAGTCGATATTTATTGCCTAAGTTGGAGTATCGTTTTAAGGAATTTTCCCTTTATCGCTGCTATTTTTGCTAATAATAAATATTTTGCCGAATATTGTTTAGTGTTTTTTTAACGGTAAACGTACCTAAATAAAAGTAATTAAAATATAACGATTATACTAAAAATAAATCGAAATATAAAAAAGTGCTAGGGTTTATATTATTAAATACGTAAAGCGTAAAAGATATATTAAGCAAAAAGTAATTATAAAACTAATTTATAAATATAATCGTTAAAATATATTAAATATTTTATTTATAAATAAAATAAATATTTAAATTAATTATTAAGGTAATAATTATTTATATAATATAGGAAATCCGTTTTTAATATATTTATTTATCTTTTTATTGATATTAGTGTTAAATTACGATAGCAAATAATAATTTTATACTAAATTACTATTTTTAACCGTGATTTATCCCTAAATTATTTTTTAAAAGCGTAATTTATTTTACGGTTTACGCGCTAAAACCGTGATTTTGTTAGCCAGGTGTTACCGGCTATTAGGTCTACTTTATTCCTGGGCCTTTATTTTTTTAATAGCAGCCCCGCAGCGTGCCTCTTATCCTAATTTACGCGCCAATATATATTCGTTTTCCTGTAAAAGTGTATATTTATAATATTTTTATTATTAGTGCTCGCTGGTGCTTATTGGTGCTTAGTGAGTTAATAACTTATAAATATTAGTATCGCGCCGAAATAAAGTGCGTGGTTTAAAAGACTTATTTGTATAGTAGTTATTATACCAAAATCGTTATAATCCTTGGTCGGGAGTATTAAATAAGGTAATTGTCACGGAAATAATAATATTTGATAGTCACGGATATAAAAACGGAAGTTTTTAAACTAATCGGCTTAGGCTAACAAAAATATGGTAAATAATAAAAAAAATAAAATTATAACGAAAATATTTGTAAAAAACGTAAGATTAAATAATAATGGTATAGCTTGGTGCCCGAATACTAAAAGCGTATAAAGAACGGAAAATAATTAAAATAAAAGCAAAAAAATCCCGTATAATAAAGTCTGCCACGAAAAAAGCAGGCCTAAAATATAATGTATTTTATATAAAAAAAGTTATAAAAGTTTAAAAAAATAAAGCAAGCTGTGGCTAGGAAAAAACGATAATTATTCGAGAAAGGAAAAAAAAGAGAAAAGATTATATATATATAAATATATATAAAAAAAAGCGGATATAATATAATAAAAACAATAATATATATTAGGTATTTTGGTATTAACGGTGCTTATATATACTTTATATTTAATATTAATATATAAACAAAATAATTAATCGTAGTAAATAACGTAGGTTTAAAATATATTTTTACCGTTTTATAATACGCGTATATTATTTATGCTAGGTTGCGTTATATATACGTGCCGCCGAAATAAAATTATAGGCTAAAATTAAACGACTAATCGGCGAAAGGTTTAGGAAGCCTTATCCGGAAAGTATTATATTTTGTTTTTATCGCTTTATAATAATATATATTAGTTTTATTTGTTTTTTTCGTATATATATATAACCGAGGTAAAATTATAGGCTAAGAATAAATAACTAATCGTAAAAGGTTTAGGAAGCCTTATCCGGAACGAATCAAATTTGATAAAATCTCGTTTTAATTTTTTGTATTCGGTGTATATTTAAATAATCGGCTTATATCGGATATACGCAGCCAGTATTGGTTAATTTAAATAATTAAAATTATGTATAAATAAACAGCGAGCCGAATTAAATAACGTTATTACGTTATTAAACGGGTATAGCTAGGTATAAAATATTATAAAAATAAGCAGCTATATAAATAAGTAAATAAACGGAATTAAATTAAATAAAATAGCGTGATTTAATAAGGGTTTTCGGGAATTTATAAATATTATTTACGATATTTATATAGCTAGGCAAAAGCTAAAATATATTTTTTATTAATTATTAATATTTTGGTTAACCGTAGCTTATAAGGGGGCGTTTACGCGTAACGTTTAGGCTTTTAACGGCATTTATACGGGTATAAATATTATATTAAAATTCGGGGCCGCCAGTAATACTAAATTAAAAAATAATATAAATATATAAATATATAAAAATCCCTAAAAATCGCAAATATACTAAACGGCTAAATTTTCTTATTATATTTCTTTAATGCGTTTAGCCGGGCGAGCCGGGTTTTTTTTTTTTTTATATTTCCTTTGTTTTTTTGGCCGGAAAATTAAAATTATTAGCGGCGGGGAAAAGCGTAGCCGATATTTTAAGGCTAGTTTTTACGTCGCTACGGGCTATTTTAGCCCTTTTTTTTTAATAAAAAAAAATAGCGTTATCCGAGGAGGACGACCCGGTGATAAATTTTTATATATCGGCACCGGCCTTTAATAAATTAAAGCCCGCCGCGGAGACGTCGCCGCTTTAATATATAAATTTTTTTTTTTTATAAAGCTACCGCCGTAAGCCGGCAAAACGGACGCCGGGCCGGCAGCGCTAACGTTATTTTCGGCGTCTTCGGATCCCGAATTTATCGTATCGTCGGGATTAGCTATTTTCCGAAATAAATATTCGTAATTATTTAAATCCGAATTTAAATTTATTATATTTTATAAACTAATAATTTCGCGAGGTAAAATATTTTATTATTATACCTCGCTTTTTTTTATAGGCTCGAGTCGCTTTCGGTTTTTTTTAAGGCGTACGGATAGCTTTTGCAAAAAATTAATAAAAAACGTTTTACGGCTAATCGGAGGCGCGACCTGCCTTAAAATATTTTTTTATTAGCTTCCGAACCGCTAGCCTTTTTAAAAAGCCGTTTATATCGATAATATTTTATTTAAGATTTAGCAAACGGATTATACCTGCTATTTTGTTTAGGTATTAGTTTAAATATATCCCGTAGCAAATAAATATTATTTTTGCGGTTCGAACGAGCCTCGGATAATAATCGTCGGGGCTATCGGTTCCGCCAAAGCCGTCGGGCTAGTTTATACCGAGCTATTTAAAAACGGTAATAATATTTTCGGCGTCGCGTTACGCGTCCGCCTATAATAAATATATTAGCGGCGGACCCGGCAAAAAGGTAAAAAGTGCTATCGTAGATTTTCGGAAAAGCGATAATTTTAACGAATTACGTTAAAAAGCAATATAAGCCGAAAAAAAAACGTAATTAGCGAAAAGCGTGCGAAGCTAGGCGGATACGTTTAAAGCTTTAAAACGGAAAATACGCCGCTTATTATTTATATAAAATTATTTTATACGGCAGCTTTTTATACGGTAAATAGTTTTAAATATTAAGCTAATTAAAGCAAAATAATTTACGTGCCGGAATATAAGGTTAAATATTATTATTTTTAAAATTTTATAAAAGCGTTGTTTTAACGACTATTTTACGATTAAAAAAAAGGTTATTTAAAAGGATCGTTAATTATAAAAAATTAAATAAAAGAGAGATATATATAAAAAAATCGGGATTATTATTACGTTAATGCGCTACGCAAGATTTTTTATATCGGATTTTTACTAAAAAATAAAATAGTTTTTTAAGCTATAAATTAGCTTTTTAATATAAACGAATTTTAAAAACGCTTTATATATATATATCGGATTAGTGTTAAAATAAATAATAAGTATAATATAATAATTATTATATTAATTAAGTTATTTATATCCAATTTCGGTTAAATAATAAAATATATTATAGCGTACCTAAAAAAATAATTTATTAATTGTTTTATTTTAATAATTAAAACCGCGACTAGACGAGGTTTATTTTGACGGTAGATATTATTTAAGGCTTTATAAATTAGGTGTATAAATAAAATTAATCGAGCGAGTAGGCAAAACGCTTTTAATACTGCGTAAAATTTATATTAAATCAAAATTTAAAGCGTTCGCGCTAAACGTTATTAGTTATTCCGTGGCTTTATAAAAAAATAAATAATTATTTACGTATATAATTTAGGTATACCGTAATATATATTAAAAAAAATACCCCCGGGGATACGCTAAAGCCTTAGAAATAAACGGAAATACTAAAAGCTTATAATATAAAACCCAAATATAAGATTTAAATAGCTTACTCGCAATTTTTTATATTTCGGTTAAATCGGTTTATAATAGCTTTTATATTATTTATTTATAATTTATATTATTTTAATTTTTTCGGCGCGGTATTTAGTAATTATTAATCCGATATATATTTAGCATTATAAAGCGTTAAAAGCTCGATTCGGATACGGTACGGGGGATTTTAATAAAATACGAGGCTATTAAAAAATTACGCTATTAATTTAAAATATTTTTATACGGCAAAAAGCGCGATTATTAATATTTATTATTATTTTAGTTATTAGCTAAAATTCGAAAAATTACCGCGAGTAAAAAAAAACGTAAATAACGGTTTTTTGCTAATACGTTAATCGGGCCTGTTTTAAGATTTTTATAGCTATAAAAAATCGGGATAACGATGCCGCTAATATATTTTAATATTATCGTAATATTATTTATTATAACCGATTTTTATTTAGTATTATATTTGCTAAAAGCCGTACCGACGCAAAGCGATTATTACGGAAAACCTTATACCGATATTTATAATTAAATTAATAAGTTATTATCCGTATATATTATAAATTATTTTTTATAATATTAGCTATAAATAAATAGTAGCATAAATTTAAAAATATTTTAAGCCGCGACTAAAACGTAAATTGCCGTAAGCGATTATATACGCGCTTTTTCGTATTTAAAACTTTTAAAAGAGGGTTAGCGGCTAATTGCTTAATACGGAAAAAAATAAAATATATATTTACGTTATAATCGTTAAAACCGCGACTAATCGTAAATCGCCTAAAAGTTCGGCTATTACCCGGGTTTAATTTTTTGCGACGAAACGCGATATTTCCAAAACCGAAATTTTTTTTTTTTATATTATAATAAAAATCCGTAAAAAATAAAAAAATTTTATAAGCTAGCCTAATCGTTTTAAAGGCTATATAAATATTTAGACTCGAATACTAAAATATAACACGGGTACCGCTCGGCGCTAATAAAAAAAAATAAAACGCAAACGACCGTTTTTTTATAAAGCGCGAAAACGACGATAACTAATAACGGATATATAATCCGGCGCGTTTTTAGGATTTTAATAGCTATTTCGTATTTATTTTTTTGCTACCCGTTATTTTTCCGATTAAAACTTTTTTTATTATTTATATTATACCGGGCTTTTTTATTATCGACGAGCTTAGCGGCGGCTGCCGTTTTAATAACTAAAACTCCGCGTAAATATTTTTAAACCGCGACCGAAATATTATATTAACGATTTTTTTAATTTAGGCTACCGACGCCGATTAATTTTTTCGCCGGCCGCGATTCGCCGTTAATTACGTTTTTAATCGATATTTTCGATTTTACCGTAATCGAAAAAAAGTTATATAATATATTTTAAACCGCCGAAGCTCGGCTTTTAAAAATTATAATATTTATAATATAAAATAAGCTAAACGCTATTCGCGCGGGCGGCTAGCGCGCGTAAAGCTGGGATTTTTTCGATAAAAGCGCCGAAAACGTAAAAAAATAGCTTACGGTCGTTTTAGCGATATTAACGGAAAAAAATAATCGACGATAAATCGCGGGGAAATAAAACGGCAGCCGTATTATATAAAAATAATAATATTTTTATTATCGATTAATATAATTAAATTAATACGCGGTATATTAAAATTTTATTATTATATAAAATAACGCTACCCGGTCCCTGCCCGTTATTAAATAAGCTCGACGATAAATTAAAACGCCGTTTTTAGGTTTATAAACGTAATAAACGCTAAATATAAATCGTTTAATACGGCTAGCGCTAAAATAACCCTCCCGGCGATTAAAAACGTTGCCAACGCGCGGCGATTTATTTATTACGCTTTTTTTAAAAAAGCCCGCCTAATATAAAGCGGGTTTTATTAGTTTTGCCTAAAATAAAATAAGGCTAAATCGTATACGATAGCTAATACCGCCGGGTAATATAGGTTTAACGCAGCTTCGCGACTTTTTAAAACCCGCCGGTACGATTTTATAATAATACCGAACTTATTTTATAGCTTATAAACGCCGGACGGGCTAAATATTATTAGCGCGGCGTCGCCCCGTCCGGTAATAAACCTAAATATTTTTTCGGTTTTATTTAATTTATATTAATATAAATAAACGCTACCGAAAACTATAATAATATTTTAACGGGCAGGAAATATTAGCCTTTAGTTTTTCGTTTTAATTAAAAGTATATTAATTAAGTTATATATAATACGTATAAATTCGCCGTAAAACGTCGGACCGGGAAAAATATTTTATAGCGAGCGAAAAATATAATAAACAAAATAATATTTACAAAGATTTTTATATCGTACTCGCTTAATACTAACTAATAACTAATAAACGCCTTGTTATATAGCATTTCGGCTATTTTAAAATTGTTTAAATTTATATAAATATTACCTTAAATATATAATTTATTAAACCGTTTTAAAAATCTCGCTTTGGCAAAACTCGCCGGAAATATAAGTTAGCGTATATTTATATTAACTAAATAATTTATATAACGTAAATAAGCTATTTATATTATCGGTTAGCCTACCGCGGGCAAAAAACGTTTATATAAAAAACTAACACTTTTTTTTATTTAGATTGCTAATATTAAAAAATTATAATCGCCGCTATCCTACGGCCCCCTCCCGAATTTTTATAAAAAGCAATTTTTATAAAAATAAGTTTACGGTATCGTATTATTTATATACAACGGATAACTTCCGCCTAAAAGCCTCGGCTATAAAAAAATTTTGTTTGCTCGTATATTTATTTATTATAATAGCATAATTCCTGCAAAGTTTATATATTTTGTTTTGCCTTATTTATCGAGTTATATTAATTATTACGAATATATACCTTTGTAGGAAAACGAATATATATTGGCGCGTAAGTTAAGATAAAAGGTACGCTACGGGGCTGCCACCAAAAAAATAAAGGCCTAAGAATAAGGCAAACCTAACAGCCGGTAACACCTAGCTAACAAAATTACGGTTTTAGCGCGTAAGCCGTAGAATAAATTACGCTTTTGGAAAGTAATCTAGGGATAAATTACGGTTAGGAATAATAATCTAATATAAAATCATTATTTGTTATCGTAATTTAACACTAATATTAAGAAGGGGATAAATAAATATATTAAAGACGGATTTCTTACACTATATAAATAATTATTACCTTAATAATTAATCTAAGTATTTATTTTATTTATAAATAAGGTATTTAATACGCCTTAACGACTATATTTATAAATCAGTTTTATAATTACTTTTTGTTTAATATATCTTTTACGCTTTACGTATCTAATAATATAAACCCCAGCACTTTTTTATACTTCGGTTTATCCTTAGTATAGTCGTTATATTAATAAACCGGCTAATATTCCTAATTAGTATCGTATATAATAAGTATTTATAAACCGTAATTAGTCGATTTAAATTAATAATTTACGGCAGTACGTTAAACGCGGCGGTATATAATATATATTTTTTTAAAAAACTAAAAAAACAAAATTTAAAAAAAAAAGGCTTACGGAGACGTCTAATTAACCAAAACAGCCAAGTTAGCACGTAAAAGTGACTTAAATACTAACAAAAATATTGGCAAAACAAGTTATATATAACGAATATTAATACGAAAAAACAAATAGCATTTAATAAAATAAAATAAAACACAAATATAAAACCAATAATACGACGACTAAAACCAAATCCGAATTCCAAAAACGCTATTAATATACCAGCTCGAAATTATTTTTTTATCGTAAAATCGTTATTAAGGTCGTAGTCGCTATCTTTTTAAACCTAAACGATATCTATATATTCGACCTTTTTATTTTCGTTATCCGGGATTTTTTTGTCTTTAATATCTTTGTTATCCGCGATATTTATATTTTCGACCTTTTTATCCTAACCGTTAGCAACTTCCTCGTTTTTACCAGATATAATCTCGCTTAAATAGCAATTTTTTTTATAAAAAATAAAGTTTATCTTTAGCTTCGTAAATGCGCGGAAATTATAAAATTTATATTTTAGGTGCTTGGCGTTTATATAAGTTATTAAACCTTTAGGCTTATATAACTTTATATAAATTTCGCACGTAATTTTATTATTAAACGAGGCGGTTTATAACAAAGATAATAATAAATAAATACTCGGCGCCGCCGCTGTTTTCCCGAAATTTAGGGTGGTTTATTTATATTTAGGCTATTTAGGGCTAGCAGGCTTTAAATTAGCAAATATCGGGTAATTAAATTCGTTTTTATTCGTTGCCCGTCGTATTAGCGCGTTATGCTCCTAACCGAGCTAATATCGGACTCGGGTTTACCAAAATCCTTATATATTATTATTTGCGGGATAATAGCTACCGCCGCGTATTAAGCTCGCAAAATTGCTAAATATATAAAAACCGTAACTCGTATTATCCCGTTATAAAAATATATAAAATATTTTAATTTATAAAATCGGGTATTATTATCGGTTAATATTATCTAAGTATCTCCGTAATAGCGGCAAAAAAGCTTAGTATCGTAGGGTATTTTCGTCGCCGGCGGGTATCGAATTTATAATATAAATAATATAACTAGCGGAATCGTATATTACTAAAAACTAATATATATAACTAAAATTTACGACGAAAGCTACCGCCCTAATATTAATATAATTTTTACGGGTAAATCGCAAAACGGTATTTTGCCAAATTTAATTAAAATTAAAATCGGGCGAAAAATTAAATAATATACTAGCGTTATTTTTATAAATTATATAATATCGGGGTATATCGCGGAAAATCTCGTAAAATTAATTGCTAATATTATTTTATACGAGCTATTTTCGCTATATTATACGTGCTTTTATATTATATTTATTTTTAATAAGTTTTATTTAGCGAATATCCCGGTCCGTTAGGAAATAGCCCAAATTTTGTTTTCCGGCACCGTAATTAAACCTTGCGAATATTAATATAATTTAATTTATATTTTATATTATATCGGGACGTTAATCGGCAGGAATATAAATTAAAAAGCGGGTAATAACCGGTAAAAATTTACTAAAACTAAAGTACGCGAGGTTCGGAACGCCAAAAACGCTATCCGCGTTATTTTCGTCCGCGGGAGATAAAAAAACAAAATTAATAACAGGAACGGGGGCCAAGGAAGCGTCCGCGGGAAATAAAAAAGCAGGGTTAATAACAGGAATAAGGGCCAAGGAAGCGTCCGCGGGAGATAAAAAAGCAAAGTCAATAACAAAAACGGGGGCCGAAAAAGCGTCCGTAAGAGATAAAAAAGCAGGGTTAATAACAAAAACGGGGCCTAAAAAAACAAAATTAGCTTTAAAAGCGGCAATATACATATTAGCGCAAATATTAAATATCGTAACCGGAAAAGCCTTAAAAATAATCAAAATCGCGATATATTAAGCGGTAATAAACGTAACGTTATAAATAGCTTATTAAACCGACGCTAAAATATCGTTAAAAAAATTATTAAAAAAAAAGGCAGACAAAAAACCGGGAGGAGCAGACAAAAGACCGAAAGGAGCAAACAAAAAACCGAAAAAAAAAGGCAAACAAAAAAAGACCAGCAAAAAAAATATTTATAACGCTATTTTCGTCCGAGGCGTCGAGCTTTGTCGAATACGGCGCCTAGGTCGAGGTTTTAGTAAAAGACTCTTACGCCGCCGGCTTTTTATATACTAGCGGGGAAAAAAAGGTTAATTAAATCGTAGTCGGCTCGGCGCCCGTATTAGTTTTTTGCTTTTTTTTCGCCTGCTTAGCCGGTAACTCGGGCGGCTTTTCGCTATAAACTGCCTAATATAAAAAGCGGGCTTTGGTAGTCTTTTAGTTTTTTTTGCAATGCTTATAAAACTTATACCGTCTCCGAAAATAATTTTTTCGGCGTTTTTAATTATTAAATTTGCCGCCGCAAAAGTCGTATTTAATCTTTTTAGGAACGGGATTATTTTTTCTATAAAATTTATTCCCGTGGACGATTCGATCTTTAACGGTACCGAATTTATTATAAATATACTAAAGGCAATATCTGCAGATTTGCAAATATACGTTAAAATCTTTTTATTCGGCAAAAAGCTTAGCTTTGCACCCGTTACCCGGGCACGGAAATTCGTCGGGCTTTACGAGCTTTATACCGGTATAAAATGCTTCGTATATAGCTCGATCTTTAGCGGTATTAAACTCGCGCGAACATTTAATATAAAATTTATAAACGTTTTTACGATATAAAATTAAATTACGTTTATAGCTAAAATAACGTCCGTAACCACCGCAAAAATAATCGAAGGCCGTCGCCTAATACGTTTAATCGCTTTTTAATATATCGTCCCCGGCAAACAAATCGGTAAAAGGGTTAAAGACTTTTTAAAGCGGTTTTTATAAAACTACGTCGTTTTTAATATTTGTTTTAAAAATACTTATTTTTCTGGAAATAAGCATTTTTTCGATAAATTTACGTTTGCTTTAAAATTTAATAAGCTCCGGGCGCCTCGATTCTTAGATCTCGCGGTGCTAGTTTTCGTCGACGTTTTAAAATTACGGCCGTAACCACGGGATAACGGCGGCAAAACGTCGGCAATCGGCCTAGGTATTTTTCGAGTAATTTTAAACGAGCTAATTTATAAGCTAAAAATTTTAGCTAATATTCGACCGGGTTATATCGAAATTTTTAACCGCGTCGAAGCCGGGCTATTTATACTTAGGCTAAACGGTACCGCGTATATTATTATTAATATCCCAGCCTAGGCTTATTACTATCCCGTAAACTTTTTTATTAATACTAACCGTTAAAAAAAAATTTACCTACTAAACAACCGGGACGTTTAGGCAATTTAAAATAAGCTATTTAATATAATTTTATTTTATACCGGCTTAAAAAGCCTTTTTTTTAGGCCGCCTAACTATATCGTATTAAAAATAAACAATTATTAAAAGCAAAAATACCTAAGTTTCGTTTAATAAAAACCCCGTATCCCGCGAATGCTTCGCGTATTTTTTTATTATTTTATTAAATTTATCGACGAAAAATTATCGGCAAAAGTTTTATATTTAATTTTGCTTTTCCGCCTTTAGTTTAGTAAAATAATAAAAAAAAAACCCTCCCGATAACGCTAAAGCTTTTATACAACAAAACTTTAAAAACTTTTAATCGGTTAGGCTATATTCCTCGGAAATAGCCTTATACCACGAAAATAACTTTTCGTAAAAAAAAACGTTATAAAAGATAGTTTATTAAAGGTTTAATAGCAGTTTTTAAACTTTTTAAACCGAAACAATTAGCGATCGGTAAAAAAATCGAGCCGATTTATAATATACGGCGATTTATTTGCCGTACGTAATATATTAAACGTAATATTATTTTCGTTAAAGCTAGCTATTTAATACCGTATATCGTAACGCCGCGAATTACCCGTTATTATCTAAATTACGGTAACGTTAGCGAAACCATTAAAAAACAGCTCGATCTCCCGCTTTTAACTCTCCGGGTCCTCGAAATTGGCTATAGCCCGCAAAATCCGACTAATAAAAAATATTACCGCAATTAGGTAGTAACCGTAAACCTAATTTAAGCATTAAGCTATTATACCTAAATTAACTTAGTTTTTACCGCCTATAAAAAATATAATACAATAACGATTTAGTTTTATCGGGTTATATAACTTATCCGAAAATATTAGGCGCCTCGATAAACGGCGATAAAAGCCCGTAAGCTCCCTTTAAAATATATTATATTCTAATAAAATTATATTAAAAACCGACACCCTCCTCGACGGTATCGTCGTTTATTATTAAAATAAAAAAAGCTTAAATACGCAAGCGTATTATTTCCTCGAAACGGGCGAATTCCGGACTACTAAAAACAAAGCCGTTATAAATTCGATTTTTATTACTTATTTACGCAAAAGCTAGCTTTATTTATTTTATAACGTTTTCGATTTTGCCCGAAAAAATATAATTTAAATAAATTTTTTTTATCGGGATCTTTTACGGGCCGACTAATTAAAGGTATAAAAAGGGTCGGCCTTAAATATTTATTTTTTTAAATAGCGCTTTATCGGGCTAAAATAGTTTTATTAAATCATCTATTTTAAAAGCTACAAGGCCGCCGGTAGCGGCATCCCTTTTAAAAAGTTTGCCGGCAGCCTTTTTATCGTCGGTTTAGTCGATATCGTTTTTTACCTCGGCTTTTAAGTAATCGCTATCTTCGACTAAATCGGAAACGGTAAAATAAGCTTGCTTAATTTAGTCGGAAACGGGCTCGCCAGCATATTAGTCGCTTTATTAAAATAATATAGCTATAAAAAAATATTAGCAAAATAATCGGAAATATTTCGAAATATTTTATAAAAAAAAATATATAAAAACGGGTTTATATAAAGGTTTAAACCAAAATATTTAAACTTATTACGGATATAAATAAAAAAGCTTATAATTATAAAAAATATATACTTAAGTTTAAACGCTATAGCAATATTAATAAGCCTCGTTTTATAAAAATTTAATACGGCGGACTAATTTAAACTTATTAGGCTAAAAACGAAATATATATAACGTATAAAAAACACGCATAAAAACAACTCGACTTTTTTGATAATTTCGATCCGCTCGAAAAAAAGTCAAAATTTAAAACAACCGAAAAAATAGCAAAAATATTAAGCAATATTCGAAATAAAATCGTCGATTATATTAATAATTTTAAAAAGCCAGGTTAAGTTAAATTATAGGCTTATAAAACACTAAACGTACCGGGCAAATATAATAAAAAACAACTACGTATAAAAATATCGACCCGGCAAAATCGACTAAACGGGCGGTTTTAGTCAGCTTTATTTAAACTAAAAATAAAAAAATATATTTAGATTAACCGAGCAATTATCGGTAATACGTTTAATTAAAAAATGCTATTTTGGCGACCTTAATCAGCTTTATCTAAACTAAAGGTAAAAAAATATATTTAAATTAACCGAATAATTATCGGTAATTGTTACGAATATACACCTATACGGAGACCAAGGACCAAGGATAAATAAATACGGGCCAGAAACGCAGCCCAAAAAATAATAAACCAAAAACGGACCAACCCCCAATAGGTCATATAATTTAATATTACGTAAACCAGGAATAATCGCTAAGCGTTGCTAAAAAAAGCTTTTTTTAGCACCCGTTAGTATAATATAACAGCTATAAATATTATTAACTAATATAGCTATTTAAGCAAATATTAGCGAGGGAATAAATAAATATATAACGGACGGATTTTTTATATTATATAAATAGTTATTATTTTAGTAATTAATTTAAGTATTTATTTTATTTATAAATAAGGTATTTAATACGCTTTAACGATTATATTTATGAATTAGTTTTATAGTTGCTTTTTGTTTAATATATCTTTTACGCTTTACGTATTTGATAATATAAACCCTAGCACTTTTTTATATTTCGGTTTATCCTTAGTATAGTCGTTATAGTAATGCGTTCGAGCAAAAGGTGCTATTTTGGCGACTTTAATCAGCTCCTTTGGGATAAATAACGAATAAAATTAAAAAATCTATAAAATTAGGTCAGTTAAATTAGACTTAGTTAGCTTAAAAAAATTAAGGTAAAAAAAACCTATAAAATTAGGGCAGTTTAAATATTAAAAACAAAACGAATTCTAAGTAATCGAGGTATAAACCTAATAAGCTTAAAAAAGTTAAGGTAGGAAAAACCTGCAAAATTAAGATAGTTTAGGTGTTAAAAACGTATAAAATTAAAATAGTCAAAATATAAAAAACCTATGAGATTAAGGCAGTTAAAATATCGATTAAAATAAATTCGGGGCAGTTAAAAACGAAAAACAATCTCGAAAAATAGGTAAATAGCTATAAAATCTTGTTTAGGTAGGTAAAAAAATACGTTAATTAAATTATTACGCGGGACGGCTCGAACTTTTATATTTTAATAAACCATTATAATAAAAAACGTCGATACCGAGGCTATTATAAAATTAAACGGTATAAATATACTACTTAAATACAGCCCGGTATACGGACCGCTACCCGGCTATCTTTTTAGGTATTTATAATTCGATTATCGCATTTTTATATATTATTTTTACTAAAAATAAAATAATTTTTTCGCGTTTATTAAAAAATTAGTAACATTTTTCTTATATATTTTAAGACTACACCGATAAACGATATAAAAAGGCGATTATAAAATAACGTCGTTTACTTATACGCCAAGGCCAGCAATTAGTAAAACTTAATTAACTATTTTATATATTTGTTATTTTAGCCCCGTTTTGGCATATTATATACGTAATAAAAAACAGGCAAATCGAAAATATAAATTCGAATACATATTATACGACGGGTTAATTACTTTTTTCCCTTAGCTATAAAATATATTAATTATATAAACAATAAGTTTTAAATATCGTAATCGCGGCATCCGCCAAAAACCTTTTTTTCCTATTTGCGGCTCGGCTGTCGTTTATTACAACTAAACATCCTGCGATTATTTCCCTTATTACAAAATATAAAAAAATACCTTCGATACTAACAAATATCGTTGCCAATATAAATAAATCCGAAAACAGCCTCCTATTCGCATCGGGAATAACCTGCCGGTTTCTGCAATATCCTTTAACGCCAGTAACTTTAACCTTTAGTTTTTTTAAAATTTTATTCTCGACTACGCGTTAAGCCGCCGCGCAACAAACGGCTTTTTTACCTAAAATTTAACGGACCTCGTTATATATTTGCTAATACGAGATAATTTATTTTTATTTGCAGCCGCCGTTCGGGACGTATACGTTTTATCCGGTTTTTCGATAACGCCGCTCGTTTTTAAATTCGTAAGCTTTTAGGACCTGCTATCCGGCATCCGCGACCCTTTATAACGTCGCGAATACGTTAATATTATTTATAAGCTAATATATATATATTTTTAATTATTTATAATATATATATATTATAATACCGACGGTTATCGCTTCCCGTAACGGGGTCTTTTTTTGCGTTTTAAGCCGATCGAGATATTACGCTATTTTAGCTATAATTTACGTCGATACGTACCTAATTTATAACCTAAAATAATATTAGTTACGTCGACGGGAACCCGGCGAAAAATCTTTTATAAATTTAGGCCGAAAACAATATTTTTAAGTTTTTTAAATAATATACGGCGAAAGCTTAGGCTTATAAAACTCGCAATTATAAAAAAAGAGGAATTTCCTAGCTATTTATATTTATAACCGAGCTGGCTATAAACCGAGGTAATAAAAATTAAATTTAAAACCGGTCGTTTAATACGGCGTAATAATTTTTATTATAATAACAAAAAATTATATCGGAGTATATAAAAGCTAATAAATAAATTTTTATTACGCGGTATTAAATAAACAAATAAAAACGCTCGACGATTTTGCTAGTTATAAACAATATTAGCCTATTAAAAATCGGAAAATATAAAAAAGGCTATATTATATATTATTATATACGATATATATATTTACGCATATTTTATTCGGTGGCTATAAAATTTAAAATTTTACTTTACCGCCGCGGTAACGCTTAATATTATTATCGGTTTTTTTATTTATTTTATTGCCAAATATATAAAATAATTTGCTAATTTAACCGCTATTTTTTATTTTATAATTAGGGTTTATTATAACCGGCTATAAAAACTATAAATACGGTCGTCGATACCGGTTTTATATTATTAAACCTTGCCGTTTAATTTCGCTAACCGTTTAATCGTAAACGTATACCTCGAGGCGCGGCCCGACGTTAATATATAAAAATCGTAAATAGCCGCCGATTTTTCGTCCTCCGCGCCGGCCAAAAACGCCTTTTCCGAGCTTAGCGACTCGATATTTCTTTTTAAATTATTTTAAAAGCTTACCTCGCGACGGCTACGACGTTTACGAGCTACCGACCGAGCTTTATTCCGTTTTTTTTTTTACCGCCGCGGGCGAGCGCGGCTTTGCCGGCCGCCTCCGATACGTCGCCGTTTTAGCCGGCTTACGTTTACGTCTCCGTTTAGTCCGGGTAAATTACCTTAGATTTTAGCGCGGTTATTTCCGTTTTTAAAACGCCGTCGTTTACGAATTTTAATAATAACCGGTAAATATTCGTTTAAACCTTTGGCAATACGATCGATTTAGCTATATTTTTAAGGTCGTTAAAATATAGCCGGTCGTAAAACTTTTTTAAGCGCTAAAACCTAACGATTTAAACCTAGGCCTTAATTTCGGCGAGGTAGGCATATTACTATTTTTTATAATTAAAATATAACCGGAATTAGCGGTATACCTGCTCGATAATCCGTCCGCAAACGCTTTACCGTTTAAAAATTAATATTAGGCCAGCCGCGTGCTCGGGGACGTATTTTATCGGAGTTAATCGGATATATAATAGATTTTTTATAATTTATGACTTACGATTTAAATTAATAATAACGTAATATTAATTTAGCGATCGCGTTTGTTTAATATACGTATATAAAAATAAAAAGCCGGGTAATACCGTCGCAAATTACTCGGAATATAATTAAATTTATATAACCCGTCGGTTTAATAAATCCGGCTATAATTATCGTATAAAACTTTATATTAAATTAGCAAAAACGTATTTTAAATAGCGACAAAACGCGGTGTTTTATAGTTTACGGCGATAATAATAGCGTATACGCGTCGCGATACGACGACGTATATCGGGGCGGTATATCGGAATTTATCGCGGGCCGACCCGCTCGATTATTTATAATATATTAAAATAAACGGATAAATACTAATAAGTTATTAATTTAGTCTTTTAAAATAAATTATATTACACGGTTTTAATTTATATATTAGTTTTTATTTGCTTTTAAACATTTCGGAAAACGAGCACCGTATCCGCGTAAATACCGAAAACCTCGATAATATTTTCGCTTAAATCCTCGGTAATACTGCGCAGCGCGGTTTTGGCTTTTTTTATATTTTAAATCTAATTTTTTATATTATCGTCCTTTTTTTTATTATTATTTTTTTCCTTTTCTTTTTTCTCGTTATTATTATCTTTTTTTTTGGCGATACTCGAAAGCTAAACGGCACGGTATCGTTTAGTAGCGCTAATTATAAAGCGGTTTATATTATACGAGACTAGCAGCCTTTTTTTTTTATAATATCGAAATATTTAAATACGGAAGCCAGGCGCGTCCGGGTAACAACTTTGCTAAACGGCCGCTTAATACCGGGGCGTAGCGTTTATTTTTTTAGCGTCGTTTAGGCACGGCGGGCGCGCTCGATTATTTTTTCGGGGTCGAGCGCTTTATTATCGAGGGGCGAATTACGATATAAGCTTTCCGAAACGCTAAAAAAAAACCTATTTTTCCTGCCCTCGCCTTTATTTTTGCCCTCGCCCGGGCGCGCCTGCTTTTTTTTTTTTGGTATTTTTTTCCTGCTTTTTTTTTTGCTTTTTCTAGACGTTTTTTAGGTTTATTTAAAAAAAAAATTAGCATAAAAATATTAATTTTTTTTTGCGGGTCTAAAAAAGCCTAAATATTATCCGCGTTATTTAATATTAAATTTTCGGCTAAATAAATTTTTTAGTCGGCGTAATATTTACGGATTATCGCTAGCTTTTCGTCGCTATTAAAGCCTGCCTAATATTTATCGACCTTATTTGCGAATTTATATATAACGCTTTCGGCGGCGGAGCCGCCGGAGCCTTTTTTACCGTTAAAACCTTTTCCGCCGCCCGTATCGGAGCTCGATTACGAGCTTTTTTTGCGGCCGCTTTTAAAAAATTTATACGCGGGGAATTTTTTAAACTCCGAGGCGGTAATACCTTTAAATTATCGCAAAATCGAGGCTAAAACGGGCGGTTTATATTTTTATATACCGAGTATTACGAATATACACCTATACGGAGACCAAGGACCAAGGATAAATAAATACGGGCCAAAAACGCAGCCCAAAGGATAATAAACCAAGAACGGACCAACCCTTAATAGGTCACGTAATTTAATATTACGTAAACTAGGAATAATCGCTAAGCGTTGTTAAAAAAAGCTTTTTTTAGCACCCGTTAGCATAATATAGCAATTATAAATATTACTAACTAATATAACTACTTAAATAAATATTAGCAAGGGAATAAATAAATATATAACGGACGGATTTTTTATATTATATAGATAGTTATTATTTTAATAATTAATCTAAATATTTATTTTATTTATAAATAAGGTATTTAATACGCCTTAACGATTATATTTATAAATTAGTTTTATAGTTGCTTTTTGCTTAGTATATCTTTTACGCTTTACGTATTTAATAATATAAACCCTAGCATTTTTTTATACTTCGGTTTATCTTTAGTATAATCGTTACACCGAGCAAATTTACCTCGTCGTCGAACTTGGCTCCGGAGCCGAGCGTTTTAAAATATTAAAAAAGCTGGCCTTTAATTTTTTTTATTAAAAATACTAATTTCTTCCGGGCTAGGTCCCGGCGATCTTTTTATAGCTTTATCTCGTATATATAACGGTTTAGTCGCAGCTCCGGGTCGTTTTTACCGTCGACGGCAAGGCTTTTTTCGGCGTTTTCCTCGACGAGGTCGGCTTTTTTCGCCTAAAAAATGCCTAATAAATATAATCTTTATAAAGCGATCGACGATATTTTAAAAAATTTTACGGCTATCGTTACGCGGTCCGTTTACTAAATTTTGTTCGAAAAGGGAGGTAGGCAAAAATATAATTAAGATAATATTAATTTTTAGCGGTAATTTAATTAAAACGGGTATAAAAACGGACGCGTATATTTAGGCGGCGTTTTATTTTTATTTAATAATCGTCGCGATATAAATTTTATATTATTTAAAGGTTAAATATACCTATACTATTTTAGGGTTTTATACCCGCTGTATATCGAACCGGGATATATAACTAAACAATCTAAAACGTACCGCCCGTTTAACCTAAAGTGCTTTTATACGGGAACGGTTCTTGGTTTTTTATTTTATTATATAAATTTAAAAAACGTAAACAATAGCGAAAATCGTGTATTTTTATGGTATTAAGCTATAATTTGCGTATATAAGCTATTTTATATATATATTAAATATAAAACGCGGACCTTTTCCTTAACTTTTCGGGCCTAATTATAATATATATACCTTATTATAATATTAATAAACAAATTAAGCGTAATATCCTAAAATATATTAGTAATTTATATTTAGTTTATAAAATTAAAATATACTATTTATATCCTTCGGGGCAATATTAGCTTAGGTATAATTTTTTTAAGCGTTTTTTTTATTTATATTTAAAATCTTCCTTTTTATTTTTTAAGTCTTCGTTTAACTTACGTTAAAAAGCTTTTTTATTAGTTTTTTTAATATTATCCTTAATATAATCGTCTTCGACGTTATTATTGTTTTAATTTATATTCTAATCGTTATTACCCTTATTTTTATCTTCCTGGCCGGCGTTATCGTCGTCGTCGGCCTCGTTATTTTTATTATCTTTTTCGTCGTTTTTATCGGCTTTGTTATTTTTATTATCTTTTTTGTCGTTTTTATCGGCCTCGTTATTTTTGTTATCGTTTTCGTCGTTCTTATCGTTTTCGTCGTCCTCGTCGTTTTTATCGTCCCTTTTATTATTATCGTTATCACGAGTCTGCCAATATTTTTCCTTTTCGTCGTCGTTATCGTCGGTGTTAAACTTTTCGTTTTCCTTTTTTTCGCTAAAATCGATATTTATCTCTAACTCGTACTTAAAATCCGGGACCACGAATCCACTTAAATTGCCGTAATAATTAACGTTTTTTTTTTGGCCCTAAAGCGCTTCGGGCCTTTTTAGCCGTTAGTTTACGGCTTATTACGCTTGCTATTTATATCTGCAAATTTTTTAAAATTGGCAAAAAAATATTTTCGCGCGAATAATATCGGTATAATATTTATAAAAGCAAAATATTATCTAATTATATATATAAATAAATATATAAATATATATATAAATAAATATATAAATATATATATAAATATATATATTATAAATAAATAAACTAACACCCAAATTTTAATACGGCGAACGGCATTTATATAAAAACGAAACGCTTACGGCGACTAGCTAAAATAAACCTAAGGTATTAATCTTTCGCCTAGCAGCCTAAAACATTAATTTCTCGCCTAATAACCTAAAATATTACACCGTCTCCGGGGACGCTTCCGCCTAAAAAAACCGCTTTGTTTTAAACGAGTCTAGCACCGACTTTAAAAGCCAGGTATTTAAATTAGCCTGCCCCGCGGGTACTCGCAAAATAAAAATATAAAGATTTTGCTTAAAGCTCGCTTTTTTAATATTTTTTTTTTATATTTACCTATATTTTTAGCTAATTAAATTATTTAGCACGATTTTTTTATTTTATTACCGTAACCGTAATTATAATATTAAATAAACGACCCGAGCCGGCCGGCGTAAACGTTTTAAACGTTATTAAAATATCGGAGGACGGTTTAATTTTTTAAAAAGTATTTTTTATAAAAAAATACCTCGATAATTCCCCGACCCCGGCGTTTACTTTTCGAAATATTTTTACCCGGATCGACGTTACGCTTTAAAACGACGAAACTTTCTAAAAATAAATATCGGAGCTAATCGAAAAAATCGCTGCGAACCAATAATAGCTAAAAAACCAAAAAACCGATTTAAAATAATAACGAAATATATTTCCGGCTATCGTCGAGTTTGCGAAAAAAAAAGGAACCTTCGCAATAAACGTAAAAAGGATTTAAAAATACTCCTTATTATAAACGTCGGCGGCCCGCGTTTCGAGCGCTTATTCGAAATTTTATTTCGGAATTTCCTAAACGGCGTACGCAAAAAAATCGTTTTTTACGGTTTTAGCTATTTTTTTATATATTATTTCGCTAACGTTAAAACGTATTACCGATTAAACGGACGTAGCCGCGGCGTTTAAAAAACCCGGTATACGCAGCCGGTTAATTTGTTTTAGCTAAATTCCGTCGCTTACCGGGAACTTACCGATAACGAGCTCGCCGCCGCCGGGGTCGCGATCGGGCCCGCCGGGTTTTTCGTATTTTTAAAAACGGATCCCGGCAATTTTATACGCGACGCCGATTTCGATAAAGCCGTCGTAAACTTTTAACCCGGCCTCCGCGGCGTTTAATAACCGGTAAATTACGGTAAAATAAAGCCGAAGCTAAATAACGAATTATAAAAAATTATATTAAGCCTAAAAGATTCCTCGTAAAATATAATACGTTCCCGTTCGCGCCGAGCTACGATTACGCCGCGGGTATAGGCAAAAAGCTTAAAACGGCGATCGACGACGTACGACTAAAAAATAAATTCGAGCTAATTTAAAATATTTTTAGTAGCTATTTGTTTTTATCGATATATTTTACGCCCGGTATTATTAGCTAGTATTAATATATAATTTTGGCTCTTCGGAGCTTAAAAACAAAAATAATATCGTTTTATTATAAACGCAGCTCGTAAATAACGTAAAAACCTTAATAATATATATCCGCGTTAAACCGCGGGCTAAAAACAAATATAATAATTTTAAGGCCGCGTTCGGCGGGTTTTTTTAGGCTAAAATAGCCGATTTCGCAAAAATTAACGGCCGGATAAAGGCTAAAAAAAATTTATAAATAATTAACGGGGATATAAAAAAATAATCGCGGCTAAAAAGCCACGAGTTATAACGCGATAATCGCCGGTTAACGGGGAAAGGTAAGCCGGGGAAAAGTAAAAACCGCGTATCGTTTCGATTATATTTGTTTTTATATATTTTTTACGGATTAATTTTTTATATATTGTATTCGTAATAAATTATTATCCGTAATTTTAAACGCCGCCGTTTTTTAACCGTTTATTAGCGTAGTTTTTAAGCGACGACGTCGCGTTACCGCAAGCCGTTTTATAACGCTTATAATAATTTTGCTTTTATAACGCCGCCGGCCCGTTTTATTTTAGACGAGCTTTTTTTTTAATAAGCTAATTATAAAAACGCCGTTTTCCGTATTTTTTAAACTAGCTTATTTTTATTTTCCGAAACGTTATATTTATATATTAAATACGCCTAAAACTTCGTAAATCGGCGGAATTTTTTAATCGCCGTATAAAAAAAATATATAAGCGAAGGCCGGCCGTTCGCGGCGCCGCCGGCGCCTGCGATTAATCCCGCCGTTTCGAATATCGGCTCGGGCCTAAATTTTTCGTAAAACGTAGCCGATAACGGTAACCGGTCCTCAAGCGACGGGTACGGCGTTTAGCCGGTTAGCCGTTAAGCTAAGCCGGCCTCCGGGATATATAACGCCCGCCGGAAAACCGAAAATTAAATTAAATAAGCTTTATACGTAATAAATAACGCAAGCTAAAAATCGTTAGCGGTATTTCCCCCCGGGCGCGGTTACAGGCGGTTTATTTATATAAAATAAAGCGGTTTATATCGCCGATAAAGCTCCGGTACGCTTTTTTTTCCCGGCGGCTAAAAACGGCTTTTTCGCGGTAATATTTTTTATCGTAATTAGCGTCCGAAGGCTTATAATAAATATAACGAGGGTTTATATAATTATTTTAATAATAAAAATAAAAGCCGTTTATCGTTTTAAAAAAGCCGGTTTTTAAAAAATTATTTAGCTCGACGCCGGTTTTCGGGTATTTATTAAATTAGGCGGCGGCGCGGGCGAGCGTAATTTAATAATCGTCGAATTTATAACGTTAGCGGGGTTAGCAAAAAACGAAGCGTCGGGCGCGTTATTAAATATTTACCGGCCTTTCGGCGCGCCGTTTTAGGCACCGGTTTCGGCCGAAAAACGGGAAAATATCGGCCGGGTTTAAAAATAACTAATCCGCCGGCACGAAAACGCATAAATTTTCGCTATCCGCGCCGTCGACGTTTTAGCTGCCGAATAACGCCCGGATATATTAGCCGAAATACCGGACGGCGTTTTTCGAAAACTAGCTTAGCGCGTATTATTAATACCTCGATACGCGGGACCGTTTTATTTTATAAAAAAGTATTTATTAACGGGCGGCGCTTAATTACCTGCGTTTTTATCCGTCGTCGACGTCGTTTATTATAGGCGATATTTTAAATTTAAGCGCCGCTAAAAATTTCGAAAAGGGCTTTTCGGCGTCCGCGTCTTCGTTAAATTCGGGGACGTTTTTTATATCGCCCCGCAAAACGGCGCCCGGTCCGAAGTCGGATCCGGCGCCGTTATCGCTTTCGATATCGAAGCGCGCTAGCGCGTCCGGGACCGTAACGGCTAGGCCGTATTTACGTATAAAATACTTTTTATAATTATAAATATCGCGGGATTATTTACCGTAAAGCTTATTTTTAACGCGAATATAGCAAATATACGTTTTTTTCCCGTTACCCGGCATTTTTTCGGTATTAGCGCGATTTGGCAGTCGTAACGCGACGTCCGCGGACTAGCGATATTAGTAATAAAGCCTTCCGTTTTTACGATTAAATCGCGGGCCGGCTTATAAAATAATTTCGTAACGCGCTTTCCGGCGCTTTTTTCGTATTATTTAGCTTATTATTCGAAAACTCGTCGCAAACTAAGCTATTATATAAGCCTGCGACGCGTTATCGGACACGTATATAAAGCTATCGCAAAATTAAATCTCGGCTACGGCTTTTGTTTATCGGTTATTTTTTTTTTTGCGGTATCGCGGCGAAACGAATCCGAGACCTTTAGTAAGTAGGTGTCTCGGAGCGGCGGCGGCTCGGGGGGGCAAAAAAATAACTCCGTCCTGGCCATTTTAAAACGCCGGATACGAACGCAGCCGGGGGAAACTAAAATCTCGCGTTCCGGTTATTTATATAAATCGGTAAAAAGCCTAGCTAAAAATACCAAAATTATATAAAATATAATATAAATTATAATATTTGCATAATATAAAATATACGATTATATATTATATAATATATATAAATTTTAAGGCGTTTATTATATTTACGGTTACCCGTAAATTTAAAATTTTACGGACCCGTAAATTTAAAATTTTTTATATAAATATATATACCCGCGGGTGCGGGGCGTTTTAATATAACCGATTATAAATACTAATTATAGCTTTATTAAATCTAGTTAAATTAAAATAATTTCAACGTTTATTAATTGCGATTAAATTTATAAAACTAATTAATTTTATCAAAAATTAATAACGTTATTATAATTATAATATAATAGTTTTAGGTAAGGTGGCTATCCGTATTTTAACTATTTTAACTTACACCACCCTATAAGGCTGTATATTATAATATATTGCTGGCCGTAAATAGCATCACTTTTTAAACGTTTATTTCCCGCTTTTTTTATTATCCTAAAACATATCTTATACCGTAGTTATAAAATCCTTTTTTATAAAATAAATAATCCTAATTAAACGACTTTTTTATCACTTAAATAAATAGCTAACGTCTCCGGCAATATAGTTTAACTAGCATATTTTTAATTTTTTAATTTATCTCCTAAACCTAGATCTATAGGCGTAAATATAAGGTTCGATTCCGAGGGTTATCGATTTAATCGACTTTTTTAGGGGCTTTATCGGTATTTAAGGGCTTTGTTCCGTGTCTAAATAAATCGTTACTAAAGGTCTTTATATAGCCTTATAGCTTCGGCTCGGTTACGAGGGTTTATAATAATAATCGTCCTTTTTAAAAAGCCTTCGGGCGATATTTAAAATAAGCTAGCGCCGATAATAATTTCTTTTTTAACGTGGCTGGTTATATTTTATAAAAAGACCTAATTTTAAATTAAACTATATTAATAAAATAAATATAAAGTAATAAGGAAAAAAGGAAAGCCGGGCTTAATTTATTAAATTCGGTAACCGGATACCGAGCCTTAAGGCAAAATAATCGTAAAAAAAAGCCGTGGCACGATTTTCGGATTTATAGGTTTTAGATAGCATCGGCTGTCCTGCCTTAAAAAAGCAGTCTAACGGTACCTTTCTTTTGCTATTTTGTTTTATTATATCAAATTATCGAAAATACCTAAATAAGCTATTTATGGTAGTTGTTATCTATATCCTTTATTATTTCGAAAAAGTCACTTATACCCTTTTTGCTAGGATTATAAAGGTTTGTTATTATATAAACATTAACCCGTTTATACTAAGCGCGCGAGTAATTAAACTAATTTTTTTATTATTATTTATTCCTTTAACTATTTGCTTTTTTTATAACGGCGTTTTATCCGACCGAATTTAATATATTAGGCAAGGCTTATTTTGGTAATTTTAGCCGTAGCCGGTAGTTTTTGTGCCTTTCGGTAATTTTTATTTATTTTATCGGCTTTAAACGCCTGGTTTTTATACCAGGCTTCCTTTGCGTTAACGTATTCCCGGTAAATACCGCGTAGTTCTATAATCCTAGACTAAAACTAAGATATATAACTAATAAAAAAATCCGCTATAAAACTAGCTAGGGAATAAACTATAAAATCGCCGGTTTAATATAATACCCAGCTATAAATAATTTAAAAGTAATATATCGCTTATATATAATAAATATAATAAAATTAGCGACGTTACCCGAAAGCGTAATTTATAAAAAAAAATTAGGCGTTAGCGTATAAAAAAAACGACGGGGGTATAAATATTGTTTACGAATACGGATAACCTCGTTTAGGCCTCGGCCTAAAGTATTATACCCAAATTAATAAATTTTATAAATACGGGATAAAAAAGCTTATATATTAAAACGATTTTATAAAAATAAAATCCGTATATTATAAAATATATTATAAATATTATTTTATACGAAGCCGATATTATATATTTCCGCCGTTTCCCGCGATTTTTATATTTATATATCGTTTTATAATCGTTATAATAATATTAGCGAGCTCGGCCGTATTAGTTAAGGCCGTTATTATAAAGCGTTATATTAAATCCGCCTAAATACGTAAGTTTTTTATTATAAGCTCGAATTTATCGAGCTTAATATCGATCGCCGGGAATATAATCGCGACCGCGACCAAAAATTTATAAAGCTTATTTTAAGCTTAAAAGCCGGCCTTATCCTAAGGCTAAAAGCCGGCCTCGTTTTAGGGCTAAAAGCCGGCCTCGTCCTAAAGCTAAAAGCCGGCTTTGTTTTAGGGCTAAAAACCGGCCTTACCCTACGGCTAATTAAGATAAAAGCTTTTTTAATATATAGCCGTGCCGAGTATACCTTAGGTTTTTTCGCTTTATTTTATCGTAATTTAGCAAAACGCCTTAAATAAGGTAATTTTCGCGAATATTTTTAGGGACCCGGGAGCCCGAGGCCGAGTTTTACCTACGTTTTTATACGATAAAAAGCTTACGGGATTTCGGAAAATTTATTTAAAATATTCCTTATAAACGGCGTCGGCGAAAATTTTTCCGTATACCTCGCGTTTTACCGTATATATTTGATCCGGTATCGGCGCTTATATATTAAACGGGTTAAAATCCGTTTTTTATAAGCGGAATTTAATTTTAAAAAAAAACGGATGCGTAAAAAAGGATATTTATACTAAATACGAAAAAGTTTAAATACCGAAAAAGCGTCGGCGGCCTTAGGCGGGATTTTATTTAGGCCTAAGCCAAATTAAAGCTCGAAATATAAATTATTTATAATTATTACTAAATAATTTTTAAAAGCGTTTCGAGCGTCCGGGCGAAAAGTTATACGGGAAAAAAAATAAAACGAAAAAAATCGGACTAAAAAATAATCGACGTTAACGAAATATAAAGGCTTATTTTATATTTAAATTTAAATTTATGCTATATTAAGGCCGTTTTCCCCGTTATTCGTTATATTATTTTTGCGTAATCGACTTTTATCGACCGGATTATAATTATAAACGTAATCCCGGGGGCGCGGCACCTAAATTAGCCCCTGCGAATTATTAATATCCCCCGCGCGCTAAATCCGTATTTAATAGCTACCGGTAAAGCTTATTCGGACGGAAAAAAATATACGGCAACTAAAAATTAAACGGGCCGAGATATATTTATAATTATTTATAAAAATATATATTACCCGTAATCCGGACTACGAAATTTATATTATATATTATAATTATTATATTATTAATATATTTATCCGTATAAAAAGCTATCGCGACCGTATTTTATATAAACTTTTTAGGTTATTTTGTTTTTTTTATATTAAATATATCCGTTTTTAAAACGGTAGCGGATTAATTTTTATTCGGTTCGGCGCGTCGTATCGAATATATAACGGTTACGTTTATCGTCGTAATTATTAGCTAAAAATTATTTTCCGTAGCTCCCGTTCGCAAATATAAATATTTTTACCGTCGCGGTTTTTATATTATATAAAATATTTATAAAATAAATATTTTATATATTCCGATTTATTTATTTTCGGGTTTAGGCGTTTCGCGTCGATCGTTTTTATTTTCGGGGTTATTATACGGCTCGAAAACGGACGTCGAGGCCTAACGCCAAAGTCGATTTTTTAAAAAGCTAGGCCGAAACTGCCCGGGACGTTATACCGGTTAAATCGAAATAATATAATAAACGGCGGGGGCTTAAAACTAATTAATTATAAACGCGGTAATTATTTTACGACGGTACGGGAACGAGGCCCGCGGGGCGTATATTAATATTTTTAACTTTCGGCGTAATATAATATTATTTCGAATTTTATAAATATCCGTTTTATTTCGGTAATTATCGCGACGTAGCCGTTAGCTCGCGCGCGGAGTGCTAATTTAAATAAATATACGAAATAAATAAAAATTTTAAAGCTAATTTATATAATATCGAAATTTTATAGCGAGGCGGGATCGAAAAAAGTCGGCGCGGAACGTAAACGAGGAGACCGCTGGTTTATATTTAAAATAAATATAATAATTGCTTAATAATTATAATCGAAATATTTTATAATACCGATCTTTTTTTTTGTTACGATTATATTAAAAATAAACCAAAATATAAAATATGCTAAGGTTTATGCTAATAAATAAGCTAATTAAATATATATTAAATAAAAAGGTAATTAATAAAATAATATAATCGTTAAAATTTTATTGGCTTTATATAATAAAATAAATACTAAAATTAAACGCTAAAATAATAATTATTTATATAAAATAAATATTAGTAATAAAATAAATAGTAAAATTATTATAATAGTATTAAACGCCTATAAAGGCGATTAGTGGCCTTTTAGTATTAGCGTTATAAAATAAAAATTATAAAATTTATAGCCATTATAAATTAATAAAATAAAGTATGCGTAGGCATATATATCGTATAGCCAAAAATATAACAATATTCCCACCGAACCTTTTAATTTAATAATAAACAGCGTTTACTTATAATAAAAAATCCGTCTTTAATATATTTATTTATTCCTTTATTAATATTGCTTAGATTATTACGTTAATAATAATTTTTTTTATTAAATTATAATTTCGGTTATAGTTTATTTTTTAAGATTATTGCCAAGATTATAATCCTATTAATAGCTGCTAATTTTAGTTCATAATTAATAAGTTTTTATTTAATAATAATATCCCCGTAATATACCTTCCTTCCTTAAGCGCTATAATAATAATTTTTTTATAAAAATATATATTCGTAATATTTTTTTTTGGTTTAGTTTTTTTATAATATAATTTATATATATTTAAAAATCGGAAATACGACGTATTTTGTTATAATTTATAATAAAAAAAATCGGCGGTTATTCGGTTAACGGCGCGGCGATATACGATTTTAATAAATATTTAAAGCCTAAAAACGAAAATACGTATATTTCGCAGTTTAATAATTAAGGCTACGCGATCGCGTAGCCGTTTAACGGCTCGACGAAATAAATACCGGCGTAAATTAAAATTTTATATTATTTAAATTTTAGCCTATTACGTTATCGAGGTTTTTGTTATTATTATTATTTTTATCGTCGGTTTTTATTAAATTTATAAGCCGAGCCGGGCCCGCGGTGCGGTTATTTTCGATTTTGTTTTTTATTATACCGGCCGCCGTTTCGACGTTTTTGTCCGCTAGCCACTCGCTTAAAAAGCGTAAATTTTATTACGCTTTACGTAAAACGTTATCCCGCTCCGCGGCGGTTATAGTTTTAATTTTTTTTAGCCGTTTTGCGTCCGTTAAATAAATAAACGCAAAAACCCCCCGCTTTAAAAAAAAAAAAATTTTTATAAACCAAAAGCTCCGGGGCTTTTTTTTCGTATTCGGGCCTTATTCCGCGGTTAGCTAACGGTTTCGCTCGCGTAATATAATATTCGTACGGTTAAAATATTATTTACCGTTACCGTTATAAATATAACCGGCGTAATTTTTGCCGTTTATATACGAGTTTTATAAGTTTTTTTTTCGGCGTAGCGCGAGTACGCTTATTCGGAAAAAACGGCCGAAATTTATAAAAACGCAGCTTTTAAATTACGGTTACGGCTCGAAATCGACGACGGGAGGTTAAAATCGTTTTTATAACTCGTCCGGTTTTTTTAATACGATAGCGGTTTCCGGACCGGTAAATTTAATAAAGCGGCGAACGCGGCCGAGGTCGGGTGGCTATTTAAAATAAAATATTTATTTCGGACGGGTTAATACGTATATTATATAGCTTTTTACGTAATCCGAGGGTTTAGGCAAATTAGCTATATATTTTCCGCGTACCGTTTTATTACGTACCGGGGGCGGGCGTTTTTTATTTTTGTTTTTTTTTTCGTCGTATTTTTTATAGGCTTAATAACGGCGGTTTTACTAGCCTTTTTTATAAACAAGCTAAACGGCGGCGGAAAAAGCCGTATATTATATAAATCGTAACCGCCGGCGCCGTTGCTTATAATAATTATAATAAATAAATACAATAAATACGGCAAAAAAATAACGGATAATAAAATTAAAATAATATTTATATAAATACTCGTATTAAATTTACGCCGCCGGGTATTTATTATATATTTAAATATATTAAAATTCGGTACGGTCCGCCGCCGATTATTTGCGTTTTAAATTATTATATTCGCGATTATTTTTTATTTATTTTCGCTAAATTATAACGAAAAAAAAAACCCGGGAAATAACGGGTAAAATTTATACCTTCCGGCGACCGTATTTAAATAAACCGAGCTATTATATTTAAATAATTATATCGATTTTTGGGAATATATACTCGGAGGCAAAAAATAAACGGAATATATAATCGCTAATTTAAAAACGACGGAGCTATTATTTTATTATATACTTAAATATATTTAAATCCGGTATTATTACGCCGCCGTGGCCGTTTACGGTATTAATATCCGTTTTTAGCCTCGCGTAAATCGATATAATTACGCTATTCGCGATATTAAAGCGGGTTATATAACGTAAAAAAAACGGCAGCTACCGAGCCGGCCGAATAATATTTATATTATAAATACGAGACGTATATTTAATATAACGGATAAAAAAAGTCGTCGAAAGCTTATATAAACGTAATTTTTATTATTATTATTTACCCCGTTTTATTAAGCAAAAACTCGCCCGATAATTATAATAACTAATTTTAACGATAACGGCCTTTTTTACGCGGTGCCCGAAAACGTTTTAATCCGTATTTACAAAACGGTTTTATAGCCGTCGGTTAATTTTATATACCTAAACGATATTAACCTAAAAAAAAACGAGCCGGAATATATATTCCGGCCGTTGCACGATAATTATTACGCTAAAAGCTCCGCGTATTATTATAAATCGTCCGTCGCCGTTTTTAGCAAACGGGTCCGGGCCGTTATACGGTCGCTAGCCGCGGCCCGCCGCGGCTACGCGGCCGAATATTCGGGGGGTTAAGCAAAATCCGTAATAAATATTTTATTAATTAATACCGCCGATTTATATTATATTAAAAACGACTTTTTTTAAAGCGTTTAAAAACGGCCCGGCGCGCGGCGCCCGATAATTTTTAATATTTACGCCGGGTATTATACGCCGGTATCGAATATAATAAAAATCCCGGATAACTCTTAAGCGCCGCGCTTAGCGTTTATCCCCGGGAAAATTAAAATCCGGTACGCGCCCGGCGCAAGGCCGCTAAAATTATATTTTAAATATTACGTAGCGTCCCGGCGCGTAAATTATACGTAATAATACCGCTAAAAATTTAAAAAAATAATTTCCGCGACGTTTCGTCGGCGCGGTAAACGATTAAAAATAAGCCCGAGCCGTACGCGAAACCCGGACGGCGCAAATTAGGCCGCTAATTATCGCTCCCGCAAAATTGCTCCGGAGGTCGGGGTCGCCGAAGTTTTTCGAAAGCCGTTTTTATGCCTATTACGCGGTTACGCGCAAAATACTAAAATGCGCGCGGGTTAACAAAATTTACGATATTACCGTTACGCTCCGGCGTTTATCGCTATAAAATAATATTACGCCGACCTAAAAAATCGATATTTTAATCGGCGTTTTTTACTAAATAGCGTAGTAAATTACGTTTATCGGCGAAACGCGGTAGTACGTAGCTATTAAAACTAATTTAATTAATATATTATATTAAAATTTATTATTATTATACTTTAAAATAAACGAAAATAAACTAATAAGACTTCCGGCGGGTTATTACGTTATAAAACCAAATTTTAGCGTAGTAATATCCGAAAAAAAATACCGAAAAAGGAAAAAAAAGGTATATATATAACTTCCGGCCGTAGCTACCGGTTTAATATATAATATAATTCCGAGTAATTTATTTTTTGCTAAATTTAAACTATTAATTTATCCGCGTATTATATATATTATCGTATATTTTAAAGCTAAATCGCTAATAGGCTCGTAAATTATAATACCGTAGCCGTGTCGATTATTTTTTTTAAAAAAACGCGACGTGCGTTTATATCTTTATATAAAGGCGTTTAATAAAAAAGTAAAAAAAAAGGCTTTAATATTATTGCTCCCGCAAATTATAATAAGTCGCCAAGGCTCCCTCGATTTATTAAATATTAGCTTCGATCCGTTCCGTTTCGCTAATTACGGCTATTTATTTTTTACGCAAGGCCTTTGTTTTTTTATTCGTTTTTTAAAAGGTTTTTTAGCTCGATAACGTTTACCTCGTCCAAAAATATATTTAGTTTTAAAAACTATTTTTTAATTTAGCTAAATAACGTATAAAGCTCGTTTTACGGCGCGGCCGCGGCGGCAAAATCGCCGGCGGGATTATCCGAGCCTTAAAAATTATTAATATTCGTATTTTTTTTGGCTTTTTTATTTATAAATACCCGGTTAATTATCGCTTATACTCGTAAATCGTCGATTTATTTTTGCGCTAGCCGTTAAGGCCGGTGGCGGAGCGCCTTCGGGCTTTTTTTTTTCGGCCTTTTTTTTTTTACTGCGCTTATTTTAATATTAGCGATTTTTTTCCCGGGCGGCTTTAGTTTATTTACTTTATAAACCGCCTCCTCTTTTTTAGCCTGCTTTTCCCGAAAACGTGTTATTATAGCCTTAAACTCGGGCTTATTAATTTAACTAGGCGTTAGTTATAAAAATATATACGGCGAGGGACGAATTTACGATTAAATTTATCGATTTTTAAAGCTTTTTAATAAGATTTATAACCGCGTATAGCTTAATTAAATTGCGGAGTTAACTAAACTAATTTAAAAGTGCGGAATAAATTAAAATAATATAAAAATCTAAAATAAAAATAATAGCTAAAAAGCGAAAGGTTCGGCTGTTTTGCCAAAATAATATATATTATTATATATTACCTATCGACTTTTTTTCCCCGAGTATTTATTAACCTAGGCAATTATATTCCTGCTTAAGCTTTGATTTTTTATATTTGCCTAAAAGCGAGCTAAAAAAATACGTATTTTAATTATAGGCAAAAACTTATATAAAAAGTAAAAAAAATATTTTAACGTTTACTAAAATCGAATAAATCACCGGGCAAATTACCGTTATAAACAACTACGTTATAATAAACGAACCGATATAATTTACAAATAATCGAACAAAAAGATATTATATAGCAAATAACTTGTTTTATATATTATAAATTTTTGTTATATATTTTTAATACGATTTAGCTATTTTATATAAAGATTTCCCGGGCCAAGTTTATAGCCCGGCTAATTTAATTACGATAAATTTGAAATTTTTTTATTAATAATAGCTAGCTAAAAGCTACGGTATGCTTAAGCATATTTAAATTAACGAGAATCGTACCCAAAAACGAGTAATCTAATTAACCAGGCCAGATTTTATATCGAAAAAAAAGGTTCTTATATATTTTATTTTGCGACTTGCCAAAATAAAAAAATCCTTTTTTTCTAATTTGCGACCTGGCTAGCCAGGCTAGATCGCGGACAAAAAAAAAGACCTTTTATTTTTTTTAGTTTTTTAGTATTATAATAAGCGATTAGTTCGCTATAAGCTATGCCATTTTTAAAAATAATTATTAGCAATAAAATATTAAGCGCCCGTAAAGGTAATTAAAAGCCGCTAGTATTATAATATTAACGGTATAAGGCTGCCAATTTTGCAGCTATTATATATTAATAAAATAAAATATACGCAAGCATATATATCGTAATAAAATAAATAATAGTGTTCTTATTAAACTTTTTAACTAAATAATAAGCTAATTTGCTTATAATAATAATAGTTGCTAAACACCCTTTTTTTCGGTTTTATCCGCCGTAAAGCTAATATTAGTTTATTATAATATTACTATAATAGGGTAGGCAATAGCTAGCGCTAGCGATTATTTAGCGTAGAAATATATATATTTAATAAATTCGCAACTCAACACTATAGCTGTCGCCTAGTTTATTCCTACCTTACGGCCTAACTACTATAATTAGTTAGTGCCCTTAGCCCGCTATAATCGGGTAAGGCAGCCGCAAAATAAAAATAGCTTATTACGAATAAATAAAAAGCTTCGTTAAATCTTCGTAAAAAACGGTTATCCTAACATAAATACAGCGATTACACAATACAAATAAACGCATCGTCGACTACCTACGTATAAATACTAAATCTCCTGCCTCGTGCCACGTTATCCGCTTTTATTAAAAACAAAACAAGATCCCTTACAACACCACCGAAACGCCCTCCTAAACTAAGGGAAGCCTCCAAAATGCCCTCCAAAAAGCTACCGGATCGGGTAATTTCATTACGTATATCCCTCCTCGTGCCTCCCCGGCCCTCCTTCGGATAAAGGAACCCTCCTAAGACAGTCACTTTTTAACGTGCGGGATTACCAAAAATGGCTTGGGCCCCTCACTAAGAGTGCCAGTGGGGGCGTCGTCCCAGTGGCTGTACTTGTGTCGCCACGACAAGGCCTCCGCGAAGGAGTCGACGGGGTCTACCTTGTGCTTGGGGTCGGGAAAGGGTACCGCCCAGCTCTGAAGAATTGGCTTTGGTAACTTTTCGAGTTTGTGTATGAGTCCCACAAATGCGTTCATCGAGTCCATGTCCATGGTCAGATCTCTGGCTGAATACTGCTGCGACCAGATGAGATAGCTATTGAACAGTGCCGAAAAGTCCATTTCCTCTACACTTCGGACGCGCTGGCCCTCTACAGCCGAGGCGGTCCGTCGTCTGTGCGACTCGAACATACCGGGACGCATAAACGTAGCTGCCCTCGACTTGTCCTTCTGCGATAGGTTGTCTAAAGAGCCGGTCACGCTCTCGAAACAGTTCATCGCGTTGCACTCAAAGTAGACCTGATCGTCGGTGAATATGAGACGGCGGCGACTCAGCAGCCCTTCCTGAAAGGTCCAGCCTCGAGTGTACCACTTTGATGCCTGAATGACGCCCTGCGGATCCTTCAGTGTGGACGTTATCTCGATGTTCTTGAACTTGACCGTCGACCCTCTCGAGCTGGCTCGCTCTTTGCCACCAACGCCGGTCAGGCCATGCTGCTGGGTCTCGCCGGCGGCAGCTATAATGGTGATCTCGGCCTTCTGATAGATCAGATCCATTTGCTGGATCTGCTTGAGCTTGATGGCCAAATCGCTTTGATTGATGCAGTATTTGTCCACCCACAAGTAGCGAAATCCAAGATCCTTGGTCACGTTGATCGCATCCTCGATCACCGTCGGCAGCTTCTCGGGGAGAGGTACTTGATCCCCCGTCTGGTCGCCGGGGTCGCTGGAATCACCGGGAGTGGGAGGGCCCCATACATAGCTCAAAGCAATGTACGACTGTATAGATAGTGCAGACTCGACGTTCCTCGTCTCACAGTCAATCCATCTGAAGCCTTCAATGGTGATGGCGGCGGACGTTGCATCCTCCACACATAGGGTATTGTGGTGTTTGGAGCAAAAGTCCATCCATTCGAGTGCGACTGGCGGTTGGAAGAGAGGAGGCGTCGGGACCGCATTAACAATAGTCGGTTCGGACTCGGTGTTGTTTATGATGAGGCAGCCTTCCGACGCTATTCGTGCTTCCAATGCCTTTCGGTCGTCTTCGGATTCGGCTGGAGAAAAGTTGGCCGGTACTACGGACAAGAATTTCATCTCACCGAGCTTCTGCTCACGAGAGCTCAATGGGTTGCTCCCTCTATGGTTGAAGAGAAAGTAGTCTTGCAGGGAAAAGACTTGCAGCTCGTCTCCATGATCGTCGGCCTTCCCGCTCGTTGTCTCGACTTTGGAGGCCAACAGTAGCCGGCACAAGGTACAATTGGGGTCGATGGCTTGTCGAAGCTGGTGTCCGAGCTCGGCGATGAAGATTCCCGTCTTGGAACTGCCGCGGTAGTTTCGAACATTGTCGAGTAAAGTGGTTGGGTTGAGGTTTGCGGCATATCGATCAGCGATGGCAGATGTGCTGAAGCGCCAATCCCACTCCGCCAAGTTTTGGGAGTCGCTCGACAGATCGCTCATGATCTGGATGCATTTTGCGCACAAATTGGGAGTGTCCTGCTCTAGGGAAACACCATCATGCTCGCTTTGGCCGCTGTCGAGCGAAGATGTGCCTTTGACGTCCATAGCACCGTAGTAAAAAGCTGGTTCGGATGGAATGCCTTCACAACAGAGAAAACCTTAGTGGTATACATTATGATGGAGAAGCTCGTGGGCTGGGGGCTATAGGATCAGTTATATGATTTGTGAAGTAACAGATAAGACCAGCGTTCTATTGCTGTCAGATTTTAGAGCCTTGGTCATTGAGTATTGGCCAATGACCACCGTTGCTGTGCCACGAAGGATTGTTGCAGATCCTGTTCCTGCATATGGGGCATGCTATTTATAGTGTTGCACACCATGCATTATAGTGTGAGACAATGTTCCTCTCTGTTGAGTGATATGTGCCAAATGCGCCAGTATACTTGATTTCGACTTTGCGACTCACTGTTTGTCCCAGAAACTTATAACTCGTTTCCTTAAGATATGATCTCCAAACGGTCCGGTAGACACTCGGAACCGCAGCAGAGGTCTGCAAGGCTCCTGTCGATGTCTTCTAGATCATTAACATGTTTCGACCAGTCCCGCTTGGCTCACATGGTGCCGACAATCTCCTTGCTCTGATCGAGTGCATGCGCAGGGCGACAACGCACACAAGACCATACGTCCCATTACAGGCTTGAATCGACTTTGTTTGCAAAGGGGCGATATATGCGTCCATTATATTGTAGTTAATGGCAGAATCGTGGTAGGTAGTGATTCAAGTGACCCAGAAGATGCAAAATCAGCTCAAATGACAATATCTCGCAAGGTCTTTCAGCGGCTGGACGGACACGCAGCCTCCCTGGCCTTCGAAACAACTTCAGAATAATGAATATAGAGTAGAGGTACGACTAGACATTTGTCAAATTTGTGGCTTTTCTCCCCGGGTATTCAATATCAATCCTGAGAGAATATGCGCTGTCATGTTCTTTCGCAGCCGCACTGCCACTGTGGCAAAATATATTGTGACGTTCAGGCTTCCCTTAACAACGCCCTTGTGTGCCAGGCGGCCATCCAGATCTGGGTTCGTGGCAAACTGTTAAGGGTTAGTAGTAAGAACCACAAACCGATCATTCGTTATCGGCGGTCTGAAACTGGAAACTCCACGGACTGTGGCTTATAGAAATAAATATGCACAAAGAAAAGCCGGTGGCAACCGAAAACCATTGCGAACCAACCATTTCACTGTTCGTGAAAAGGCTTTGGGCCATGTAGCTTCGGGCCGAAGCCGCCAAGAAGACCCCAGAGCCGACCGATGCTGTCCTCCACCTAAATACATGAACCAAGCTGACCAAGTGCGGACAAGGACAGATTGACCAGAGCTCGGCCGGTGATATACTGAGAGGTATGCACCTCTGAGCTTTGCACGCTGGAGGCCCCCGGCACTTAGCAGCAAACAATCACGCCAACCCCAACAGCATCAGGACCGCCAGTTGCCAGATCAGCAGCAGGAAAATCAGCAGCGGCAAGACGAGACTACCACCCCGGCAGCCAGTACCATCCACGAAGGAGGAGATGTAGACTTGGAGATGAACAGCCAGTCATCGCGATCCGACGCGGGAGCTGTCAGGCGAGGAGGCTTTGCCGTGCTCGCATTCCACAGTATGATCTTTGTGGTATATGGGCTAGGCACAAGTTCAGGGCAAGTGTAATGGTAATGAGCTTCAAATGGGGGGTAGGACGGAACAGCATTGGCAATATTTCGCCAACATCGTCTCCAACTTGCTTTGTAGCCTAGCTGTGAAGCTCATTAACATCTCTTTGGTTTGGAATATCATTTCATACAAATCGGTGGTATAGGAAAGCATGGGGAACAGAATCATGCAAGTGTTGCACTGATATTTGCTATAGTCATCTCTGATGGGTTTCAAGACCATGTTTTCCGCCCTGACTCCGAGCCATGATCATGCTTCTGTAACCAAAACGCCTCCCAATGCAAATCCATGCCAATCGCTCGATGATATATGTTTGCCTTGCCAGTATGTGGCAAACAGCTTTAAGATCAGTGTACATTGTTTGTCTCCCGATGCGCCTTGGCTTCTCTCTACCGCGTCTCCAGCTTCTTGCCTACGGCTTGGACATCACTCAGTAGCGTTTGCATCTGTGCTAGCAGATCGGGCTCGTTGCTGATGGAGGAGCCATTGCTCCTGACCCTTTTTCGGACGTCGGCAGACGCTTCGCTCCTGTACGCAGCAAGATCCTCATCCACGGTATCACCCGCATGGTATGACGCGCGCTTCCGTTTCGACGATATGTTAGATGCGACGGACGGTGAGGGACTGACGCGACTTCTTCCGAGGGCGCCCAACATTAGAGATGGTCTATCCTCAAAGAGTTCGTCGTCGGCAATAGAACCGCAGGGTGATGCTGATGCTGACGGCGGCAATCCGTAATCGCCAAGGCCGGGGAATCGCTTGCCTTCTCGAAGCATCGGTAGAGCCAGCGACTCGTGGAGATACTCTCCATTCGGCATCTGCACCAATCCATTGGCTTTGAGGCGCCAGTATGGATCAGACACTCTGCTCTTCTTCGTTTTGGAGACTCTACTGCTGTTGAGGCCCAAACTGGACCTGTAGCTTGAGCTGATTGTCGAGTTCCGATAGCTTCCAGTCGACACTGACATGGTGTCTCTGCCGGTAAGCTGAGCCTTGAGTTTGGCTGTCTTGCTCCCTTCCTTGTGAATTCGAGGTTGCTGTAGTCGATTGAGCGGTGGTAAGCCATGTTTCTCCCGGCGCCTGGTTTCTTGCTTGTAAAGCATTTCTGATGGCGAAAGCATCTTGCCAGCGTCGTCGTCGTCTTCCATGGCAATCTGCCGCGCTGTCGTCTCGGGGTTTCGCAAACCGTTGAAAATCCCGCTTGCCAGCAAAGCATCCTCCACACTGGCTTGCGATCCAGTAGAACGGCGTAATTCGTTATCCTTTGCTGCCTGACCTCTCGCCCTTTCCTGCAATAATCCTACCACCGTCTCCCGCTTTCTCTTCTTGGCATCCTTCTCCGCTGCCTCTCGCTTCGCAACATTTTCCGGCGCATTCCATCGACGGAATTTCTCCTTCTCCATTTTGATGCGACTGATCGCCCGTCGCTTCCTGAAAATTTCAAGCCAGCGGTAGAAATACGTGACTGATAGACTGTAAGCTCGGAACCTCCGGGCTTCCTCCCACGATTTCTCGTCCTCCTCTTTCTGTCTCTTCTCCTCTTCCGTTTTCACGAAGTTGGTCCAAACGTCTCGTAACATTGTTTCGACTGCCCATTCTTCTAAATCCTGCAATAAGCCACGGTCGGCACAGACGAGCCATTCGGCGAATTTGTCAAGTCTCTGCTTCTTTGCTTCTTGCTTTAGTGCCGCACTTGGCACACTTTCTACTGCTGGCGGTATGCTTGGTGGGTTTGCAGTTGTAGAACTGGGTTGCAGAGTAGATGGGAATGGAGGTGCCATGGTTCCGGGAGATGTCGAGGTGAAGATGCTTGGACTGGTGGTAGTCTGAGAGCTTGCACCCGAGCCGAAAAGGGAAGAGGCCTGTGTGGATGGAGGAAGACCCGCGGTTCCTGCTGAGGTCTGGATGCCTGATGGAAATGGGGTACTTTGAGGTTTGTCTCCGAACACGCTCTTACTGGCAGACTCATTAGGAGTGGGAAATTTGAAACCCGAACCTGCTGCTGCCTGTGACCCGGCAAAGATAGATTCGCCATCTTTGTTTCCTGGTGCAGGGGCGGGTGTTGCCGCGCCTGTGGGAAACCACGAAGACGTGCTTGTTTGTGGCGCTGTCGCTATGGGAGCGGCATTGCTGGAACTGTTGTCGAAGAAGTCGAATACTCCCTTTGCCGGGCTTTTCTCCTTGTCCCCGCGAGATTCAATGTACTTCACGGATGTCTCGCCGAATGTCACCTTCTTCCCTGAGTCTGAAGCTTCCTGTGTCTTTGTGAGATCCGCCGTTCGGGAAGCTTGGTTGAACAAACTGGGTTGGGTGGGTGTCGACATTGTGCTTGTTCCTGGCTGGCCAAAAGGCGTTGTCGATGGAGAAGCTGGGGATGTCCCAGAATTTGAACTAGTCGCGGAGAACAAGGAAGTGTTGGCTGAGGCACCAAATGTGGGATGCTCGCGGTTCCCAGGGACTCCAAATGGGGAAGATATGGCATGGTTCTGCGCAGGTGTATCCGCTGAGGTATCAGTATCCTCCAGATCTGACTGAGAAGCCATGGGGTCTGCAATCATGGTTGGCGACTGTTCCGGTGTCTCCACGAATAGACTCTCTCCAGTGTTGTTGCTAGCTAGATTGGCCGCGCTAGCATCTTCGTAAATGGTTTCATGGATGATATCGGCAAAGGGTCGCTCATTCCGCTTGCGCTCAACAATCTCGTGGGAGAACGCCTGGGTTACACGTGGTCTCTTCAGTTGTGTTCGCGGCTCGACGAACAAATATCGTATCCCGTTTTCTTCCCGGAATTCAAGTTCGTGCAACTCCACGAAGGCGACAGCGTCATCTTCACTGTCGAAACGCAACTGTCGCCTGAGGAAATCGGCCGTAATATCCTTAGGTGCACCCTTTGGCCGCGAATATGATCTGACAATGGTTCTCAGCATTGCTTGGCGAATCACGCCGAAGTGGATCTCGGCTATGCAAGCCATAGTATAGGAGATCTCGGGTGATGCGATGATGCTGAAAAATATCGAAGCAGCATTCAATGCGAGCTCGGTGGGCGATTCCGGTCTGAGAGGACCCTGGAGCATGGATGTGTTCTGCATGGCTTCGACAACACACATGGCTGTTTGGATAGCCTCTGTTCCATACAGTTCACTGCCCCAACTCTCAACGGTTTCCTTCAATGACGAATCCCAACCGAAGAAGACGATATAGTATGCCAAGAACTCGGCCTCATTCTCGCAGACGATACCCATATCTGAGCAGTCCTTGTATCTTTGCTTCAGGGTCATCAAGGCCTTGCTGAGCTGCTCAACTTCCTGCTGTTCCGAGTAGTCCTTGTACGTAACCCACGACCGCGCAAGCAAATGAGCAGACGTCGCATGGAACCGTACAACTGTTTCTAGACAGTAGATTTCGTCTTTGATCTCTTCCGGCGACATTGAGGGCGTCTGCATTGACAGATCGATACGGATTGCTCTTGATCGGTCCCAAGCAAAATGGTGATAAGTCGGTAATCGATCGTCCTGAGCTATGAGCTCGTCGACCAGATAGTTCAAGGTTCGCCTACAGGCTGCCGGTGATCGTACATCCATCGGCAGCGCTGCTTCCTGTCCAGCGGCAGAACGTGCCAAACGCTTGAGCATCTTGTCTGGGACGGGAACCCGAACTCCTTTGTCGTCATAGCCTTCGGGGCCCCAGAGGCCGCTCTCGACAATGCGCTGGATCTTCTCCCACTCTGGACACATTTCCTCGCATATGCCTTTGAAAGGTAATGCTTCATCCAAACGCCGTCGCTGATCGGGATCATCGATGAGGTTTGCCTTCATCAAAGATTTTCGTGCTTTTTCTCGGTATGCACGATGTGCCTGGCGAAGGTCGTCCATTGTGCCCTTTTGTCGCACTGCGTCTGGATCCTTTGGCCATGCCGGGGCCTTGATTCCATCTTTGGCCAGTTGCTTGTAGATCTTGTTCGCAAATTCGCTTGGTGGCCCCCTTGGCTGTGTCTTCGGTCCGGCGTGCGAGAACCCATGCTGTACACCGTTTTGTAGCGCAGGGCGGTTTGCGCCACCAACATGACCATTATTGCGGGTTGATGCCGCCGGGGCGCCAAAAGGTGAAGCCGTGGAGCCATTCAGTTGTTTCGGACCTTTGGGTGGTTGGAATCCGCCAGTCTTTACGTGACTGTTGCCGTTGACAGATGGCGCAGCTCCGAATGAGGTCTGAGGCTGGTTTGGAGTATTATTCGAAAAGGGATTCGACTTGTTGGGTTGTGCAGCCGCGAATGGGTTGCTTCCCGTTGGTTGGGCGGCGGAATTGTTCGCAGGTTGTTGAAAAACGTTGTTGCCCGACTTTGGAGCAGGAGCAGACATATTTGCAAACGGGTTGAAGGGTGTCTGGGTCTGCCCAAAGGAAGCAAAAGCTAAGGTGAAGAAGAAAAGTTAGTTGAGCATGAATATTTGCCATACCTTCGGAATCATCACGCATATCGATTATGGAGCAGTCTATGGCCTCGGGGAAACACAATCATCCTGGCGTTGTTGAGGCCTCGTGCAGTAACGGGGATGAGCCCGCAAGCTGTCGCGGCAGCCGAACCGCATCCCATCTGATCAGATCCAGCAGTGATCTCTGGCGCGTCATCTGTCCCTCCAGTCGAGAACTCATGTACTCTTCAAATCTCGGCGGTCCACCGGTTCATTCGGCCGAATCCCACAGGACACGGGTGCTGCCGAGCGCATCGTCGAGGGAAGTCGCGTAATGTTTCGTGGGAAAAGCAAGCGACGTCGCCATCGGATCGGGTTGAAAGAGAGGCGTGGAACTCACGGTTGTTGGTCGCCATAGCTTCAGCTCAACACCAGCAGCAGGGCTGCGGGTCAAGACTACAGAACAGCGATCCGCGTGGTCATTGATGTGTATGGGGTGGCGCGAACATGTGACTGATGTGGTACTCGAAGCGCTGCAGATGTCGCGTCGAGATAGCAAGTTGCGTGGGGGGCGTCGAGGTTCAAGTGTTGTTTGCGAAGAGGCTGGGAACCGTGATGGAACCACTGCCAAACAGACAGGAGGGTGACGGTCGATGTAGTGACGTCGCGCTGATGGAACGAGAGTGCGCAACGCCTCTGGTCAATCAGACGCGACTGTATCGGTTGTCGCCGGAGTGATCAAGGTCGGGGTGTCATGAATCAGGGCGCTTCCTATTGTTCTTGTTGTCGAAGTTCAAGTTGGAGGGGATCACAAGGCGACGACTCCCATTGAAGTTCCAATGTCGAGCTGGATGCGGAAGCTACAGCCAATCAAACGCCGTCTCTGCCGCTGGACTGGCGTGAAAGAACCCCACTTTTGATTGCCGCATTTAGCTTGGCAGGACTTTGGCTCTGACCCCCAAAGACCTCCCGATAAGTGATAAGTGCTTCGTACCTTATTACTTTCGGCGTACTACAACCCAGATTCGCTCAAAACCTCTTTTTGGCAGCAGAGCATGGTCCCTGGCAGGCAAGCGCATTTGATTGCAGCTCAACTGCTCTCTGCTTCTGATCAAGCTGCAGGTACAATCTATCGTTGGGATCAAATGACCATGAAAATCTGGCCAAAGTCAACACCACGGAAATTGGCGGACAATTGAATGAGATGCACAGGGGAAGATGGAGGCCAGAACTCGGAGTCATGTTCCAAGTCGAATACAATGAGTAGGTATGACTAGAGTTGTATGATCAGAACAGGTCAAGTCAAGCAACAGCTTTGCATATGTTGTCTGCCATTTCGCTGCGGGCAAACTCGCGGTTTTGAAATCGCATTTTGTATTCTACCTCTCATGGTTCTGGCCGACTTTCGTGCTGTTCAATATGGTCAACTATTTTTAATCCGATATATTATCAAAATCGCTCCTACTGATGAAGTAATTGCAAGCCACTTGACTAAAACATAACAAAACCTTCCCATTATACTAGAGAGAGAAAAACGCCTTGTCGATAAAAGTGAGAAATAAGGTAATAAACAATGAGTAAGGCTGTCGGTACATTCAAATGTTGACAGCTAAGGTACCTAACCTAGCTCGTGTGTAGCGGGATCGTTCCCTGGCTCTTCCGCCTGAACCCCTCCCATTTGAGTTGAGGTCACCGCTGAACAGCACAGCTGTTTTTGCGTCGCACCTCGACGGCACTTCGACCCGGCCCCAACTCTGCAAAAAGGCCACTCAATGCCTCCCACTCTCGTCAGATCTTCTTGTTGCGCAGATTACCCAGCATCAATGTTTGACCAACAAGTCGATTGTTTCCTGCGCAGCTGACGGCAAAGCCCAATCGAATTATTTGCATCCGCATCATCTGTCTGATGGCCACAGACTACGACGAGCGCCTCACTGTTAAGCACGACCTTCCTTCCTGCTGACGGCCCATCGTACAACCTCGAATACCTCAGTCAACCCCCGAGCAATTGCGAGCATCGCGCAGCGCATTTCGACCAGTATTGCGAGCGTAGCGGCGCTTTCGATTCGAATACTTGGGACTCTCCCTGCGGCGCGCCTCGAAAACCCGCAGAGCAGGCCGTCTGTGCAGCCATTGGTACCCGATCATATTGGAATACCGCGGCAATGGCTTTTCTTGAGGATCCGCGCCTGCGTCAGCGATGGAATCAGATTTCTCATACCACGGAAGCTGTTACTGAAAATGCCGCTGCGGGAATCTGGAGCTTTGGCCATCAATACATAAATCCCTGCCTGTCGTCTGTCGGCTCGGCCTTCAAATCCTGCGCTGTACCGTGTTGCGGAGATCTCGAAGAGCGAGCGCGCAGGAGACGAGCTGGCGAGCGAGCTGCCGCAGAGTACAGCTTTGACTTCTATGACGACTGGGACGAGGATCTTGCCGGCGATGAAAGCCAAGGCGGTTTTGGAGGCTGGCGCGGCGAAAGCTGGGACCGTTTGATTGGGGGGTCTGGAGGAAGCAAAAGAGCCGCCACCGGAGAAGTGCACGAACAGCCGCACGGCCGGAAACGAGGAATGAGCTATGGAACGAGAGGAGGCAGGCGGAAATCTAGTGTGACCGTTGAGGATCCGACTATTATCCCAAGCACACAGCCCATCGGATTCCTCGGAAAACTGCCCTTCAAAATTGGAGGAACTTTACGTTACAAGCCAAGTGCCGCAAACTTGCAAGAGCACCCGGGTGCCTCAAGGCATCAGGAAGGCGAGAATGAGCCACTACTAGGCCGGCATGACAACTACCATCCACAAGAGCCGGTACCGCAGAATAGGAAGCGCAGCAGCACGGCTGGCAGTGGGGATACGAGCGACTCCTTCAGGTCAAGAGGCGACTTATTCCCCAGCGATGGGGAGGGAGAAGAAGACGCGATACCACTGGACGATGAATTTGCCGTCGCACTTGATCATGTGGATGACAGATCGAGTAACAGGACGAGAAGCAGCAAAGGAAAAAGGACGGCTAGCAACACCATACCAAGGAGCCTGTCCAGAGCCACTATGGACTCATTCATGAATTCGCGGCCAGGCTCGCTACGTCAGGTGCAAGACCCCATCATTGATGAGGACGAAGACGATGCCATGGAGGCATCGATATTATCACTAGAAAATCTACGACACGAAGAAGAGGAAATGCAGCGCGAAGAAGAAGAGGAGATTGAACGCAGACGGGAGGCGGCAGCACAATTAGCTGTCGAACGAGGGCTAGGTCACGTCAGTGTGGACTACGGATTCGTCCCGGAGGCGAAGCCAGAATTGGTCACCGTGGAAGATGTGCCAATGCCAGAGCAGGCAGTCTTGGACGATGTGCAAAACCTCTCGCCTCCGCCTCCATTGAGAACCAACGGCCCCGTCACCACGACATCTCAAACTCAAGACTCTGGCTCGCCAACAGACGACGAGTTTGTGCCGGCGAGGTTGCCTTACTTCAGGTGACCATGGCCAATGGATGAGATTCAGACCACGGCATCAAAGTGGAGGACCTATGAACGAAATGTACGCTCGTAACGATTTGTATACCCATTGAAGTTTCAAGTAGCGTTATGTGAGCAAAATTGCAATTCAAAGCCAAGGCGTTAGGTGTGATTGGGGTTTGGAATCATTGATCTTGGAGATGTTTCGGTGCATGTTTGCTTCTGACCAACCACAGACTCTATGATACGTGTATCATTCAGAATCCATGTCCACCACGACTGAGATAAGTGACTGCTCGAACACGCTCAGCTGACTCGAGAGCTTGGCAACAAAGATCGACTCCTCTAACTCGGCAAAATATGTTCTATTGTACTGAATAGGCTCGACAGGATCCCTCTTCGGCAAGCCGTAGCTCGAAGAAAGCTAACATGCCTCGGCACCTATCATCCCCCGCAAAATTTACCCCGGACGCCCCACCCGAGTTCTCCATATCGGGGATGCTGTGCGGACGCCAGACCAGGTCAAGTCCGCAACGTCACGTCGATACTTTATGTTGTCAGCCGCCAGTGCTGAAGCTGTCCATCTGCTTTTCTTGAAGAATTGATTATTTCACAGAATTGCTCTTCGTGTCATAGCTACAGAGCAGTAATTCCGAAGATTTATAATCTACGCGATCAACTTGATCTTACCTGGTGCTACTTGCTTCCTACAACCGCGATACACCAACAACGGTATAGTGGTATCACATATCACAACAAGCACTTTACATATTACACAGCACAGCCTGAAATAACTCACCAGCAAAATGACATCCACAAACCCTTCACTCACGCCAACGGGCCCCATCACGACGCCCCTGACGACGCTGCTGGGGATCCAGCACCCGGTGGTGCTGGCGGGCATGGCGCGGACGTCGGGGGCGGCGCTGGCGGCGGCCGTGTCCAACGCGGGCGGGCTGGGCGTCATCGGCGGGTTCATGTACACGCCGGACCAGCTGCGGGAGATCGTGCGGGAGATGAAGACGCTGCTGCGGTCGCCGGACCTGCCGTTCGGCGTGGACCTGGCGCTGCCGCAGGTCGGCGGCGGCGCGCGCAAGACCAACCACGACTACACGGCCGGCAAGCTCGACGAGCTCATCGACATCACCATCGACAGCGGCGCCAAGCTGTTCATCAGCGCCGTCGGCGTCCCGCCCAGGGACGTGATCGACCGCCTGCACAAGGCCGGCATCCTCATCATGAACATGGTCGGCCACCCCAAGCACGCCGTCAAGGCCCTCGACCTCGGCGTCGACCTGGTCTGCGCCCAGGGCGGCGAGGGCGGCGGGCACACGGGCGACATCGCCAACTCGGTGCTGATCCCGGCCGTCGTGGACGTGGCGCGGCGGTACCGGCCCGCGGCGCTCCAGGGGTCGCCCGCGCTCGTCGTGGCCGCCGGCGGCATGTCGAGCGGGCGCAGCCTGGCCTCGAGCCTGATGCAGGGCGCCGCGGGCGTCTGGGTGGGGACGCGGTTCGTGGCGTCGGCCGAGGCGGGCTGCTCCGAGGAGCACAAGCGGGCCGTGGTCGAGTGCGGCTTCGACGAGACGGAGCGGACCCTCGTCGTCTCGGGCCGGCCCCTGCGCATGCGCACCAACGAGTACATCGCGAGGTGGCACGCGCAGCCCGGCCGGGTCAAGGAGCTCTGCGACCAGGGCGTCGTCCCGATCGAGTGGGACTTTGACCAGGGCAACGACGTCGACCCGCCGCACCTCATGGGCCAGGTCGCCGGCGCCATCACCAGCGTCCAGCCCGCCGCCGAGATCGTCCGGGACATTGTCCAGGAGGCCGTCGAGATGCTCAAGATCGGACAGGGATACCTCACGCCCGAGGGCAAGAGCAAATTGTAGTCATGGAAGAGCTTCGGGGTTCGTGCTCCATGTAGTACCTTTTGCGCAGAAAAGAACTTCCGGTTTCAGAGATTAGTCAGTGACATGTTGCGAAGATGGGTAATATACGATCAGAGAGTTTTCAGTCTCAAAGTCACCATCAGATGATGTCACTCTTTCACAACCAATCCATGATCTCACTGCAAGGTAGATACACCGCGTGCTTGTCCGAAAAACACGCGACGAGGTCCGGCCAAGTCCGGCGGCGCGTTTTGCAAGTCAACAAGGTATTATATAAAGTGGAGCACGGAGGGACGGCGACAATGAATTACGGTGCTATACTAGATGACCGGCCAAGTCGACCGCCGACTGCCCGACAATACGATATCTAACCTCCAAAGTTGCCGCATCTTGAAACAGCGGAACGGCCGTGGTTCGACCGTTTGACCCAACTGCACATCGGTTGCTCTTGGAGGGATGTGGCTAAGGTTTTCCCATTCCTGTCTCGAGGGTGTTTCTCTCGGTCCAAATGGGGGTTTGGTGTTGGATAACCAGAAGAATATGGTTGGAGTGACGGCTAACAGTCAAAAGGCAATGATAGTAGGTCCCTATGCGCAGCGCTTTTGTGTTTCGCTCTTTCGTGTCCATCGCGGGTTCTGCGCAGCCTCTTCCCGTTGCAGCATGATCAGTGGATCACAGGATCCCCGTTTCGGAAGTGAGATGATCTTCCCTTCGGAGAACGGCTTGGGGATGTTGATCTAGGTATACTTCATCATATAGGGAATCCGAAATCCATGTATGTCGAAAGCATCAGCCACCACCGTGGTGTGACTGTGAAGCAATCCCCAGAGTTTGGCGCATTATTCCTCAGCCTGAGGTCTAGGAAAGAAAGACGTGAACGGGGAATTCCGTCAGCGCTCGAGAGGGACGACGTCAGATGTCTCGTGGCCCTTCATCGTGGGGTGGAAACATCCGGTAGCGCACACAGGTGAGACCAATGATGCAAGCTATCTTGGCCTGTGAGAACAGAGTTGTCGCCGCTCTTCGAGGTTGGCCCTTCCTTTTTTGCCCCTCTGGCGGGACGCGTGGTGACCACGACTTAGCGCTGGGCGTAGAAGAAGAACCACGTTCTCTGATGAGACGGCTTCACATCTTGTTCCGCGCTTGTCTCGTAGACCAGGAGGCCTAAACCATAAATTCCCTTCCCCATGTTGGCCTACCACGAGATGATGGGTTTTGATTTGCACGCTTGTTTGACTACCCTGGAGGCCTGTCAACCCTCTTCGATGAGTGCCGGCATGGCAGCGTGGATCCTGAAAGTTATGTGTCTTCTTCACCCGTTCGGAGTTCAATAAAAGTGATCGGCGGTCTGGTTGGGGCAGCGCCGACATTGCGCCTGACAAGAATGAACTGATCTCATTGCGCGAACCCCAAGGCAGATTCGGGGGGCATGGAGATCTTGCCCAGCCTGTGCTGTATATTCGATGATCATAACCCGTCGCGGCGGTCAGTATAGCCAGGTTGAGGCTGGCTCGCTGGGTACCATGCCTCGGTAGGGATTGCTAAGGCTGGTGTCGGCATATTGCGCATGTTGGGGCGCGCGGTATGATCAAATCATGCCGTATGTAGTACCTAGCTGCAGTGATCTTCACAATGCAGGGTTGTTCTAGGAAGAGTGGAGAGGGGTAGTAACGGTGAACCATAGAGTTTCGGCCATTGGGGACAGACACAACATTGTAGAAAACCCCACCATGTGATGTGTCCGAGTCGGTAGGAATTGGAAAGGATAAGTGTTTTCTTGTCGCGGATGAAAATGTCACGTTTCCAGCGGCATGGCCGGTCGCTCGGGAGACAATTGGAATGCTTGGGTTGAGGTGATTGAATTCGTACAGTTAAAAATCATTGATCCTAAGTCAATGGTGGGTATCATCTAAGAAGTAGAATGTCTAATGTAGGTCGTACAAGTCGTGAATGAAGAAGCTCTGCCGCCATGGTTGCAATTGCGACCGCAGCCTTACGCGAATACCGCCGTCGAGATAATGGGCTCCTTTTCCCACGTCTTTGGCAGGACCATCATCAGCGTGTCCAGTTCCTCCCGTGCAGCTTGCATGCGCTGCTTCATCTCGCTCTCGGGTTGCGTCTCCTCTGTGGGCTCTGGTTCGGGGATTCGCTGGGCCTGCTCGATGCGCTCCATGAGCTCCTCGCCTTCGTCCTGTGTCTTGTCCTCCACGAGTTGTAGTGCAGGACCCAGCTTCAACTTTTCCGTGTCGTGAACAAAGGTGAGCTTTTGTAACCTGTCAAAATCAACCTTCTTCCACCGCAGTACCCGCCAAGCACCCTCGGGGACCACTGCGAGTCTCTCGATTTTCTCCATATCGTTGGTGTTGGACCATAGAGATGAGCATTCGGGCTTGAGCTCTGCATTGCCGAGAAAGATGGTGTCTCGTGTGAAGTCGACGTAGACTCTGGGCTGGTGCTGTTCGACACCCAGGGCAAGCTGGTAGTGCTTTAGGGCCTCATGCCGCGATTCGGCGTTGACATGAAGCAGAACTGGAATTGGGGTGTTTGAGGTCCAAGTCTTGGTGGGGCTCTCGATCAATGCCTCTTCTAATGGCTGAGGGGCTTCGTCTTCCTTGTGAGTGAGAGGTGACTTGACGACAACAGTCCGAGCCTCGGGAATTGCTGCTTGCCAGATCTTGATGCGAAGTTCTGGGGGCAGGTCGTTGAATTTGGAAAACGAGGGAGCCATTTGGCTCACGATATGATGTGTGGAATCCATGATGGATGTGGTGTGTCAGTTGTAAGTTGGTCGATGAGAGATTTGGATTGCTCGCAGGTCCGAAAAACAGGAGATCGGAGCAATAAAAGGTATATAAAGATATGTGAAGTCAGGGGTTCTTTTCTAGAAGGTTGAAATCCTGAAAGTTTGTAGAATGGGCGGTGCTCTTGGTATGATATAAGTGTGTACGCAGTCAGTCGGTGGCAATGTATTAGTGTACCGAGTTCCTCGACGTAGGTACTATAGTATACTAGTAGCAGCTGCTAGGTACGCCCCGTTAAAAAATTGAGAGTTGGCAAAGAGACACAGCAGACGCTAAAGTTAATTAGCACACGAGCCCAAGAAGATAGGCCGTTTATGATCGTGTCGTGTAGTTGTACCAAGAGAAGACCAAAGTGCAGTGCCACATCGATCGAGGGCGTGGGAGCGGCTGTGTATATACGTGTCTGCTGAGCAGAGCAGACACTTGATTGTAATAGGAGATCCGCGAAGGGGGCTCTTGAAGGAGGGGCTCCGAGGCTCACCAACATCCCGGCTGATTTGTGAGGAGGGTCTCATCTCTTTCTCTATTATTATTGCTATTGTTTGCTAGGTACCGTAGATATGATACTAACCTAGCGCGATCAGCCAACGATCACAGAAGCTACCCCGGCAGCCCAGCCTAGGGTAGCTCTCTGTGTCGAGAGACCAGACCTGCAGCCAGATCGGGAAGCGAGGATAGAAGGCTTCGGCCCCACCCCAGTCGTGTGTAGTGGTGGTGGCTTTGGTGTCGCCAGGCGGCCAGGGTGGCTCGGGTGGGTGAAATCTGTTCCATAGCGACGGGCACAGGCAACTGGAACGTGGTTTGATCAGCGAGCGGGAGTAAGGTACGTACATAGTAAGCCTAGGTAGCAATCAATTCAACCTAGGGACCAACAGACACAGGACATGCAGTGCAACTCCGAGGCAAGCAAAGGCGAACGCCGATTTGACCGTGACCACTTGACCATGGATGACATGCCATGCTGCTGCTTGTTTGCCTGCTTGCTGCGGCTGCCGAGGGGTGGGAAGGAAAAGGCAAGGGAACCCTACCGCTAGCAGACATGGTCATCAGGGAGGGTGGGAGGGAGGTGTGTCGAGCCGGGACGTCGTAGACGCCGCGGACCGCTTTGACTGCAGCATCTCGCAAGCCTGTGAAAGCTCGAAAAAGCCCAACTGCTTCTGGTTGGCACCGCGAGCTACTCCAATTGCCAACCATTCACTCTGTCTCCAAAATCTGCATGACAAAGGAAGGGAGGGTTTCCTTGCAACGTATTCGCTGGCGTCGCCTTGCCCATCCAAGGACAACCCCGTCCAGGCCCAACACTGACCACAAAGTGTGCGGTGCATCGCAGATGGATCTTAAAGACGACATAAGCACTGGTGCGCCTTGGTGGTGGCCCTAGGTGCGGCATCGACCGCGTACCATCTTTTTCGTGAAGGAGCAAGCATGGTCCGCGGGCATGGCCACTCTCGCTACCTTTTTAGTGTACTGCGAGCTCATCATTCTGCATTGTAGTCATGGCAGCCGTGGCATCGTGAGAAATCAAACCACGAGAGTAATGCAGTACATTGGTTGGGAAACGGCGGGGAATTGGCGTCAAGGTCTGGTCGTCAATCCAATCGTACACGCGAGACCGTTTGCAAAGGCAGTTCTGTCACACAATAGACTTTTGTCCATCTCACCAAGCGTGTGTAGTAAGGTTAGTATAGCATTTACTACATACTACTATTACGTTCCAGTATGGCCAGGTGCTCAGTGAAGAGAGAGAAAAGGCACCAATATCGGCCTCAGACCAACGTGGCTTGCGACGGGTAACGAATCGTGACGCTGCATGGCCTCTGCAGACTATTCGACCCGGGCGACCATACTAAAAAGATAGTCTTGGGCGAAAGAGAAAAGAAAACCAGAGCTACTGTCTGTCTACCCGCCAGAAACGGCAACTTGACTCAAGTCGGCATTCCCGGGTCTTCGATGTCGACAATTGGCTTCCTTTTCCCTGGTGGGATGAAGGGTGTAAAATGGATGGAGGGGTCGGTAGGGGCGGGTGCACTGATGATCAACGCGATCTAGGTAGAGTCGATTTTTCTCTTGAGCAAGTACTCCTCGGTCCCGGAGGTCAAGTCGTAGGACTTTTCTTTGTCCATGACGATTCTTGCGCAATATATTTTATAACAGATTGGGTATTAATGATGACTGCGAATTGATTGCATATTGTGGCAATTAGCAACGAAATTGCTATGGAGGCAACTAACTACTTACAGAGTATAAACCAAAAGTTGACCGACCACGGCATTATCCAGAAAGAGTCAAATTGCATATGCACTAACCAAGGAAGATTGATATTAGTCACAGGGCAACAGAGAAAAACCTTGCAATGCCGTTGGAAAACTATACATTTGCTCTTATCACCTGATGATCCTATCAAGCAAGACGAGGGAATCGAACGTCTTGGATCTGCAAAGTAAACAAATCTGCGACACTACAAAACCCAAGATTACGTCTATACTTGCCACTCCTCGAAGAATGGTGATGCATTCCAGTTCCAGGCCTTGTGGCTTGGTAGGTTTCCCGGGATACGCTCTCTTACTCTATGTTTGATCATTGCCTCGTCTTGCAATAACTGTCTCGACTTGCATCACTGTTTATAGCTACGCGCAATGACTCGACATTCAAGCAAGCAGCGGGTCACGGGAATGCGGCCGCGATGCCCGCGCGATGCATTCATACCTACTCATCGCTCTGCCAAGGCGAGATCTCACTTGGGACATGGACCTGAGCTCGACGCGAGACCCTCAATTCTTTCTTCAAGCTGCAGTCTGCATTCTGCACTGCTGTTCCTGGGTCATCCGTCAATGCATGCTTTTGAAACGATGGGAAGAAAACTCTAAAGCAGGCAATATGTACGAATAAAGACAGACCGGGATGCCCTGACTGTCAAACTGAGGCAAGCCCGGAGCCCTGGGACATATCGGAGCCGATCACCGACCTCTCCGTCCTCATCTCATCTTTTTCTTTTCTGTTCTGTTCTCCACGCAAGAGGTTAAATCTCGTCATGGCTCCGCAGCGCAACAAGACCATGAGGCAAGATCTGGACCCTTATTCTCATCTACCCGTGCCCCAGCTGATGCTATCATCTTAAAAATCAAGACTTGCCCCAGCCCCGTAAATTCGTACACGATATACTAGCACGATCTTACCCACGATCGCGACCAGATTGCGCAGCACTGTTCATGTCATCAAAATGCACAAAGTCAGGCGACGCCACAATCGCGTCGTCAACGGTGACTCAACTCACGACCCATGATGGGAAGATGCTTTTTTTTTGGCGGCGACAACAGATGAAGTGAGGGACCTCCAGATGCGGTATTCGCCTGTCGAGCATGTTTATTGCTGACAATCTCTAGCCGGGTTTCTAGGCAATGTCGACGGTGAGTATATCATGCAAGACTGTGGCAACTCCGATCTACCAATCCAATGAGGCCCTGTCACCTTGGACGAGATTAACTCTAGCAACCAATGGTTTTACGGGCTCGACAGCAGCCCAATACCCCTCTGGTTTCCAAAATCATATTGCTGCAGGATTATGCTCGCTTAACTTGCCTCGCATCGTGTCAGATAAGTGGTCAAGTGACAGAACAATATGAGTATCGAATGGCTACGAAACAGGCAAGGTATGAAGCTGTTGCGTGACAGCTCCCACACCCCTGCCAGCGCAAGCTATTATTTGATTGCTTGTTGAGGGGGAGGTCTCTGTCCCCCCGCATTCTTTTCTCCTGACGATCTGGTGATCAGGGTAGCATCCCGATCAGAGCCAAGAGGAGTGGATAGGGCCTCTGCCGTCCAATCGGAACCTCCATCTGCGAGTTCTCTATTGCTTAATGCAGACATTTCTTTCCCTGCCTCGCCTAACATATGATTCTTACCACAAAGAAGCAACCGCCATTGGCATCTATCTGAGAAGCGTGAATATATTGGCTGAGCTGCACCGGTGACAGCGCTCGGAAACGGGCTCGTCCCTCTTGAAAACATATTGCTCGCACGTATCCCGCGTCTGCACCGTCGAGAAGGCGCATCCATGCGTGCTTCCGGCCAATACACAGCCCATGCTGGAAATTCTGATGAAACGTCTTCAGTGAGAATTGCCAGTCTGGGCGGGTAAGTGAGGCGGGGCTTGGGGCTGACTCGGCTGGGTGTTGACCTCGTCTATGTGCTCCAGAGCGTAGCACAACACTTTTGCCAGTAAGCTCTCCTCCTTCTCGATCGCATTGGCGGCCAGAATGCCTCGGGAAATTGAGGACACCGGAATTCTTCACAAACACATTCAGCCGGCATTCGTGGCGCATGTGTAAAACGACGCCCGCATGGCAGGACCACCTCGTGCTCACGATGTCTTTCTTCTATCTGATTGCCCAATGGAGCTGCACCTGCTTGCGCTATTGACCGTCAGCGTGCCTGCCTATCACTTACCTATCAGGGCATCTCTTAAGGCTGAAAGGATCTGGATCTCGGTTCCAATCTGGGAAAAAGAGTACCTAAACGGCCACACTTCGAGGCAGAGATCAAGCTCCTGCAACACCAAGATGCAAGGCCCAGCGTCCCTCGTCCCGGCTATCTGGCCAGACCAGGCAGAAGTCCTCCCTCATCCCAGGTCTGCATCGTTTTCGATGCAAACTTGCGAAACGCCAATATGCAGAGATATTTTGTCGACGCGGGCAGCCAATGGCTCAGCCGCAGCGCTTCAAAAGTCAGCTCTCGTGGTACAGATTACTGTCGCCCAGAGGCTCAGGCTAGCGAGAGCCGGATCCCTCTCGGGGCCTCACTGGCTCTCGGGCATCGCCGCCCGCACGTGTGCGCATTCTATACTAGGCCCTCGAGATGCCATTCTGCTATACTATAGGCACATAATACATGTGGCTGATGTGGCTCCAATGACTCGAAGGTCTCTCTGTCCTCCCTCCCTTTCCACTTCCCGAATTTCCCGCCCCCGTCCGTCCCAGAGTGCTGGGACTGTGGGGACGGCCGTTTCGCTTCCATCCGCATGGGGGGTGCGCAGAGGTCTAGATCGCGAGAGACCGCTTCTCGAGATGGAAATGCCATGTGCTTTGGTAGATGCAACCTGCAAGCCACTGGGCTGCCAAACCAGAAAGACAAGGGGGCGCAGAAACATGTTTTCTTTCATTGCTCCCTCTCACCATGGTCACGCTCACAATCTCGCTCACTCTCACACACCCCTCCTTCGAAGCTGAGCGAGTGGTTACCAAGGGTCGAGACGTGGCGGCAGGGCAAGGCAGGCTGGAAGAAAAACACGACGTGGGTTGGAGGAACAGATTACTGATGCTGGCTGGCCATTAGGAGGTTTTACCGCGGCTTGCCATTGCACGACAACCATCGGTACGCGAGACACGGCACGGCCATGCTCCTTTGGGTAATCATTTCATCGAGCTCTATCATGGGACAGCATGGGAAATCCGAGAACAGCCTGGTTCCTGAAATGCGCCAGATTCAGATACAGAAACAAGCATCTTTCATTCGCCCCCCGCGCCTTCTTATCGCTGCGGGCAGATAAACATGAGGCCATATCGAATGTGCGGTGCGTGGGAGTGAGAGAGAGCGGTTAGCATGCCGAGAGGCCTTATCGCTTCCACTCCTGCATCGAATCGATAGACGGATTTTTCGAAAGCGACAGACGAAGAAGCCCGGTGGGAGGCTTTTAGGTGTGGCCTCAAGGAAAATACCGCTCTCCTGCAGACAGACAAACACCAGCTTGGCGGATGGAATATTCCGTTACTATTCATCCCACATGGCAAATGCCGCCCCAGCTGGACGCCTCGGCCGTCTGCGCGTGGCTGTCCCATGTCTTGCTTATTCGGCCGGGCCTGTCTGTCACTGGAGTGGCACAGGTATTCCCTATTGTTCCGCGACCAGCCAGGCGAGCCCTTTTTTATTTTTGGGAAGAGACGAGGAGGGGAAGCTGATTGACGGCCGACCTATCATGAGGCGGCAGCTTAATGTCGCGATGTTACCGCAGCGGGCGCCACGAAAGTAAACATCACCCCATTTTCTGGAGAAAACGGCGCTCGCTGCCACGGCGCAGTATATCTGCAAGCCAGACGAGCCAATCGTCTTCCGAGGACGTCTCTCACCTGTGGTGTTTCTGGTCGCTTTCAAATGATAAGTAATCACTCGTGTCTCGCAGTTGGCGTACGAAATATTGATTAGTTGAGGCACGGCCGCATGATTTACTTTGATTGGACACCAGATTATGTGCTTTGGTGGTAGGTAAGCATGACAGGATCGTATTTCTGCTTATCTTTTCACGACATCAAAAGACTTGGATATGGGAAGTTGGAACGGCACAGCCAGAAGCTTACTATGGCTTTTGCGTTTCTACTCTACTCAGTGAGATATTTGTGTCTCGAGAGCATACTGGTGACACGGTCGTGTCAACCGTGCTGTGGTACTATGACCTATATCATCACAACGACAATCGTCTCAGTGCTGCTTATGCATGATCGGCTATTATTAAATTGTGCCGGAGAACAGTGTGGTGTATTATATCGTAGGTTCTAAGCTACTATGGCAATTCGAATGCGCCATTGAGGAAAGAGTCCGGATCTCAAATCAACGTGGGTATATCTCGAGTTCCTTTGCCTCATATATAATTCTGGTTGTATACATCACCGAAGCCGGTGGATTGTTGCCATGAGGTTTGGAACTTGGTTCTTGGTGCGCAAATCGTAGAGGGTTTCTGTTACGCGACGCAGATCTGGTTGTCCCTAATACCCATCAGGCGCTATCCTTGCGAAGCATCTCGGCAACATCTGTGTCAATACCGTCGTCGGCGCTGAGGTCTGGAAAGTCCTCTCCCGAATCCAATCGACGCTTCTTTGAACCATTCATGGTAGTCGGCATGGAATTATAGTGAGATGCCAGGTTGGAAAGGAGCTCAATTCCCTGAGCAGGGCCTTGTTGGGAAGGCTTTTCGTCGGGCAGAACTTCCGAGGACCACTGAGCTTCCTCTGGATCCTCGGGTTGATCGGGGCCGGCAGGAGGCGGGGTGAGAGCCTCGACCTCTGGTAGCTCTGGCTCGGGGGCTGACGGCTCGTGAGGACCGTTCGGTGCTGGCGACTCGGAATCAGAAAGACCTTGCATGATGGCGAATTCAACATCGCGTTTCTTTTCGTCCACCTCGATCTTGCGCTTCTTCAGGCTGGTGAGATGCTCCTCGTCTGCGGCCAAGGCAGCCTTGTTGGAGTCAAGAATCTTTTGTAGCTCCCCAACCAGAGCTGTTCGAGCTTTGACACATTGCTCAACTGCGCCTTCGGCATTGGCAAGAGTCTTGAGCAGTCCGTTAAGTCTAGCAGCGTACACTGGAGCGGACGGGGGAGTGGCCGAAGGGCCCATCAGCTTATCATAATCCTGGCTGGCACTGGTGGTAGCTGTCTTGGTGGAAAGCAGAAGCTTGGAGACGTTTTGCTGAGGGGTGGTCAATGAAGACAACTCGGATGGCATGGATGACGATGAACCAAATATGGCTCCCCCGAAACCGGATTTGGCGGTGCCCTTGGCCTTTTCGAGCTCTACTCGATTGTGAGCGTGGGAACTAACAGATCTGTCGCATTTGGCTTACCTTCAAGTCGTGTCTCAATGGCAGTCTGGATAGGCTCTTCAAAGACATGACGCTCCTTCCAGACATCTACGACTCGGCGAATCCGCGTCTGGATATCCGATGGTGCACCCTTGTAGGCGGTTGCGGTGGCCTCTGCGATGACAGGCGAGAAGGCGACCAGGAAGTCCTCCTTGTGACGCACCTTGGACTGCTGGCACACCTCTACACATTTGCAACATGTCAGTGTGAGTTCCTCTATAGTCGGCGATCTGAAGAGAGAGCATGGGTCCTTACCATTGGCCAAGTAGATGAGATTCAGCCTCTTGTGGCTGGATAAGTCCTTGAGACGTTGGTGCCAAATCTGTACCGTGCGGTCTGCATGGCGTCTGGAATAGACGGTCAGTTGGCGAAAACAATAAGATGATGTTCGAAAACAACCCACCTGTGGAACATGATCCATTGGGCAACAGTGACTATGCTGTCTTGGGTCTCAGCAAGAGTCGAGAGCTTTGCAAGCACTGCATCGTCCGTGTACGACATCGTGATGGTATGGGACGGGATGGCTGGCTCTAGTGGAGGCGGGCTGGTAATGGCCGGCGGCGCGGATCACGACACAAGCCAACGGTGTGTGGTTTGTGAGAATTTGTGTCTCGGCGCGCGTGCGTCACGACAACAGGCAGAGCGGTGGCCGGCGTGCTTTGTGCCAGATACTGGTGCTCGACACTCAATCCGCGCGGGCTGGTTGTTTACTCAAGATCACACAATCTCGTCTACGGCAGTGGGGCAGCAACAATGTGAGCTGGAGCTAGGCACTATCAAAGGGTGCCAGTCTAGCTACTCCTGCATGTGCCGTCCAAAAGGCAGTTCCTCCTGACAGTGTAGTAGTTGGTGATCGCCGCAGCGTAAACAGCGCTGATTGTCAAGAAGGGTGTGAGTTGATTTGATGTCTGGATGTGAAGTTGGGTGTTGTTCTTCAAGGTACATCAAACACTGGAAAAGCTAGGTGGGTCCGAGCTGCCGGCAAGGCCCAGCTAGTGGACCGCGGATTGGATTCCACAAGGCAGGCGCGCAGAAAAGTAACGCCGACCCACCCCTGTCTTCCAACTGCTCCCAGGCATCGAATCTCTTTGTTTGATTGGGCAGAAATAGAGCAGGTAGCCTGGCCATGACGCTAGGTACAAGATACCTACATTCACTGGAGCTTGCTTGAATGAGGCTCCCAAACCAGCTCTGGAAAGGAGGCCAGTGGACCAGCTACAGTGCAGCGGTACCTGCTTAGTGGCCTTGCGATAGCGCATCCAGGTAGTAACCAGATACTCCAATCAACAAGTTGCATTGCATTCACAACGACGCAGGCGTTCCAGCACCCAAACACCACAATCCTTTTGCGCAAACACTCACGAGCTTTCCTTCTCGCGCACTGCTCCTACAAGCACGACACACTCAATCATCACCACACACAGCTCACCATGGCGGACCGCTTCCCGTCTTTGGACGACTTCGACTCTGGTGGTAAGACCTGTCACTTGCTCCTGGCCTGGCCCGGTATTGCATCACTCATGATGGCTGACTTTGTACTCCCCAGCCCAGACAGACGTCAAGGACGTCTCTGCATCGGCAGATGACTTCCTCGCCCGCGAGCAAGCCCTCCTCGGCGATGATGCCGCCCAGTTCACGACCGGCAATGACTCGGCTGCTTTCGTAGATACATCCGACGACCTCCTGGGTGGAGGCGAAGGCGGCGACGTTTCGCACCTCGAGCAATCGCAGTTCCAGAACCAATTTCCCGACATCAACAGCGGCAACCAGGTACGAGCGCCTTCCTGGTTCTGTCCAAGTGAACATGTCAGGCTCATCTAACAACGTGAACAGCAAGTGGGACCCAGCGGTACCATCACCGGCCCATCAGTCAGCTACAACTCTGGCTTCCAGGCATCAGTCGACGAAGAGGAGGAGCCCGAGGTTATCAAGCTGTGGCGCGAGAAGCGCGACCAGTCCAACGCTGAGCGGGCAGAGAAGTTCGCACAGCAAAAGGCCGAGACCATCAAGGAGGCTCAGCAGAACATTGACGACTTCTACGAGAACTACAACAACAAGAAGGACAAGGGCATTGCGCAAACCCAGAAGGAGGCCGAGCAGTTCCTCGCAAGCCGTGAGGATACGGTTTCTGGCGGCACCAGCTGGGAGCGCATCGCCAAGCTTGTCGATATCAGCGGAAAGGGCCAGAAGGGTGGCGCTAATGGCTCTGGAAAGGAGCGTTTCCGTGAGCTCTTGATGAGCCTGCGCAAGGATGAGAAGGCTCCCGGTGCTGAGGGCATCTAAGATTCCGTGCTTGCGTTCCAAACATGAGAATGCTCTGGGCATGCCTACTACCTAATCCCACCAATCGATAGATTCAGGTTACCAGGAAAGCGTGCGCTGGTCTATTTGATCAAGCACAATGTAATGTAGACCTTCGTTCGGGAACGAGATACCGCGAATGGCATTTCTGGCGGTACATGAAAATGTGGGCTGGTTTGTTACTTGACTGTCTCGCTTTGAAGGCATAGATATGTGACTCAAAAAGATAATGCGTTTTCTGATGACAAAAAAGAGTTGTTCTTGTTCGTGTGAAATGCCTGTCTATTCAGTCACTCTATCGACACACCGCCCACGGATCTTGTCGCTCAAAGCTTTGATATTTACTTCCGAGGCCCATTCATCTTCCTTCATGGCGTACATTTAGTCCTTGCCGAACCAGGTGTTGTAGCCACCAATCTTGCGGCCCATCATGTACAGGGAGGCTATAATCCCGCATTAGTATCTCTACCATCATGGTCGGGTTCCAGACGTACCGCCGAGCGATCCCCAGACGAGAACCTTGTAGGGAAGGAACAGGTAGTTGCTTCGGGGTCCCTGCGTCATATAACGTTAACCACATTATTCCCCTCGATGGTTCGGTGATTCGCAATCATCTCGACATACAATCTGCCACAGACGGGTGTGCTGGGCGTAGGCGGACTGGTAGAACTTCTGGTTGTGGGGAACCTTGTTGGGGGCGTCGACGAGACTGCAAGAGGGACTCTCATTAGCGACCGTATATCGAGGAGACGACGCTGGGTTTGCGCGTTGGATCGTATGATGATGCGATTTTCGGGGGATCGCGGCGAGCCATTGAGCGCGGCGCCGTGCTCGCGGAGGTCCAATCGCGCCGGGTGAGAAGGCTTACCCCATCTTGACGGTAGTTGAGCGGAGAGTTGGAAGTGTTGGCTGGTGAGAAAGTCTGGCGGTTGAGCTCTTGTGAAAGCTTTGGATGAAGCAATCCGAGGCTTCCAATTGACAATTGAGGTCCATCGAACCACGAGCCAGAGAGGACCCACTAAGATGACTAAGCTCCCGTTTTGCCGAGATTCTGCCCGAAACTTGGCTATCGCCATCGAACTTAAGCTTTGGGACTGGACGGGGATAACTTTTTTTGCCTTGTCTTTTTGTTCAAAAGCGTCGCCCTTCGCGAAAAGTTATTTCACCCGCCAATCCGTCTCAATGAGGTGACGCTGGATTTCGCTTTCTATTCGCGACACTGCTGCGATGTAACCGGCGCAGTAATGCGACTGGTGAATTGGACCATCCGAGATGTGAAGCCGGCACGTCTTGCTATCAACTCACGTCTTCCCCTGAGATGTCAGTCCTTGCGACGACCGAAGCTGCAATGCAGTCGACAATGTCTGGCTAGCAACTTGCGGTCGTATGCCACCAGTATCGAAAGCCATCCGGACCTGGTCGCATCACATCATCTTCCCCGATCACTGCAGGCACTCGAGCTTGCCGAGAAGTCAAAGCCGCACAAGAGCTACGTACAGGGAGCCTCCTCGTTCGGAAAATGGCAGTGGCTCCTGAACGATCCGAAACGACTCAGCCTCGAGACAGACTTTGACCGAAAGGGTCCTGCGAAGGGGGCACGGCCTCTACTTGTTGACCGATGGGATAACCACGGCGATTTTGATCTCTGGATCTGCCTTTTGCAACACCTTCAAAGGATGGAGGGCGACAAGGGTGTACACAAGTTATGGCGTGCGTTCTGGGGCAGAAAATCCCTACACCAGCTCGAGAAGACGCCTCAGGAGATGTTCTGGATCACTATTGTGGAGGCAGCTCTGAGGCTGGAGGATGAGAAGTTCTTGGACAGCGTCTACACATACGCCGAGTACATGGTGGAGCTTCATGGTACACAGTGGCCCGAATTGTACATGAACATCGTTCCTCACTTTTTGCGCACCGGGCAACACGCAAAAGCCGTCAAATGGCACACTAGGCTCGTCGCCAACTTTTATCCTGGCTCTCAAGAGTTCATCGCCATGATCCGAGAATTTTCCACCGATGGAGAGTCTACTTCTTTGTTCACGCTGCAGACCCTGTACATTACAAGCCCAGAACGATCCTTCTACGATGCGATTGTGCCCTACCTCTACGGGCGCGGAAAGGCAGAGCTTGCGCGGACTTGGCGAACGACTTGCATCAAACGGGACGACGGGCCTCGTTTTCACGCCCCATCGCGACAGTTCCTCAGGTACCTGGTCAGCTACTTTTACCCACTCAGCTTGCATCAGAAAGAGGTTGCTGTAATTATCGAAGAGACTCTGTCGCCGTCCAAGACGAACGAGCAGCAAGTGGGGATAAGTCGAGAGTTCATGAATCAAGTTCACGGCAAAACATTTGGGTTCAATCCCAAGACCTACAATGATCAACTTGGAGCCAGGTGGTTCGCGAGCTCTTGGGTTGGGTTGGATTTGGCCACGTCCGTTGTCGCCGCTCTCGGAGTCCAACAGATTGGACCCTTGTCTTTGCAGTCCATTTGCCTTCGAGAAGGCACTGCCCAAGGTGTCTTGGCCCGGCTCAAGAAACTTGAGGAAGCCGGTATTACGATTACAACTTCGGGGTACCAAAGCACGATTCTGCATCTCGCTAGGACTGGGGACGAAGAACTCATGATGCGTCTCTTGCAATGCGACATACATCCAGATGTCTTCGACGACATTGAACTGCAAGCCAAGCTAATGGCTTCAAGCGCAGCTGCGGGAGACATGTCAACTTACACTGTGCTCCTTGCGGCGAGATTGGCATGTGTCGCCGATTCAGCAAAAACAACGGCCAACACCATGATACGTGTACAATTGCAACAACGCAGATATGAGGCTGTTCTGCACATCATGGACGACCTGCGAAGTGTGGGCATCCCCCTCGAGGCCGAGACGTGCGATTTCCTGGTCCATTGGATCCAAGTCAAGGTCAATTGGCACAGGTCTATACCCAGGTCTCAAAGCGGCCCGCGACGACTCAAGTATGCTTTGGCCCTATGCCAACGACTCACTGCCATGGACGTACCTGTGCCGATTGACACTTGGACGCGTGTCATGTATGGCCTGGGTCGGGGCGGTTTCCTCGATGACCTATACAATCTTGCTCTCGAATTGACGGACTTCTATACCACTCGGCGCTCGTCTCGTCCGGGCTTTGTGCCAATTCACAGAGCCGATGTCCCACGCGAAATCAGGAAGCCGTTGAGTGAAGTGAAGGATCTGATCGGGCTTTTTATTCCGATGGACACTCCGGTCAATCTTCCACTGCACCCTCTGAACCGCATTTTCTCGCGAAAGTGGCAGAGCGATTTTCTTCAATGGTCATTCCACGGGATTTCGCGGAGTGGACGCGGGAGTGAATCGCACCGGCCAGGGTTCCTGAGGGCAATTGACGTTCTGCGCCGGCTCAAGGAGCGTGGTCTGCCAGTTGATACTTTGAAGGTCCAGAAGGCTATTCACATTCGCCTTGCCGATATTTATGGAAGGCGTCCAGTGGCATCAAAGAGGCGGCGACTGGCGAGACGGACAAACCTGTTTTCGTTGAGTCAAGTCAAGTCCATGATTGACGAAGCCTGGGGGTCGGAGCTCCTCCCTCCGATCAACCAGCTCCAGACACAAATCAGCCAGTTTGATGATAAGTCGTCCAAGATTTACTATGACTACTCGGTCAAAAATAAGGAGGCATGGCTACAAAAGTATCCACGCCAAGGTCTCGAGGAGGCGGAAAGCGCTCGGCGACGAAAACGTACATTACTGTAAGAGGAATGTGTATATACTCACGATACCCATATGACAAGATAGATCAGCTGTCGCGTCTTCACTGCGATACATAGAACAACAATAAGAAACAAACATCTCATGTCATGTGCTCAAGCTCCCTTTTGCAGACGACGAGCGTTGCTTTAAAGGAAAATGGTTTAATGCGAGACTCAGCGTGACTTAGATGCGATCAAAACACGATATCTTAGCCCGCATGCATTCCTCAATGGTTCCTTTGGAACACGCTCCCGCCCGCTATCAAACGCCACCCAGGAAGTAGATGCATACATCTTCTGGGCACGGCATCAGACTTGCCTGACACTTTTGCACACGTTTTCCGGTTGTTGTGAAGATGTTACCAACTTGGTACTTGGAAGGCCTCGATACCGGCCAGCTCCTGATCATGCAGTATGTATATGTGAATCTGTAGCCACTAAATGCAGCTGAATTGTATAGTGGCCAAGTACTTGTCCCTATACGCTGAGAGGATGTGCGGAGTTTGACTCATAGCACTTGACACAGTGGAATCAAGGTGGATTGAAGGCGAGAGGGATATCATGGAGTTTTCTGGATATCCGCTCAATCAATACTTTCACTAATGGGATACAATACAAGATCATGATATTGCCGTTCCAACAAAGGCCTTCCTACACTTGTCGAAGAACTCGTCATGATATCATGGCAAAGTGGCCTGAGCTGCTGCTAAGGGCAGGTATAGATAGTGGCAGTATGTATCTTGTTTATTGACATGTATAGCATCTAGGCGGAAATAGTGTCAATGCCCATAGTACACAGCACGAGGTAACACAGCCGAGATGGGTTCCCTCTTGCATGACAAACAATCACCGTTGAGAATGCACGAACAAGTTGAAGTCTTTGTGATAATATGATGATAGCGTGTTGATGTAACAAGAGGATATCCTAGAAACTAAGTACTGGAGAACAGTCCCAAGGCCGATTGAAGATGCAAGATGAATGTAGACCCCAGACGAAAGAAGAATAGATAACGTAGGTGTAAACATGAATGGACTGCGTTGAAGTAAGGGAGTCCTGTGAGTCTTTGACTAAGTTGATGACGAGTTCGTTAGCGGCGACATCGTATGAAGGGAGGACGATATTGACATGATAAACACACCATGATATTGCTTACCTTCAAGCTGTGTGTTGCACGGCTTCACTTTGCTGCCGTGCCGTCGAAAGGTCTCATGATGTCCACTATCTTGGCTGCCATCTTGGACTCGGCATCTCGCGAGATGGTAGTATCGGAGGACAACACTTGGTGAGGGAGCATGACCAAGCGATTCCCATCGGCAAGCGGCTCTTCGGTATAAGTGTCGAGGCGCTGTTCTTGAAGAGAGTTCTTCTGGGTGGTGACTTTGTAGTGAGAGGGGCGTTGCTTGGAAGTAGCATGGTGCTTTCTGAGAAAAGATGGCATTAGTAGGTCATTGAGTGGCCATACAAGGAGGACGATATGTACTCGACGGTAGTAGATGGCATAGTTGGTCTGTTTGTGAAAACGTTTGACCGTGTATAGGATGTAGTATGACGGAAAGTAGACGAGCAAGCAGGAAAGACGAGAAGACACAGGGGACAGCACGATTTCTTGCAATGTGTGATTCGTGAAGGATGGGAAAATAGAGGACGCATAAGTTTGAAAAGCACGACTCTTGTATGGATGGGACTCACATCGAATTCTGGGAGCAGCCTGGTTTTATAGATTCCTGAAGTATAACATCAGACTAGAACAAGGCAGACGGAATGGCGAACTAGATTGATCGAGGACGAGAGAAGGCAAGAAAAAAAAACAAGAGGGAGAAAAAAGCTCAGCTCAATAAACTACTTTCCAAACGACAGTCTATACTTGTCTTATGCTAAGGCATACGAGCATTCTGCCGCAAAAAAGGAATCAGAGGAGATCAGAATGCTACGATTGAAAAGGTAGTTCTCGTGATATCAAGCTTCCAAGGTTACATTGTACCGCATGTCACAGATTCATCTTGGCAAGACAAGGCTAGTGGGGCGAGCGGCCCATCCTCCCCATATTCAATAATCCATGCGCACACTCCCCGCGCCCGCCTGGTGCAGCCAATGGGGAGCTTGGGTCGCATAGGTATTCGAGGTACAGGTTAGTGTACGTAGTAGTATGCAGGGCTTGTCCTGATGCAGGCAACTCGTCCATTAAAAAGATGGCCTGCATACTTGGGGGTCAAAGATTCGCGACTACACCGACGAGCTCGCAGAGTAAAATGTGAGTAAGCCCTGCAACCGTCTTTTCGGGAGCAGGAGACCACCCGAGTGAGCGAGCGAGCCAATCATGGCCACGCTGGACCCTGTTTCTCATTGCCTTTTCTATTTTCTTCCGTCTCTGAATGCCATCCATTCATCCAATATCTGCCAGTTCGACTTTCGGGGAATCCTGAGCTATTATCAGTTCTCGCCAAACTCGCCTCTCTTCCCAAAAATGGAGTCTTATTCAATCGTAAGTACTTTTTGCCCTTGATTAACGTGACCTTTTTTTCTTTGATGGGCTGGTCTTGCAGTATTCGAAATAGTTCATACACATACTTCTTGTAGCCCCTATTATCACCGTTTAGATGCATCGATATCAGGTAAAATTTCATCGTACTGAAAAGAGTAACGGGAGTGTACTAACCTAGGATTTCCGGCTATCAAAACCGCGACACCATCGGACCTGTGTGCAGCGACCGCGCCTCCACACTCGACCATATATTAGTTCTCCTTCCACCGTCCCTGCGAACGCGCAACTCAAATCATTCTGTACAACATCAATTTAAATACGATTGCAATAAGGCTGCTATGCTAGCTCCCGACGAACAACACAATTGTCCCTTAACTCACCGACTGATATTTACTCAGGATATAATCAAGTCATACCAGAGCTATTCGCCTCCCAAATCTCCTCAACGCGAAGGTACGGCTGTCTCTGTTGTGCCATGCACTGACGTGAGCGGCGACTGGGCACCACGAGCCAAAATGCTCGAAAACGGCGGCCTCGCATTTGACATGAGGCGCCGCGTTCATGGAGACTGGGGACTGTACAAAATATCTGTACATCCATGATGCCAAGCCTGCCTTAATTCGCATTTCGAGTGGGGTCTTGGCACGGTCCGACAACTTGCAAGGGTCGTTTGGAGATCCCTGGGCCTTAGCCTACCGCGACGTGCATTTCTCACTCCTCCCGAGCAAGCAATCGCGGAGGAAGAAACTATGGCGGAGTACTGCGCCGTTGCGTCTTATATACCTTTTTTGATGGCGGCGGCTCGGGAGGCGACTTCGAGTCCGACTCGCGGCGACTTTAGGTGGCGACTTGAAGTCCGATCGAGAGCATGTCCGAAAAACCACTGGCTCACATCAGCGGTCTAGTAATACAGGCGAAAGGGCTCAATCTAGCCAGAGATTACTCGAGTTTTTCGCGGAGCGGTCATGCGCGGGAGCATGCAAAAGTGCTGGTCTCGAAAGACAAAACAGTCACAGTCTATCTTTCTTCGGATCAGGTAAATTTTATACGCTTGTCACTCCAGTCAGTCTCGAAGCGTTGCTTCTTCTTGGTTATAACCAAAATTAATCACATTTCGAGTCTGGTCGACGGGCGCATACAGGTTAAGCAAATACATCGGCGACGCGACAGCCAGAGTATACATGTCTATCATACACGGGACATAAACAATGCCGCAAGATGGCGACTATTTCATTGAGCATTGAGTATTCAAATCCTTTTATTTTGAACAGGTCTATTGCCAGAAGGAAATTCGTAGCTAAATCTATCTTTGCGGGTATCGGGGCACATCACCACGTTGAAACTCCAGGTCTTGCGAGCACTATAATCAAATGTGTCTTGACCAGGACATATATATAATTAAATAGTATATAAACAACATTATACCATGGACCAAGCAAACAGCTAGCTACAATTCATCGCTACACTACATTGCCACTGTCAATATACATCCTTGCCAATATCTGCCAATTTGACTTTTCTGTACATACACTACGGGTTTACCGTATAAGATTGAAAGCTCCTACTGATGGATACTATGCATGAACCACACACCGAAAGTCATGCCGGGGCGCGGTCGCCAGGCTTTTCCATCTGGGGGCTGGGAATAAGTAGGGCCTACGCGAAGGGACTGGATTGAAGTTTTGTTCGTGGAGCACGAATCATTGCGGAACGCATGTTGGTGACTTCTCATGGCCGCACGCCGGACAACCCAAGCATTTGATCATCTGCCACCGAGATTCGAACTACATGGATTCAACAACAGAATCTCAAATGATATCTTATACACACTGCATATAATGCTCAATTACGTCTCAGTTCTCGAATTGGTCGCACGCCGCGCTGCATCTATGATCTGAGACATTCAAAAAGCGCTCTCTCAATGGTGGCGTGGGTTTTAGACATGACGTTACTTGAGTATTACTATAATACTTATCGAAATGTTGAAGAGTAAAGATGGATATCACCACCCAGCACACCAATACCCACTGTACCAGCATTGGCATCCTGGCGCCGGAGCCTTCACGACTGGCAATCTAGTGAAACTGAGAAGAAGGGAAGGATGTAACGGTAACAATGAAATTGCAAATCGGGATCTGCAGTAAATCCAACATGGCGCTTGATGTACTCAAGGCAAATAACCACAACCGAGACGACACTATAATTGAGTCAGGACAAGCATTGGGCGACCAGATTGGCAGAGAGGGAAATCTCACTTTGGAGATGGGGAAGCATCTTGCGAGTTCTCAGTGTGACAGTGGTCAACGATGTCCATTGACGTAGTAGAAAGGCCGCATCATGCTCTCGATCTTGGTCGCCATCTTGTCTCTAGCCGCAGTCGTGACATGCTTGCCAGAGGCTGGGCTTGGCTGGTCCGGTATCATTACTAAGCGGTTCCCGTCCACAAAGGGCTCGTTGACATAGGAGTCTAGGCGCTGCGCAGTATATGAGTTGTTGATAGTAGTGACTTCGTCTCGAGAGGGTCGCTGATCTGTAGCTTGGTGGCTTCTGACGACATCTCATGTCAGTGAGTCTCTAAGGTAGTCCACTCATGGGTGGGAACAAAAGGCAATACTGACACGGAAGGACTGGACGGCATCTTCGCACCAGCTGTATCCGTTTCCATGTGACTGTCGCGAAGTCTGTCGGGAAAGAAGAAGTCTGTAAGCTCCAGCGAGAGCAAGAGTATTTGGCAGGCTGTGATATATGTGTAAATGAAAAGGGTATATGACAAGTCGTGCAAAGGGAAAAAGACGAAAAGGCGCGATACCACGAGTATAAATGAGCTCAGTATGTTGCGAACAGCACATGAATTTATATTCCGTTTTGCAGTACCCAGCATGGCTCTGAAAAGTCTCTGGCGAACCAGGACTGGGTCTCTCAAATAGCCAAATCTTGTGTATGATACAAGCAAGTACAATCAGTACCAGGAACACGGCTGCCATGTTGCGTCGAGAATATTTGAGCTCTGAAGTATCTAAGAGTAAACATAAAAAAGCAGAAATCAAACCAGCACGGGACGACGAGGCAGGATCAACTGTGCTTTCGTGGCTCAGCATAATATATTCGCATCGAACAAACCATGTAGTCCGGCCGCATCGAATAAGTCATGTAGTCCGGCAGCACGGTGCAGCTGCAGCACGGCTCTTGCATGCCCAGAGCAGCGCTCATCCAATGAGCATTGCGGTAGGTTCTCTGTACAACAAGGCAAGGTCCACTTGTAGCCATATGAGGCAGCCCCAAGGATGTTCCTACTGCATTGGACTGCATTGGACTGCATTGTTTGGCGGCGACCCCCATCCCCGCGATTTGGGATTGTCGGTGGACAGGCATTCCAAGGAAATCAGACAGGACCCTTTGATAGCCGGGCGCACGACACTGTCGTGGAAAATTCTGTCAAGAAGCATATGACGCTTCTCTGACCGTGATGAGCTGCAGGCTGCAGCCATTCGAACCCATGCGGGCCGTGGCAATACATAGTAGATTGTTGTATCCCCTGCTCCTGGGTCACATCCCTGCCGTCTACATGCGATCATTACTTGTCCCACGGTCCAGCAGGTCCTCCGTCGGCAAGTTTAAATCCGGGTAGGTGGGCGAGTCTTGGTGCGGTGTCTGCCTTCTGGCTGCTACTGCACGACTTCACAAAGTCCGAACATGCCTTACCGTAGGGAACTGAATACGGAGGCGCCTTGGTGATACATTCGTCAATGGGCTCAACTCTCACGAGTACCGCGGATGAACCAGGTAGAGGATCCATCCATCAGCGGCATAGATGCGCGGTACTTCTCATTCTGAAATATCTTTCAGCGCAACCTCACCCGATGAATGCCTGTATTTGAAGTATTGTCTTACTGCGAGTTGCTACTTGCAAGTATTCTTGACCGATTACAGTCGAATGGCACCAGAATTAGCGCCACGATCAATAGAAATACCATCTACACTATAGCCCAGTATCTGCCAGCAGGCCAGACTGGGCTTATGAGGTAAACGGCACAATTTGCTAATGCACCCCCCCCCCCCCCCCCCCCCCCTACATAGGCTCCCAAGTGCAGATTCTATCGCTAGGTAAGTGGATTGACCGATGTGGACCTATCCGAACGGGGTCAGGTTTTGAGATATGTGGCATGCGTGCGGAATACCTGGGAGTCGCCCTTCTTGGCAGCTTTTTCTTGCTGCTTAGGTACCTAAGGTTAGGTATTTACTGTACAGTGGGGTTCACCTTATGGATTGGTATAATGTAAGCTTAAGCCAACCGGAGCCCCAGCGGATGAGCCATTAATGCCTGGTTGGCTGATTGGTTAGAGCATCAAGGCTTTGGGGAGGTCTTTTGCTCTGGGGCCGGGCTGCAGAGTATCTACACGAACACCGATCAGCGGGCGCTTGGTAGTTGGCCATTGGGGCTGGCCTCCATTATAACGAATGGTCTTCGATCCAGTCCCGTTTTAACGAACCACGTTCGCTCGAGTCTTCGGTTTCACGGAGGGCGTGCCCCACTCTAGTGTTTGTTATACTTGCGGGATTACAGGCACTGTTGGCATGCTACTACCTAGGTAGTAACCGTATATGGTTCTACACTTCCAGGCAAGGATTGCCCTTTCGAAAAGCTTGGCAACCTTCACATTGTCTTCGCCTGTCTCGCATCCACTTTGGCTTGTGCGGTCGAGACAGTCACGTCATTTACCAAGGCGCGTATTGTATTCTCGTCTGTGCACCAAATTTTGTTTCTCGTGCACCTCATGGTCTGGTAGTCAGGTACAGAGTAGAGAGTCTTTTCTTTATGGTAGTAAAGGAGGCCGGCAACAGGCACCAGTAACATAAGAGTATGGAAATCAGAGTAGCTACGTCACGCAGGCCGAAGACTGATAGAAAGAGCCTCGCGATATAATAAATGGCTCATTTATTCTTTTCTAAACAGTCTTTACTCTGTACATTAGAAAGCATCACTAGATATTATAGCTTTCATAGAGAAGCTGCTGCTCACCATTTAGATTTAGGGGCTGGCTGAAGATTTTCCCGGATTCTACAAGCAACAACATTGTACGTCAGATGATGTATGCGATGCCAGTGTTTCGAATAACGCGACATGAAGCGACAAAAGGAGGGCTTTGACATTTATAGCTGCACAGCGCTGTCATTTTGTATAGTCGGCAAGATCTTCGAGCTAAAGACTTTGACGTAGATTCTACATGTGCATGATGATATCGAGGGCAACAGACAAAGTGTCCTTCTATAAATTTCCATGAGTACGATATGAGCCGCCATGTTTGTCTGGGCATTGCTTCCATTTGAGAAAGTGAATTCACTGCCTCATGGAAATCCGGTTGACACGAGGACGAAGTCGATTGAGTTGCCGCATCTTACAACAGGAGTCCACAGGGAAGCAAGTGATGATGGTTTGATGTGATTTTGTACCTTTATTATTAGATGGATCACTGGTCATGTGATGCATCATGTCTATACTTCCAGAAAAGTGATTGCTACGCCACCGAGATCCTCCATGATTGATCCAACAAACCCCCATAAGATACAGGAACAGTTGCCTGTGGATACCAGGAAGCGATTCATGATAATGGAGTAGATGATGATGATAGGTATCCGGGTTGATGGAAGAAGCCCTGGTTCGTGATGAAGTGTGGATAGGGGGCAATGACAAATTCTGTGAGCAAAGCACCGTGGTATTGTACACGTTCAGGCCGAGGTACGTTGAGTCCACAGACTCTCAGTGTTTACCGCCAGCGTCTTGAAAAGGCTTCATGACGTTTTCCATCTTGGTCTCCATATTGGATCCAGCCATAATCGCAGTATTCTGGTAGGAGGCCGAGGTGGATGGGCTCGAAAGCATGACCAAGCGGTTTCCGTCTGACATTGGCTCTCCGAGGTAGTGACGCAGGCGATGTTCTCGAAGCACCGTTTTATGGGCATTGGTTTGGTTCTGCGAGGGAGATTGAGTCTCAACGGCATTGGCGTCTCTGGAAAAATTCGGTGTCAGTAAGTGACCAAGGTAGGTTAGGAGAGTCCTCAACCGAGGAGCAGCTCATACTTAGCAGTGATAGATGGCATGGCTGCTGCTACGGGTCTCAGTTCTGAGATTCTGTCGGAAAGTAGTGTGAGAGTGTTCAAGCCGCACAAGCTGACTGAATCAGAAAACGGAACAAAGTCGAACAGCGGGAAGAAGAGTGAAAGTAAGGATGGTTTGCGGGGAGCTCGTACGTCTTTGGATAAGAACAGACAGACTGAACAAGAAGGAGGAAAGAGGGAGGACCATTTATACTCTGAGAGGCTTCGGCATCATGGCCAACCACCACTCAAGAGAGCCCAACAAAGGCCGCCCCCGATATGCAAAGACAGATTCGGAATGACATGTACATGCGTGATACTCGGAATTACCAAGCCCATGTGTTTACAGGAGCCAGGAGATATCTCGAATCTGCCTGAGAGGGTACCCCCAGGTAGACATAGGGAAATCATAGTGTACACGGATGAGCGTATGGAGAGAAAAAGAAAAAGGAAAGGGAACCAAAAGACAAAAGTAGTTGTGTTTCGGTGAGCTGGCGGACGATTGGCAGCGCACCGTCCTAGTGTATCAATCCCATTGTGGTTGCCGGTGGTCGTAACTCTCTCTCTACATTGTAACATGGCTCTTTTTGTCGAGCCACCACCTCGAATTGTTTTGTGCCCTGGCATAAAGACTGGCAGGGATCGACTGGCAGGGATCGACTCTCAAGGATGGCGGCGTGCGGTGATCGCACACCCATGCTCTGCCTCTTTTTTTTTTTTTCGCGGTTCAACCTTTGTGGCTTTGTTTGGCACGATAGCTCTGGCTCCTTTTGCCGCTTGATGAACGCAAAGCTGTCGTGCAGTGAGCTTTTTTAGATAGACCCTGTGCCAGCGCACAACCTCTGGCCGGCACCTCAGGATGTAACGCTTCACTTGACTTACACGGCCTTGCTCAGTATGTAATCAGACTGACCACCAGAGCTTCTGCTACTCTTTCTTCAAGTGGATAAGTCTACCTGGCTACCCGCGCAAACGTCACAGACGCTATTGGACTACCCTATTCTTTGCACAGCAGCTCTAGATTATATATAACGAGGGAGGAAGGTTTTCTGACGGCTAATCGCAAATTCAGTAACAATATGTGTACTTCGTGTAGAAAAATCCATGTCGATAACGATTTGCAGGTGTCTTGAAGGTTTTCTGGCCTGGAGTAGAGGCTACCACACAAGGAGTGGACTTTCAACATTGAGCAGTCGGAGTGCTCGTCCGGAATGACCAACCATGTTTGGTTGCATGGATACCCCGAGCATGCAGTGGAGAAGCATGGCCGCACCGCACTTGCAGGGAGCAGCTCGGTACGTAGAAGGCCTGGACGCAGCATGCTGCCAGGCGAGCCAGGCTGCGTGGGTGATGGCAGACAGCCGTCATCCCAGGCGTGCGGACGAGGGTTTTTCGGCCGCCCGAGGGAGATGCCCAGGGGCACGGGCAAGGGAAACGAGGAAGTAGAATGATCTGGGATGTCACCTACACATCAGCATATCGCTGCTGGCTTTGCATGGCGACGACGGGTGGAAGGCAGAGCCGGTTCACCATGGCGAATCGGCTACGACTCAAAACAAAATAAGGATCCCATGCCGCAGCTAATAAACTGACGTCTGTCTGGTCTGTCTGCCAGAAGTGTGGCTGGCTGGCTGTCTACCAACGTAGGCTCGGTACCTAACCTACGTTGGTAGACAGCCAGCTCGGCCGGGAGTTCGTTCGATCTCTTATTACTAACCTAACCTGTTCACAGCTTGACTTTTGCTCGGGCAAGGAAGTGTTGCTGGGCCCTGCTAGGGCCGAGCAGGCGGGATCGACCCCGCTGGACAAGCCGCGCTGCCGCTGGACAGATCCCAGCTCGCCCCACGAACGACATCCTTGACCACGACTGAGAGCAAATATGACATGCGTATTTGCTATTCGCGATGAGCTTATATTTGATCAGGTACCTACTGTTAGCACTTGGCCTATAATAAATCCTTGTCTACCTCACCTCTACCACTGTGCTAGCAGTACCAAAGGGGAACCCCGATATAATATCAGGTGGGCCATCATCGTGGATATGGATGGAGTATACTGTCGTGTCTTGTTTTAAGCCATCGATCGCGGTTGTACCTTTCACGAGCGGTAGGCAATTCAACGTCCTCGGCAGCCACTCTTGAGGCAGGACTTCTTGGAAGGCATAACAAGTCTCGTTGCCAGCCATACGTGAATTCGTCTTACAGTTAGACAGTACTCTGTACAAACCATTGCCAAGCACAATCTCCTGCATTAGCGGGCTAGGATGCAGTCCAGAATTCAAGCTCCTAACGACCATCTCCACTCGTTCAATGTTGCTGCGCGGCACCGAGGGAGAGGAAGAAAAGATTTCTCGGCCGACATGATTGGGAATTAGGTAGAAAACTAATGGCCCAATGCCAGCCCTCTCGCGTTCTGCCGACCGGTGCACTTCGCATGACACCATTCTCATACTGCCGATCCTCTGCCAGGTAGTGGGGATCAATCTCCAGGCCCCCCAGTCAGCAGCCGCTCAACGGACCAGCCAAGCAGTTGCAGTACCTAGGTATTCAGCTTGCAGGTAATCACTACACTTGCCTGAGCTTACACACTTGAAAAGGCGGTTCGAGCAGGGGGTTATAATCCGATGCGGCTACGGCTTAGACGTTAGCGATTACATGCCACCAGTCGGCATGCAATTCCACAACCACAGATTATGCTATACTTGGATGGTGGAGCGACGGGCGGCCCTGCACCTGTGCGATGGCGCAAATTGGAAGCAGCCATCAGCCACATGACATGTCTAGGAACAAATTTTCTAATCCACATACCCTCCAGGACGCCGGAAGCTTGTCAAAACAGTACTACTAGCTGAGTGGGCAGACAATGCAAACACCTTATCACTCCGGCCCATAAAACAAGAGGCCCTGAAGCAGGACAAGTATGGTCTGAGTTGTGTAGGCTGGGCTATTCTACACATGTTGAAATTTAAGGTGGTTCCACGTCCACGGGTTGGATTATGAAGCATCATCAGATACTTCTAATAGCCCAGGACGAAACTTAGTTAGGTATTCTTCAGCATTCCAGTACCTTTTTTTTTTCGGACGGCGACGGTATGGTAACACACCAGAGATGTTCAGTTAGGTATACTTGCGCGCTTGTCACTATAGGCGACCTGTCACTCATTATTGTCCATGCGACACGCACATAGACAAAAGTTTTTCTCCCTTTGGTAATGCGTAAGCCTCGGGGCTTGCAAATTTCCGCGTACCTCGTCCATCAGTCCTAGATGTTCATATGTCCCTCCTCCCCTGCCTGCATGCACTGCATGAAACTGACCACCTTGGGCTTTGCAATTGCTCCGGCTGGGTTCAGGACCAGTGCGAGTAGTCGGCATGCCTCTTGCCTCTGCTTGTCGGCGGCGGGCACGCAACCCATGTTACATTGTCACAACCCATTTACATTCTATCGTCCAGCGCACCTTTGGTGTGGTCTAGGCCAGACGGGGCCCACAAGACGATCATCCAAGTTTATAATGTGGTTTGAGCAAGGGTACAGATCACTCCAGAATGGCGTTGTGTCTCGGAGCTCTGGTACATATGATTGGTTGGCCCTGCGTTCGACAGAACCATAATTACGACATAGCTGTCGGCTTTGCTGACTCGGACACTTTTGCCCCTGAAAACGTTATTGTATACAATCCAGGGCAAACCATTTTCAATCCATGTAACTGGGCGTGGATTCAACGATGATTAATGTTACAACCACCCATCACAATGCAGCGTCTATAGCAAATCGGTGACTGACGATTCCCTCAGTCGCGCGGTACTCCATGCCATACCGCCCTGCTACGGAATATAGTCATATGCGTAAGCAATGTAGAAGAATCGCACGCCATTTTGTTTTGAAATACTCTGTTATCTAGAGACAGAAATCTTTACAATCGCATCCCCTTCATTGCCATGCCATGAAGTACTTGCATGTACATGGGTAGGTAGATAGGCACGCCATGAAAGCAAGTCATACAGCACAGAGACAATGACATTAAGAGGGGCCCACTGCTGGGGTTGAGGATCGCCATGCTCAAGCTGCAACAAAGCTCCCCCCTGCTCGGGGACAAGAACCCGAGTCGCCCGGCTTGTGAGTGTCCTGGGATTTAGAAGGGATCGGATTTTCTTTCCTGATGACCGCAAAAGCGAAATGAAGGAAAAGGCAGGGTGTGCTGCAGGGAAAAAGAGAGACACGCCTGTGAGACGGGAGCAGGAGGCATGTTTACTGATTGGCCCCTGTGCTTCGAAGGTCGTTTCCATATCCCTTCCACCCCGATCAAGTGCTGGTGAACCCGAGCGTGGGGTGGCTTTGCACCGGGGTTGTGTACTAGATTCCCGGCGGAAACAAACTCGGCAACGGCACAGGGGGTGCGGAAGAGCCAGAAGGCTAGAACCAAAGCAGTTTGAAAAAAAAAAAAAAGAATAATGGCTTGCCTTTTGTTTCTCTCTATCCTGGCCTGGCTCAAGATCCCTGACAGCCTGGCAACCCAAATCTTGACCCTTTTAAAGTTTAAGCACTCTTGGTAGCCGGGGAGTTGCTGCTTCAAAGCCTTTAATCACCGCGCAAAGGCAAAATTCATCCTTGTCGCTTGCCGGCTCCCGCTCAAGCCATGGCTTTCGTTGCTGGATATCTCGCCCTGTGAAGCCTCGCCTTGCACATTTTCGCTTCAACGCTTTAGGAATCAGGTCAGATACCGTCACGTATGCTCTGTCTTGTCTTTTGTGTTGTACTTCTAAGGCTCATCGCGCGCTACCGACCCATGCAACCGATTCCGTATCCATGCTTTACATTTCCGACTCAAAGCGGTCATTGACTGCGCAATGTTTATACCATCTCTCGTTGGAAATATCTGATAGAAAACGTTAGTTGTTCCCACATCACCATTATAGTCATAGTCTCTTTGGTGGCTCTCAGGGCTTTCGAGCGATTGAGTACTTGCATGGTGGGGTTACAAGATCACACGTCGTACATCGCACCGCAGTCAGTATGATAAGCTCACAGCTTGATCCGTAAACTTAAAAACGAGATCTGAAAGGGCGGCATAAAGAAGGCAAGATCAATCTTATTTCCACCCTCGAGTATAGATGCTTGCAGACGCCACATCGCTGATATGCAAATTTTTACACCACATGAGCACATCAATTCGGTGCGATGTACCTCGTAGCTCTCGCAACTCGCTCTTCCTGTGCAACCTGGACGGGCGCAGATTGAGGAGAAAAACGGCGTGGCAACGTCCCTCGTCCTAGAAACCCCAGACCATGCGAGCAAAGGTCGTACGTACCTTGAGCCCAACGGCGAGATAGACACAGGGACCGGTTGGGATCAGACGACGCGGCTTGGGCTTCTCTTCGGCGGAGGTTAATGGAGCTTCACCCCAAGCCGCCATCTACTACTGTAGGTAACTCGTATGTACACTTACCAGTCATGACAGGGGGCTGGCGGCCTATAGACAGCCAAGCTGCCAGGGTCCCCAGCAGTCCAGCGAGTCCAGGTACGGCGAGGGAAGGAAGCAGGGGGAGACTGGGCGAAAAAAGCAAAAGCAAGCCGCTGCGTCAGTGACCAATAAGTCAACGGTAAAGAAAAGCAAGAATCAGTAGTTCATGAGCCGGCGACTCTTGGGAGGGAAGAAAGATAAAACGCGCGCACAAAGACACACACAAGAAGGCGTAATCTGTACTGCCGCAGCGAGCGTGGCTCTCTTGACCGGCCCCTTGTCTGTTCACTTATTTCCACAAGCAATGCTGTGGTCTGACCATACCTGGTACCCAATCGACGCACCCCACCCCATGTCATTCAGATTGTTCAGTCACTCGTGGGTGACTGACTGAATGACTGACTGTATAAACGTAATGTCTCACTGGCAGTCATGTACACACCATACCCACACACTTACATACATACTAGTGACGGAAGCCTGCCATGGCTCCTGCAGGCTCGGATGCACTGAGTCTGTGACAAGAGGATATGATGCCAATTTTGCGCGGCTTCATGACACGCCGCTTCGGTCTCTCAATATCCACGTAGATAGTATAAGCCGAGACCTTGATTGCACCCTCCGGCGTACATGAGCCTTCACCTTCCTGCGCCGCCTAACCCGTTGCTCATCACTGCAGGAGAACCGAATTTTTCTGTTTCTGTGGCCGGCGTGTCGTCTTGCAGAAACACGCCGCAGATCCGACCACCGCACGCACAAAATGCGATGCAAGAGAACCCCTGCCCACCGCTCACATGGGCATGTCAACATGCGATAGGTCCGCCCGGGATACATGTCGCTTTGGGCGAACCTGACGCCGTAGTCTTGGAGAAAACCGAAGCGAAGCGTCTGTAGAGCATTCACCGAATTCATCGACGGGTGCGGCCAGACCAGGTTGATACTGAGAAATGAGCAAAGCTCGTTGAATTTATTGAAGCATGAAGAGAGCACCTTGGACATCTGGAGGTAGCTGTTATGCAAAGAACTCAGATATACACGACATAGGCAATGCGCCAAGGGGACGAACACGGCGTGCATGGCCGGAGTTCTGGCTGAAATTGGGTTCGCGGCAGTATGCTAGAACGGACGACGTGCGACTCGTCGATGGCTGTACTATTTTGCTGCTGATGGGGTGCAGGAAAAAAGTAAAAGGAGTTGATTGGGGTAGCACGCACCCTCATGCGCGGAGGGCTGTACAATCTGAACAGATCAACGGTGGGACATGCAACAACCGCCCAATACGGCACACAAAGTCTTGGAGGCTATCGTCATGAGAGACTAGACGGTTCAGAATCAACTACAGTATGGAGTTTGAAGCTGATACAATTGCGCGTCCTAGTCGACATTATCCGAAAGAAACAGCAGTATTGAAAATTTACAATGGCAGCCGCAACACCGTAATGTCAAGGGTATTGGGATAGCCGAAGACCCAAGAGACTTAATTATTTGGCCCTGCTCCCAGTGCTGCAGCATGGTCAACTTGTTTAGGTGAGCTCGGAGTCCTGAAACGTGGCCAACGACCCTGCATCCATGATTGGATAGAACCGATGCTGAATCATTCGGTTCCCTTGATAGGCGATGGGGGCCAAATGACAGCTTACAAACCTGCTTGCTGTTGTACTACGCGACTAGACGCCCACCTCATCTAATGAAACACATCGAGGTAAGTAACTCCTAGCTAGGCCGGCACAAGGTGAGACTACCTCGGTAGGCAAGATACATACTCAAGTACTCACCACTGTTCCGGCAATGCCAGCGAGAAACGCTTGTAGCCAATGGGATACGTTGATATCAGTCTTATTGCATGGTTAGGGTATCTTATCTTTCCGAGACTACTTCAAGGTCAAAGAAAAAGACTTTTTAGGGATGTTCTTGGTGCTTTGCGGTGTTGCATGCGAGCAGTTTCAATTTGCTTCCAACTGTATGCACTCTGGTTTGTTCATGCTGGTGAACTTGCATTCATCGAATCTAGTTTGTGGCTTGGGGCGGCATGCTCTGTAATAGACAATAGACATCCAGATGCCTCGAAATGTATTTGAAGTATTAGAACAAATCGCATGTTCTCATATATTTGCAAATGATTGACGTTCAATAAGCCCAAAGATGGCCCCTTCGTTTTGACTATGAGCTTTTCCACAACTCTAATTATCAACCCTCCTTGGCGCTATAAAAGGGCCTCATCACGTTGTGTATCTTGATAACCATGTTGACTTCGGCGACCGCCCTGGTGTGATTGTCGGTCTTGTGAGCCGTCTCGGTCAACAATTTGGCCAGAGGGTTCCCATCGTGGGTGCTCTCCTTCAGATAGGAATTCAGCCGCTCGTCACGGAGTAAGGATTGTTCAGCAGCACCCTGAAGGCCGAAGGATGACTGGGGATTATTGACTTGGTGTGTTCTAAAGACAGTCAGTGTCGGCAGGTGTGTAACTGCGTTGGGCGATTGAAAATATTAGGAGATGGAGAAGTGTTACTTGTTGTTGGGAGACGACATGGTTGTAATAGCGATTTCACCTCCGCCTTGGCTAGGAGGTATAAAGAACTGGGAAGAGCAATTGACCAGCAGGAATCAGGGTTCGCAGAGGATGAAGCAAGCTATTATAAATGTTGATATGTGAAATTCATATGGCAATGTATATTTAGGGAAGGAAGAGCGGGGTGTACAAACTTGTTGAGGAAGTGCAACGGTGACTTAGGGAGCAGAGGTACGGGCATTGGACAGGTTTTATAATTCGAGAATGGCATCGATGGGGTTCGTGCCAGTTCGGAACACGATCAAGGCTCCAGACTTGTATATCTGGCGACCATGCGAGCCAGAGGTTTGCTCCCAATACAGAAATCCATGGGCAACGGTCATTATTTGTATATATCCAGGTACTCAGTAGTATAGGGAACGTCCCAGTCGCTGCAGACAGCACCATCTTGAAAAGAGCTAGCCTGAGGTTCTTTACAAAGTACTGCAGAAACAAGTCCGCAAGCAAGAGTCAGACATTTTTCAAGTTGATATGTGCAAAGTGTTGACGGATATTGGTGAGTCGGGAATCCCAGGCTCAAGCTTTCATAGTGAGATCCTTGTAACGGGTAAGAGTGGACCGACTGCGATCAGTTCGAACTTTGTCAAGTAGGTACTCTGTACCTCCATAGGTACGAGGGAGGTCGTGAAAAAGAAAATCTTCTGCCCCGCAAACTCGACCAATCTGCTGCGAATACAGAACCATCGGGCGCCCGTGAGATCGAAATTTCACCCACGTTGCATGCCGCTACCACCCTACCTGTCAGCTGGATGCAAGGGTCCTGACTGCATGTGGGCTCCTTTAGCAGTGGCTCACCTCACAGGATTCTATTTACGGGGTATCGAGTACAATAAGACTCGCGAGTTCCCGATTGGGAAAGCTGTACTATCGAGCCTCAATTCAGAAACACCCGCCGCACTGGTGCAGTGGGTGGCACAGCTTTTGCTCTCTGCTCGGGTGGATACGCAGGACAGTGGTAGGCACCTCCCTCTTGTGGAGTCACATGTATTGCATGTATAGAACTCATGCATGTCAGCGCGACAGGGCAGAACACAAAATACAGTTTACGCATGGCAGCTGGCTATATACCTAGGTAGGTAAACGATAACGACGAGATATAATAGTATCACGTCTACCACTGCGCCAGCAGGGCCAAAAGTGAAGCTCTACTCTGGTAGCTAGGCTATCATGTAGATATAGACGTGTAGACCATGTTACAAATAGAAACAAGATACGGAGAAGATGGGGAATGTTGTACAGATATGAGCCAACATTGTCTCTAATTAGGGAGTTTTGGAGTTTTGGAGAACACTGGGGCAGGTATGGATTGTTGTAACCAGGTTATGATAGCTTCTGTTTCCCGGCAGTTGCCGATCTATGAGGGGCACTACTCTGTACCACCCAATCCGGCGGGTCGATTATAGAAGGCGGCCCAGGATCACCACATGGTGCAAATACTCCGTGTCTGGTATATTAGCGCCGTTCCTGCTCGACTCAGGCGTTCTCACTGTTGTCCACGGTCTGATCCTGCTGCTACCACTCACACATATTAAGGCAGGGATTCGTGATGACTCCAAAGCCTCTGACCTTTACTATTGTAGAGACTACTACAAAACTTGATTTGTAGTATCGAGAATAATGGATGCACTTAGTCAATTTCATAGACGATTTCCGCGTAAGCACATAATCGTCAGAACCCGGACCAATGGCTCCTCCTAGTGTCTTCCATCTCATCAAGAGCGACAGCTGCTAGACGTATCATTAATGCCAAAGGAAGTCTGCTCGGCGACAACGAAGCGGATGCACATGGGGGAAAAAATAAAGAATGTTGACTCGTGATTGATAACAAATGGAGGTCAATATGTATTAGACAAATATGCTGACTCTGTCGTTTTAAAATTGCCAAGAGGCTCCCCGACGAAAAAAACAAAAGATCCAAGTATGGAGCAAGTGTACTAAGAAAAAATGAACAAGAAAATAGATGAAGAGCCCTACATAAGCGGAAGGTTACATTTATGTTGGGCAGCACAAGTCAATAGGGGTTTCTGGTGAGGCCTTTCCAACAATCTGCTACGGAAGTCAGTATACACAAACTTGAAAGTAGGGTGTGAAGTTTTACTCAAAGAAACTGATATACTGAAGCTCCGTTTAGTTCCAAGTCAACGTACAATGAGCTAAAGAGATGCTCTCCGACGTTCTTCGTTGTTGTTGAATGGTTTCATGATGTCAGTGATCTTAATTGCCATCTTGGACTCGGCCTCTCTGGCTATGTTGCTGTGAGAGGTTGAAACAGGACGGTCAGGAAGCGCAACTAGGCGACTTTCGTATGGGATCGAGTCGTCGAGATAGAACGCGAGTCGTTGCGTTCGAGGTAGTTCTTGTGAATGGATCCCTTTGTCGTAAGGAGACTGTGGTACTGGGGTAGGGTAGTTCCTAGAAATAAGCAACGTTGGTAAGTCTTTGAAGTGATTTTCGAGATTTGGAGAACTGACTAAATATACAATACCTTATAGTAGTGAAAGACATGGTTGATTGAGTTATTTCTAGTCGTTTTAAGGCGTAAGGTGAGGTTGTGTAGGGGAAAGTGGACACAGACAAGTTGAATATCAGGACAACGCGAGCTCTGAGAGATTCCCAATCACGGCGGATCATAGGAGGGACCACAGCCTGAGAAAGAAGTATATTTTGAAGACCAGATTGCAAGAAAGAAGAAACCCAGGACTAACTGCATATTTATGTGTCTTTTTATATAAACAGCAAGCGTGCCCCGCACGCTTCATAGCAAAGGAAACACGATCATGAGAGCTCGATGCATTTGAAAAGAAGATACTAGAAAGTACAAGTGGCATTAATATTTAGCAGCAACTGTAGACCATTTTCAAATGGACTGATCGGTATTTTGAAGTTAATAGATATCGACGAAAAGCTGAAGTGTGGCACGCGCGAGTTAACATCTATCAGCTTTGGTCCGCATCCTGAGATGACCGAATGTCATGATAGATGTGCTGCGGGCGGCTTTTTTGTCGTGGCATGCATGATGCAGGTGCTAGCCCAAGTAACTCGTAGGCAGCCCATATATGTTGGACGTGGGAAAGGAAAAACAGGGATCTTGGCAACCATAGAGCTCAAGACAGTAGCAGTGACCATGCAGCGACCAGGGGTCCTACCATTTATAAGCAGACCAGACAATAGTCCGCGCCGTACTCAAGTACTGTATCTGGGTCCTGGACTCTTCGGAGATGTGCGTGGGCCGGCGGGCGAGTATGGAGGGGTCACGCAATGCCCTGATTGGTCTGTCTCATTGTCTCTACCGGTTTACAGGAACACACATTCACAAGTGATAAAGAGAGTCCGATGCGCTCATGCAAAGGGCGGCATCGCAAGTTTGGGCAGGCTATTAACATGTACTTGATACCCGGGGGCCGCCAATTTTCACATCTGGCACTGACGCTCCTGATGACATTCCCGAAGTCCGCCTTTCACTGTATTCGACACCAATGACTTAGACAAACTCTACGTGTGCCGCAAGGAGAGAGCTTCCCAAAACTGGAAGTTTCCAGACCAAATGTAAAAGGTTGTTGCAATCTGAGCACGCACGGAGTAACAACTTCTGGTAGGTAGAATGTCCACGTCAGGCTTGACTCTCAAGATATCTACTCATTCGCCAATACAGGGTTCTTGGGGCCTCTATTCGGTGTATCAATCTTGCGTGTGATTTTGTGGTAATCCGCTTGCGTCCAAGTCTTCATTTTTCCACGTTTGTGGCTCTCCTTTCTCGGTAGTGGAAGAAAGCCAAGCGAACACCTGCGGCGCCATCAGACGCCGGCATCAGCCACAGCTGGCTAGCCAGCATAAGCGAGAGCGCTCCTCTTGGCATTCACTTATAGCCACTAGAAGTCGTCTAGAAGATCCTATTGCTTAGCGGGTGGTAGAGATGGCGTAGAGGATGACCGCTGAGCAGCCGGAGTACTGGCTGAGAGGGGTTCGCACGGTGAGCTCTGTTGCAGGTTTTTGGAACTCTCAGATGTCGCTTGATAGCGCTCTATGCAGTCGCTTGAGTGGTTGCCATTGGTCACCGGTGACTCTTGAGGCCTGACCTTTAGCAATATACGTGCCTGAATGTGACAGGCGGGTGTAATGTGCACTGTGCCAGGGCGAAGGACATTTTTGAGAACTAGCTTGTGTGAATGCCTGACGATTAGAGATCTCCGCGCCTGAATGTGACAATCAGGTGTGAAATGCACCATGCTCAGGCAAAGGACATGTGTTGAGGACTAGTTTGTACGAAGATATGGGACGCGAATGTATCGTAGGGAGGTATACCGTATCAATAGGTAGTGGCTAGGTAGGCCTTCCCAGGTGACTACGAGCGCGGTACAAGAGGGGTGAGTGGAGGTCATCCGGCGACAGTAACGGACCAATACAAACGGCGAGGACCTGGAGTAGATTTGCGGGTAAAATCTCGCAGGCGACGGACATGGGGTCGCCTCGCAAAGAATGTACCTATATACCCATGTCATTTTTGCTTCGATCCGCACTTCTACGGTTCCGAATCGCTTCCAGTTCAATATTATCGGCCATCAGTGTCCCGCATTCGCAAGTATCTCCAATTCACCTGCCAGCGTTTACGCCCATTGGACCCAAGGGTTTTACCGCCCCTTCCAACCGACAACGCCGGTCGGAGGTAGACACGACCTCACGACCGAGAAGTGGCCTACCGACGTAGGATGGTCATCTCACCGCACACAGGCACTCTTCTGGCACCAACACTATCTTGGTCTGGAAATAGGGTGGCTTACAGATTCAGTGGACATTGTGAATTCCCTCGACCAGTCTACATTATCCAATCAGACCCCTAGACCTTACGACGAGCCGACCGACGGATTTGCAAGGTTGAGGTAGGCTCGATTGAAATCCGGTATGGACTATACATCCCTGATAGGCGAATTTTGGATGCGCACACATTAGAGAACTAGTTCACATATCTGTTCAATCTTCTTCAAGCTGCTCCCAAAGGAAACGTGTATCATCATGCAGGCCATATAGAGTGAGTCCATCCAAGATAAGCAGTGGAGAGAGATCCAAGTGGCACGAAATCTAAGTATACACTCTTTTTCATACCATACAAAGTTTTGTGTGTCAAAGAACCCCAATTTTATTATATTCAGACTTGATTAAATCTACACAAATGGGCAGAAGATATTGTGACGCTGCTCATAATTTGAAAGGCTTCGGGAATACAATTAGAGACAGAGTGTTGTTCAGAAGAAGCAGTCTCCAAGGAATGATGTGATTGAAAAGAGAACACTTTGGAAGAGTTAGCTCAAACATGGTATAGCAGAGAAGCAAATAGCGTTCTTACTGTTGACTCGTCACAGTGTAGTCGTTTCTGGAGCAGAGACCGCGGCCATTAGACATTGCTGTCGCTATATAAAGGCTTCAAAATGCTTTGTATTTTCTTGTCCATGATCTCCATCGCAAAAGTAGTGTCATGCTGGCCAGCAATTGGTTTCGGCTTATCCGAAATCATCACCAAGCGATTGCCATCTGAGACTGGTTCTTTCAGGTAGGAATCGAGGCGCTGTTGGTGAAGTAGCCTCTTCTGGGCGTTGGCGTCTCGCTGCAACGGTTGTTGACTTTCGATTTTGAGTTCGTTCCTAAGTATAAACGTATCAGTCCAGTTTGGATACGGTGATTGGAGTAGGGACAGCTGGTACTTCATATTCATGATATTGATGGATGGCAGAGTTGCTTTCGCAATTGCTATTTTCAAGTACGGGAAGCACAGTCAACCACAAGAGGGTTGGATGGGGGCCTAATGGACAGGTTGGAACAATTGACGACGTAATTCGGAGAAGGATGAGGAGAGAAAAGAAAACTATCAAATAGAAAGATTCGCACAGGAAAATATAACCATTGCAGTGGAAAGGAATTGATAGCTGGCAAGAGATCGAAGACTGGAGAGGAAAGTCGCAAAGCACGGTTGAGGCGCACTGGTACTTATAAGATGTGCAAGATGGCCATCAGCAGGACAAGGCAACCTCTTCACGATATCCAATAGCAACTCGGATGGAGGGACCCGGTCGTACCTCACGCATTCATACAGCTTGCAAAACCTGACTTGAATGGACATTGCAGTAATTTTCCCGCCGTCATTATAAAGCATATCAAGCACGGTGACACTCGACGTTGATGGAACAGTATCATACTATGGCTGCCTTTTGACATGCGTCTGACGCCTCACTAGAATTAGCGCCATACATGGGATGGTAGAACCGGACTGGGGGGGCCCCAAAGCGCAGGAAGAATGGAGCCTCGCCTGGAAGCAATGGATGATATACACATCGTGTAAGGAGTGATATGCAGCTAGTATTCTGTAGTGCTCCACGAGGAGAGAAAGTAGGACCTTGATACCTACTTTGGGTTACCATACGTATCTAGACCCAGGGGTACGTGTAGTATCATCCGCACCCATGCCCATGTGCAGAAGCATCTTCAGGGCGTGGAATAGTAAAGAGGGGATAGATGCACTCTCTCTACATTACCTAGCCCACCGTATGCATATGCCACGCCCCCGTCCTCCACCTTCACAGTTGAGCAGCCCTTGCCCTTTTTGTCCATCGTTTTATCTGGATCTCTCCCACATGCCTTCGCCCTTTCGTAGTGTACAAGGCGATGCCCACGACTGCATACGATATCCACCATGCCACGGTGAACATATTGATTGCATCCGGAAAAGGATGGCCCGCCGTGCTGATGTCCCAATCTCGAGGGCTGTCCCAATTTCCATGCCTACCTGGGCGAGTATGTAGATTTCAATTGTATGCAGAATCTATTTATCTCAGCGCGATCATGATAATTCTTCATGTGGACCATTGGCTCAGACTAGACTGTGGTGTACTCCCAAGGCCTACCAATGAGATGGGCCAATAAAACTAACTTGAGAGACAGCAGGAACGAGGATGATATGCTCCGACGACAAAGTAACCATAACTAAGGAGTGCATAACATAAAATTTGTTAGAAAGAGAAGATTAGGCACAAATTTTGTTACCATAAGTATCAAGTTGTTTCCTCTTGCTTCTTTTATTTGAGCTCTGGACGGCTATGACTGGTGTATCTACAAACCCGGATCATCTTTTAAATTGTCGTAGGTGTACTCGTGGGTTCTCTCTCTTTCAATTCTCAAGATCTATCTCAGTATGATCTGATTCATGTGCTATTCACTTTTACTGATGATTGACCAAGATCTTTTCGTCATCAGTCCGACCATTCACAGTATCGTCGCCGTCCTTATCTTGTATAACTGAAGTATTACCAGTTTTGTTCGTAGTCGAGACCCTCAATGTATAGCCCTACTAGGTCGATAGTCTTACGATCAAAGAATATTTCTGTGCCAACACGAGGTATGAAAGTTGCAAATATACTGGCCACGAACACCGCGTCTATTGGCAGCATGCATCCTGAGGGAGTATTGGGAATGCCTCGGGCACACAAAGCTCTGCTTAAGCGATTGTGTAATGGGCAATTTCAAACGCTATTTTGTGCAAATGGGTCCCAACAAACCGACAGTGAGTCTTCATGTGATGTGTGCGCTTGTTCTAAGAGCCTCAAACAATCTCACTTTAGAGACCACGATCTCATTTTGAATTTTGGGTCATTGAGCGCGGAAACGAAATTCAGAGTGTCGCTCAAGTCTAACTCCCTATTACTTGGATTAGAAGCAAATAACACAGCTCAGTGTGTTATGCAGAGCTTTTTACCCAGGAGATCGTCGCAGCGCTCTACCGTGAGAAGCATGCCCTCGCGCGAGCAAGCATTTGTGAATCCTGGTGGAGCATGCGAGTAGAGCCTGCTCATACCTGGAACGGTGATTAAGGCATGACCAAGCAACTTGGAATCGAAGCCAAACAGCAAGTTCCCGAGTCTTGGCCACATGGGTGTATTTGACCAATGATGTAAATACACGAGTAAAAGTCAAAAGCATAATCACGTACTCGTGCGGTCGAGGTGCGACCGGTCGGAGCGTGTGAGTCTACCGAATTCCTGGAACCGACCAATCAGAAACGCGTATTAATCAAATAAATCTTCGATTATCATGCAATCGACCGTGGAATCTGCACGTATCCCTTTGGTGCACCCGAAGCTTGGAGGGCTTCGGCCGGGCGCTGGCGCTGCGGGAACCCGCCGAGTCGTCGTGTCGACCCGGAGTAAATGCCGGACCTCGCTTAGAGAAAGATGGGACTTCCCAGGTCCTTCCAGGAAGAATCGCGGGTGGCAGCATGTCCGACGTCGCAAACAGAGAATCCTACGGACCTAAAAGAGAAGACGACCATGAGAGCTTTGCTGATCCTGGAATCGAGGATTTCCAGTCGCCTGATGCCCCTTCTTATCTCATGTCACGGTGCCCTGTTTCTGCAAGCTAGCAGCAATAAAGAGTGAGTGGTACTGAACGCCGTCTTTGTATTGCGATTGAACTGAATGGCGCAGAATTGTTGCGCAGCACGAACTGGAGTTCAAGAGGAGCCACAAGCTTTCTGTTGTTGGGCAAAATAGTACACGTAGAATTGAACCTCAAGCTACAGACCACCATTAGGAAAAGATAAGAGAAAAGAAACCGCCCCGCCAAATCAAGATATGCCCCCCAAACGAATCGTACAAGAACATGTTTTCGGTCGTACAATATGTTACAGCTTCACAAACCCCACGCAAACCACATGCCGCCGTAGTAGATAACCCCTAATGGCAACCTGAGCCGGATGCCATGTCGAGGTCAAGCGATACGCTATTTTTTGGTGAATGGCTCCATTATGCCACCAATCTGATTAGCCATGTTTTGTTGGGCCTGCTGAGGAGAGGTGGTGCTCGAGTTGGTCGTAGAAGACACGATCACGCCCGTGGCGGCGGACGACTGGCAGTAGCAGTAGACGCGCTGGGACGACAGATCGGAGGAACTGTCAGTAGACATGCTGGAAAATGCATGAGGTGACTTGGGTGGGCAGTGGCTAAGAGGAGCAATCGTCAGTACTTTGTTGAATGGGTTGAAAACTCGATTTACTTACCCCGAAAACTGGGAGTTCGTGGAAGACATGTTGGATGATTTTTTTGGTTTACTTTTGTTGGCTTGTGAAGCTGCTCTTGAGGCAAGTTGATTGCTTGACGATTGCAAAGAATCAATGGCTGAACTATGCAGGAATCTTGCTGATAGAGTTCATTGTCTCGAGGCATCGTGCCGTCCATGATATATAGTCCGGGCTTGTGTTACCCGACACAGAACAGTGCAGTAGAAGCAAGTGAGCAGCCGGCTCCCAGCATCTGCATCAACGTGAAGCATGGGTTTAGCACCCTCATGACTCGGTGAGACCATCATTGCAGTTACATTACAATTATGTCTGGTGTATAAAATAGTTCACTACCATGAAAGAATAGCTCCCCAGCTGCAGTCATGTGTACAGTCGAGTGCGATAGCTATTTGGGGGCCACAGCCCCAGTTGACAGTCTCACAAAACTGGTGAGTGTGCACACCCAGCCCAACACTGAGTGTCGCCAGGGCCTGGCAACCAGAATTGCAGTCGGTTTTTGCTGGGGTCACAAAGGACAGTGCAGTCGAGTATTCTCTTATTGGTTGCCACGCCACCCGTTCGAGAGCAACATTGCGGGGCCTGTCCGCGAAGGATCGCACACACATACGCGGAAGAATCTCCAAAGCCGACGGCATTCGACCGTCCCGCTGTCGGCAAGCCCATGTAGTCGAGAGCCTCACCCAGGAACCCGGCCGTTGATTGCTGACTTTGCATATGGCAACCTTCTTTTCTTCTTTCTCCATCCTTCCTTCGGCACCGTTGAGGCTAAGCAGACAAATTCATCGCGTCTACTTACCAGTTGAAATGAGAGGGTGCTGTCAGCAGCATGCATAGACGCCAGAGCCGCGTCTACGAGCCAATGAGATCAAGGTCCCTCGCATATTTCAAATCATTTCTGCATATATTCCCCAAATATCCGCGCCTCTGCTTCGTCCAGGCGTGAACCATTGCTGACATAGCCGACATAGCCCCGTTTTTTCCTGGTCGGCCGTGAGGCTCGACAGACGCCGGAATGGTTACATCTGCTTCCAGTTGTGGTCGGCTTACTCAGAAGGGGGTGTAGGGCTCTGGCCTGTTTTGCGATGTGGACATGTCGTGGAACGCCCAATATGGACGGAGTTCCGTGGCAGTGAGCTGACATTGCGCTTGTTCCAGAGCTCTGGTTGGTACCACCTCCATGGGACATCTTGTGAGTAGCGCACATAATTAAGACCAGAGCGTCAGATACCACGCTGGTAGACGCAGCGCGTTTGCGCGGTAGGTCGTGCAACATTCTATGTCAGCATGGAGAGGTTCAGCTCAGCCCGAAAATGCTCAAGACGCGACGTCACAACGGAATGTAGCCGTCATTCGCATGTGACTTGGATGTAACTCAATGCTGAGCAGCAAGGAGCCGCCGGCATGAGGCTGATGATTCGGAACCGAAAGTGAAGAGATATCGACTGTCAGCCGGAGCCGAGGCTGAAGGGACTTTGATGCGAATGATGTGGTTTACATATCAACCATCTGTGATCTACACAGAAGAGCATATCTGACACGACCATGCAGCCTTTGCATCCATTTTTGTAGATAATCGAATCTAAATACAGACTAAACCGACAGGAAGAGAAACGGAGATCGGTCAGCCATGTAAGACTATCTTCTCGCGGCCTTCGATCTCACCCGTAATGAAGACACAATGCACAATAATCGCAAGAAGGCAATATTTGCACCGAGGAGAAGACCTTGAGCATGGCAGGCGTACCTCAGAAGTTACCGTGTGGTTCATCCAGATCACGAATCCCTAGGCCAAGACTAACTTGCAGCAGGTAATCAGGCAAAGATATTGTGGGAAATACTGATGGACCATCGAACTTGTGGTACTTGCGCGAGTCTAGTGCATAAGTTCATGAGGAGATATCACGAAGTTTCCGCCCATGGATGGGCACATTCTGGCTCGGACTTCCAGGAACTCCATGGCCGAGTTGTTCAGTCACGGTATGTCGTCATACGACTTGTTGATGTGTCAGAAGAATTCTTGCTTTAGTTTTATCTGTTTGTCTTTTGTTTTTCTATATATCATACAGGATATAGATTTGATGCATGGGTTCATTTGGTTTACCTAGAGAGTGCGTTTGTTCTATGCACTGATTGGTCAAACGGGTACTCTATCATGACTGGTATTCAATAAACATCGATGTGCAGTTTATGCAGACAATAGCCATTTCTTTATGTTTTAAACCAACAGCGTTTGCCTGTTTCACATGACGTGCAGGTGCGATGGTCGGCGGGTCGTACCTTCCTTTCATACATTGCCCGGACGGAGCAGAAAATAAATCCCCAAACCAATTGAGTGGTCTGGGTTCTCTGCTCTTTTCCTTCCCATCACACCAAAGGACATCGATCTGACTTGGCCCCCCAAGACTCCCCACTCTTGCGGCAAGCAGTCATCATGTCGAACAACCGCAACGGTTCCGCCAAGGGAGGCATCGCCGAGGGAGACTTCGCATCCTGGATTCCTGAGAATCTGCGTCAGTATCTCCCAGCAGCTCCCGTAGCTCCCGTTTCAAAGACTGCCGGGATCCCTCCCAAGGCTAAGCAGCAGTTCAAGTGCCCCAAGCCTGATTGTCTCCTGCCGTTTGACACTCAGGCCAATCTCCGCAAGCACCAGAAGACCAAGGGTCACTGGAGATGTGTCGAATGCAAGATCGACTATCTTGATGAAGAGGCTCTTACCGTCCATGATCAAAAGGTAAGTGCGAGAATCTCGGGATTTTCTCTCTTCTCCAGACTTTGCAACCTCGAACGAGGAATCTGCCGACCATTTCTCCAAACAAACACCCAACCCAATCACTCCAAAAGACATATTTGCGCCTTCTTCCAAATCATCCAACCTCACAACGATTGCGCCGCAGCTAAAGCATCTTGACGTGTTAGGTTCATCGAGAAGTCCAAGACCTTGAATGCCCCGGTTGCGAAGAGAAGTTCATAAGCGCCGCTCACCTCGTCGGACACATCGAAGACAACCGCTGCTCTCGCATCTTCCCCTCCACGCTACACAAGAGCAGACAGAAGGTGATCCAAATCGAGAATGCCAAACCTACCTACATATCCTTGGCCGAGGCAATTGACATGGTAGGCCTGAACATGAAGGACGACGACAGTCTCAAGCCGAAGCTTGAAGCAGACCCTCTCAAGTACCAGGTGTCTTCTCAACAGCACTTTCCCGAGCTTGGAAAGGAGTTGAAGGACTATCGCAATGGCTACTCGGCCCAGCCGGATCTGCTGACGGGTGAGCCTCCCAAGAAGCCGACTTTCTCCCCAGCTGTAAAGGTTGAGAACCAGTGGGAGAAGGGCAAGGACCAAGCACTCTTTCCTGATGCCGGCCCTGTCGTTCGTCCCTCGCCTGGCCAGCTCGAGCAGTTCACGGCAGGAGCTCCGTCTACTCAGGACATCTCCCCCAACAAGAAAGTGACTGATCCGGACGAGAATGGATTCAACTCGGCCGTCTTCTACCACTCGATTCTGAAGAAGTTTGTCTGTCCTCACGCACCCAAGTGCAAGTAAGTGAACATCTCACACTGGGTTGCCCAGGCACGTGTGTAGCCAATGCTAACCAGCTCTCCAGGGCCAAGTTCCCGGCTGCAAAAGGCTTGGTCGCCCATCTCAAGTCAGCCGCCCACAAAGAAGCTATCGCGTACAAGTGCCCTCGATGCCTGCGCGATTACAAGACCATGGCATCAGCAATGGCCCACGCCGAGAACGCCACAAAGACGTGCAACATCCGTGAGACGGCCGACTTTGGCCAATTCGTCACCCACATCACAGGTGGTATGCTCAACGGACTGAACGGCCCCCGGGATCGCCTGAAGGATGGATCCCCGCGTTATGTCATCCCGAAGAGATTCTATGAGAGCCTGCCCTTCCCAACTCGTCAGACCAAGGCGCCGAAAGTGGCCAAGAAGTCCGGGCCTGTGCAGTAGTAAGGAAGGATGACGGGTGATTTACTCTGATCTGATAATCGGTCAGATGCGTTGCATGACCGGTGTTATCGTTGTCATCTGATGGTCAATGACCAATGTATTGCGCTTACTCTGTGTACTGTTTCCTGGCCAGTTGCTGGAAATAGATAGGTAGACCTAGCAACGCACTAGACGCCGATGAAAATAAATTGACGAGAAAATTGCTGCCAAGCATGGCCTCGGCGTTCTACTTTGGCGCAACAAGTGATATTTTCAATACCAGCGAAGTTGCAAAGATCTTCTAGAGGACTGCGAGTCAGTCTCGATATATCTATCTGACGCATCCTATACCATGGAACAAGGTAGGCAAATGTGCAGTATTTGCATTGACGGGCTCATGCTCAGACGGGGCCTCTTCTCGACACGTTCAACCACATCCACGATGCCAGCAATGCCGACGTTGAGGATTAGGGTGGGCTGAGTCGGATTACCAGAATACAAAGTCATCATTGCGAGCAGGTGTAATGCGATATCTATCTTCAACGGCTGAACATGAAAGAGGGCAAAATAGGCCTACCTTGACTGACTGACCGCAGCACGGGAATATCAATGTGGTGCGCTTGGTCGTCGGAGGGGCGGCTACTACTCTTGCACAGGTCGGACAGCAGATGAGGTTCGAAGTCGACCGCGCCTCTACAGGAAAAACATGAGGTTCAGGAGAAGAAATGTATCTTGCGTCAGGTCATCACCGCATCATGGGAAGCGCGCACATGGGGCCCTCGTGATGATGGTTTTAGGCAAGTGAATGTTGGTCAATCTCGACGCACACATCGGAGTCGGCAGCAGCGTGAGGAATCAAGTGCAGGCTGTCGATGATTTGAGTTGGTGGTCTTTGCATAATGAAGAAGAAAAGGAAAGGAAGAATCCGCGGCCTCGAAAAATTTCAGCGGCTTAAAAGAGGGGACCACAATTGGGAAACGGCGCGCCCGCCCCCACCTAATCTAGGTGCCTACCTTACCTGCCCTGTAGGTAAGCATCAATTGGCCAGCCGCGACCAGCCGGGAAATATGGCCGGGCCGAAAAAAGAATCGAGGCGACGGGGCTCCAGTTCGAATCCAACCTCTGAGCAGGGCCAGCAGGCGGAGGATCATCTGATTTGATGGGGAGCTTTGGGTGGTTGATCTTTTTGGGAGCTCTCAGAAACCTGATGCCAGCCTCTATTTATTTTTTGTATTCCCACTTGGCAAATGCTCGATACTAACTAAGTGTGATCTATATTTCAAATACATTGTTTGGTATTCAATTGCATACATAATAACTCCTAAAAAAGGGTAAATTGCAGACCGTTAACAAGAAGAGTTACGACAGATAGACGTTGTGCGGCCTTGTTTAGTGTGGGGCAGCTGCAGAGAAGCAACAATGGATGGGCCCCTAGAAAAGAAAGAAAAAAAGACGAATCGTAGCGTCGGCGCTGCAGATTCAGCGCACTCACAGCCTATGACCGTCCGACCACTGGCCCGAGCTAGCCTGTCTCTTAGCCTTTAGGTACCCATCCACGGAGCGACTTCCCATTAACTGGGGCGCATATGCAAAACTTATCAGCACCTCGCTTGCCTTTCCGCGCTGCCAAAATAACTAGACTGCCACTGCTACAACCCAAAGTCCCCAAACCGCTTCAAACGACACATTTTTTTCCCTCCCACCATTCTCAAGACACCATTCCCGTTGTGCAACTCTGCCTACAAAGCATACGTATCCTCCGAACCTGCATTGCCATATCGAGACCACCTCCCTAAGAAGCATTTCATAGTCGTGTATTACGTTGTCTGCAATACCCAAAGGCGAAGCCAAGCAAAGAGACCCCCAAAAAGCGATATCCAATCACCAATCAACCCGCCCTACATCCCTGACATCACCAACTCCTCCGTCGACCTGTTTGTGTGTGTGCCTGCGCGTGCGCGTTGTGTGTTTTCCTCGTATACCCCGAACCGACAGTTCAACAGTCCAGTTTCCACTCGCCACGTCTTCACCTAGGCTCAACACCCGGCGCATCTTTTTTTCCCGTGGCGCATCAGATCGAACCACATCCCACCTTTGACCCAGATTCGGACGAAAACAGCAAAGGCTCAGTGCGGAGCATACTCGTGGAGGAAGAGCATTGCAGCAGAGAAAGTCGTACTCGATCCCCGCCCGGTCCCTCGTTCGAACGCCACCTATTCTCAATGGAGAACAAGAATACCATCTGGAGCCGCCGCCCCAAGTGAGTCCGAACTGCTCTACCCAACCCGAAAACTTTTTGCCTGCTTCTCCCCCAGATACATGGACAACCCACTCTAACAGCTGATATCTACAGCACCAGTAACTTGTCTCTGTCGACGAACCAGGAGGGAACCACCACTCAGGCAAGAGACTTCTCGTCTCTGTCCCGCCGCAATGGCGCCACATCGTCCCACGGCCGCGCGAACCCTTTCGCCGCAACAACGCCCAGCGGCGGCTTAGCATCGCCCATCGGCACCGGAGGCTCCAATGCCTTTGCACTGGGCTCCGGCGGCGCCTTTGCCTCCTTCGGCTCCGCCAAGACGCCCAAGTCCACCGGCAACCCCTTCGACATGGCCATGGGAACCGTCGGCAGCGGCCCCAAGACGCCCTCGGCAGAGAAGTCTGCTAGGGAAGCGTCGCGGTTCACCGGTGACGACTCGACTACCGCTTCAGATGCCTCGCCACCTGTGCAGCAGGTAGGCTCGCACCTCCTGCCCGACAGCTGGGTGTTCTGGACTCGTCCACCCATCGGTAAGGCCCATGGTTACATTGCGTACGAGAAGACACTACACCCCATGGCAAAGTGCTCGTCGGCCGAGGAATTCTTCGCCATCTACAAGTGCCTGAAGCCCCCCTCCAAGGTGCCGCTGATGACCGACTACCACCTCTTCAAGAATGGAATCCGGCCGATATGGGAGGACAAGGAGAACAAGGAGGGCGGCAAGTGGGTCTTGCGCTTGAAGAAGGGTGTGGCCGACCGATACTGGGACGAGATTCTCTTTGCCTGCATTGGCGGGCAGCTTTGCGACGACAGCTCTCAGATCAACGGCGTTGTGCTTAGTGTGCGCAACGGCGAGGACGTCATCTCTATCTGGACCGCTTCGACCGGAGGCAAGGTTCTCAAGATTAGGTACGTAAACTTCCCGCTCTTGGAGATATTCTCGCGCCTTGTGCCAGAGACGCTGACTTGGTGACCCGCAGAGAGTCGATGAAGTCCATTCTGAAGTGCCCGCCCAACACCCGTTTCGACTTCAAGAGTCACGACGAAAGTCTGACTCAACGCGCCACCATCGACGAGCAGCGACGCGAGCGCGCGGCCAACAACCACCACGGCGACAAGCGCCACAACAACAACAATAATAACAATAACAACGAGAACCGACAGTCGCATGAAGAGCAGAGGTCATAGGAGATATCTGCTGATAACTTGCGATCGCCGCTACCGTATCCGCGCCCCCTTCCAATGAGAGTCTAGGAACTGTCACACGGGATGGGGCGAAGGAGAGAAGGGAGTGATTCTTCCCGACGAACAAGCACTCGAGTCCTAGCTGTAGAACGCAGGGCTTATGGGGGCTTATGATACACACGCATACACACTCAGAGGAATGCTCGTAGGGGGACATGGGGGCCAATGTGTGGGGTGACAATGTGATCACGAGGCAAATGGGCTTTTATGTATTTTACGTGTGTAATACCATCAAGTGGGCCATTCTCATAGCGACCGGTTTTGGGATTTTCTTTTTCCAGCGAACAAACAGGGGCGGATGGATGCTTGTTATGGCCATGAAAGGTAGAGCTGACTTGAGGGGTAATTGGACTACCTACGACTGGCCAGCGACAAATGATGAGATCTCGGTTTCATTTTTCGGCTTTAGCTTGTGCAGCATGTATTCTTGAGGACAGCGGTGGACAAGAAGGAGCACATGGCAGAGAGTTCCTGGGAACAGAGAATCTATCTACAAACTTGATGCTCTAGATGCAGATTTCAGACGGTGACTTTTCCTGATGCAATCCGAACTTGTACTTCATTTCGTGTCACGATCCAGCAATCACAGTGGCACTGGCAAGATTCAATGCCCGCCATACGTTGTGGTATCATTGATTGTGTACCATTGATATACATGTTCATCATCATCATTTCTCAACACTGCTCTAGCGAGGTATTATGCATGACAGCAACTCCAAAAACGCCTTTCTCCGATCGATCATCCCTTGTCGATCTTTTGTCCCATGGTCTCCCTGTTTTCCGAAAGTGTGTAGCAGAACGAAGCATAATGTCAACCAACAGTGCTATGCCCGACAGGTCGTCCGTCGAGCCTCTTACATGATCTAGTCCTTATCCAGAGCATGTTCCGACCGCAGAACCCAGACCTTTGCCGACTTCTTCGCACCCGGAAGACTTGATCTTTCAGCTAAAAAGTCGAGCGTTGCTTTGACCTGATTCTTTGTCGCGGTCGAGAATTTCTTCGAAAGCATGTCTACTATGCCAACCTTCGTTAGGAAATTGTAATCAGTGCTGATTATCGCCCGCTTGAATTCCGGGAACATGGATTTTGGCACCATGGCACTCCAGTCTGGCTGTGACGATGAGGAAGGGTCGGCAGGCGACGAGCCAGGTAAGGGGGGAGGCGCCATGCCGGCCTGTATGTTGTGGTTGAGCGGCTTCAAGGCCTTGGATTGTTGCGAGCCTGTCGCTGCAGGCGCGACCTTTGGTTGCCAATACTCCGTTGAGAATGGGTCGATTGAGTGATGATGCTCCAATGATTCTAAGTCTCGTTAGTATTGATGATATTTGCAAAGGGCGCCAGGAAGCAGGTCCCCTGGGGGAAGCTACTGCATCTGAAGAGAAAGCACTTACCCAACAGGAACTCCATCCTATACTTGTACACGGTTGGACAGACTTCGCCGGAGACATTGTGCGCCAGTCTCTTCCGGTTCTCGTAGCAGATGCCCGTGCTTACCGGCTCGGCATCGCCCAAGAACGCGGGGCGGGCAGCGGAGACATCTTCGGCATCATCCAGGAAGTCGCCCATCTCCTCTTCTCCTTCGTGGTCCTCATCTTCCAGCTCTTCTTCGTCCAGATCTTCACCCTCCTCTTCTTCCCACTCAGCTTCTGAGTCATAGTCATAGTTGAGCTTGAGTAACCTGCCGGTGGGCTTTCTGGCCAGTTTGTACAGCTGGACTTGGGGCGTCGAGGTGACGGTTCCCACGTATGCGGGCCGCACATCCTCCCAAAACCTCAAGACCTTGATTGGGATACAGTTAAGATCGTCTTGCACCCTGGTGAGGCGTGCCTGCTGCGAATCACTGTCCAATGACTCCCCAAAGATCTCGGCCATTATTTTCTTGACCGCAACCTGCGGCCTGCCTCTTGTCGTCGACAGGCCGCTCAAGTTAAACGCGGCCACCGGGTCAAACGGCCTGGGGTTGATCTCGCCACGGTCACCCCGAATATACTCGTCCAAAATGTTGGACTTTGCGACCATTGTCTCAGCATCCATGCCAGATGGGTTCCCAGCCATTCTCACGTCTGACTTCACGAAGAAAGGCTGAAAGAGTCTCTCATAGGCCGATTTTTCGGCCTTTGGCTCCGTGGCCGAGGGACTGGCCATCACCGGCGTGACGAGCTTCGCCCGGACAGGAGAAGTGTTCACAGTCTTCGTAGATGGCTGTTGGTTGGGAGAGACCTCTCCCAGGGCGGCCGGCTTGGACTTGAAGAATCCGAAGATGCTTGGCTGGGCCCGCTTCTTCCTGTCTTCTTCCTCTTTCTTCTTGCGCTCTTTCTCCTCCTTCTCTGCGGTCTTGGCGGCTTTGGCGGCTTCCTTGGCTTCCTTCTCCTTGGCCTTGACTGCCATCTCTTCTTCCTTCTCGGCAGCCTTGACGGCTTTGGCGGCCTCCTTGGCTTCCTTCTCTTTGGCCTTGGCAGCCATCTCCTCTTCCTTCTTGGCCTTCTTGAGAGCACGCTCCCGCTCTTCGGCCAACTTCTCTTCTGGCGTCTTTCGCTTCTGCTTCTTCTTCGCGGGTGCGGTGGTGGAAGAAGACATGGCCGGTTGCTGTGTTGTGTCGGTGGAGCCCGGCACCATTGGCGAAGTGGACGGAGTTGGGTCGTCTCCCATGGGTGCTGGTGAGCTTCTCACTGAAGAGAGTTCCGACTCGGCGGTTGGGGCTGGGCTGCCGCTCTTTTCTCTCTTGACGTCGTGCTTCGTAATGGAGACCAGAGGAATGTCTAGACATGAACACGTCAGAAAACAAGCATTAAGAAGAAACCCTTTTTGGGTCATCTCACCTTGGAGAGCTCCGTTTATGGCTGAAGCATCTTCTGGTTTGATGGGTGGGGGGTTCTCGGTTGAGACTGCCCCTTCCGCGTTAAGGGTAGGTTCCGAGAATTGGTCGTGGCTTCTCTTTCTGGAGGACAACTCGGATTCCTGAATATTTGGAGACATGTCGAACAAAGGCATTGGAATGTCGTGTGGAAAGAGCTCCAGGCTCTACACGCGAACACCGCCTTATAATTGTGAAAGCCCTCGAGGATTGACTGGGGACTGCAATTGTCTAATCATCAAGTAGCAAAGCGTCGTGGTAGATGAGGGCAGAATGGTTCTGAAAAGTATCGACGACAAGAATCTGGAACAGTGATGCGCAATGTGTCGTGGTTGGATCCTCCGAGTCCTGTATTGACAATGGGGGTGGGCGTGTCAAGTTGTAGTGGTCGGTCACGTTTTGGTGGGACAGGAGGCAGCTCGAGAAACGACGAGAAACGCGGTTTCCACGCGTCGAGGAGGGAGAAAGGCAAAAGGTCGCGTTCAGGCCTAAAGTGGTCCGTGCTCCAGCTGGGGGATTAAGTGGTTATTTTAGGGGTCTCGCGCGTTGGCGTCGTGCCAAGACCACTGGTATGAGGTCACACCATTAGTCTGACTTGGCGGCCAACGACCAATAGAAGGCCCCACATCTACAGTGTTCAGTTCAGGACTTCAATATGTATTTGTATTCAATGCAATCATTTGCCATGCTATATTTATTTTCCAGACATTGTCCAAACCTCGACGACTGCCTGACACCGAATCCTGCATGCAAGCGTTCCTGCCTGGAGCAGATGCAAAGCCGCCGCTGCTGCCTGGCCAGAATTCTGCCAACCTCCACCGCCGCCAGCACCTCTCCCAATGTCTATATAAACCTGCCCACCCGCCCAGCTTTCTCAAACTTCTTCCTCCTTTCTTCTTCATACTTACCTTTTTGAGAGACTCCCATGATCAAGCATATGGGTTCTCAGTCGGTGGAACCTACATTGCACAGCGTGGCGTTCTACCTTCTCTACTATCCTTCGGGGTCGTAGTCGGAGCAATTTTTGTTTTCGCCAAGATTTTTTTCGTTGTGTTCATGCGCCTTGCTGCGCGGTCATGAGGAAGAAGTTGTCAAATTTGCCATTCTGTGCAGACCGTCGGTGAAGCTGATCTGTTTGGGTACAGAGTACCGCTGTTCACATCATTGCAGTTTGGTGTTTTGTTGCTGCACCGTGGTTGACGGTTGCCTGCTGATGATTGACCAGGTCTGCATGAAGGTGCTTTCGTTGCTGCCTAACGCTATTTTGTTATTATTTTCGTTCTTGCTGAAGCCGTGTTGGAAAGTACAAACGCCATTTGCAGCATATTCATGCACAAGCTGCATTGTATTCCGTAGCTGCTTCCCAACTCTTATTGCACTGCTTTTCTGCCAAAGCTCCAACGATGGGATGAGCTTCATTCTGTATTTTGTTTTTCATCTTTTTCTTTTTTCAGTCCAGGCTCCCTTTGCAAGCTTTGGTTCTTCTCGATCTTGACTTCGCCTTGGATCTGCTCATGTAAACAATGCTTTCTTTCGTACCTGGAACATCTTGTGTTCATTGAAACCAAGGTAAGACCCATGCATCACCGACAAGTGTCGATGTATGCTCGTTTACGCCATCCCATAACAGCGCATGGCAACCCGGATGCATTCCCCCGCACAATTCGTAAGAGCTAACGATGAAAGCATCCGCCTTCAAATGGTCTGGGCCAATTCCCGTTCCCCATACCATGTCACGCGGATCACCGTCCACCCTGCAGGAGAAGATGCGCCTGCCTCTGAAGAGCGAGCACAGAAAGGACCAGTATTCGGGACTGACTTTCACTTCGGACTCGCCAAGACTCAGAAGGTACAGTTTCATGGCGTTATCCTCTACCGCATCGCCTCCGCCTGGTACGGAATGCCACCACATGCCTCGTCGCAGGACGGCGAACAGAAAAGCGCACCAGACACAATCTAGGGACATTTGTGTCCTGTTATGGTTCAAGAACGAGTTCTCCATGAGAAAATCCGAAGACTCTTCACATTGTTGTGAGAGAAACAGATCCAGGCGGTAATGCTCCTGGTAATCTGCGAATCCGTTCCGCATTACCTGTAGCCAATTCTTGACCTCAGCCATGTTTGGATGCTCGGGGAAAGGCCTGAGAACAGAATTGACTACTTCGAGTATGTTGTACGAGGATCTCCTCACCGGATGGATCAAGCTGGAGAATAATTCACGCTTCTCATAGACGTCGAATTCAAAAAATAAAGACTTGAAAATCGGTTCTCTTCTCTTGGGCAGGCGCCAATCGGGGACCCAGGCCGTGACATTCCGACTCGAGCCATCGCATCGCTCTACAATAGCACCAAATACTTCACGATAGGTTTCGACGTCAGGTCCTCGTACCTCATAATGTCCTCTGACATCCTCTGTGATCTCATCATCATGTGCTTCGAGACGGAGAATTTGATCGACAACCGATTGGTACAGGCAATCTGCTGTCTGACTGTAGTCCACCAGAACCGATATCTTGTCGGTCTCGACTTCGCCCTCTTTGTCGACGACTACACAATCCGAGGCCAAGTTGCAGAGCGCATATATCCTGTCCAGATCGACCTGGCAATCTGACTCGTGAAACAGTAACAGAAGCTCGAAGAGTCGCAAGCCACTCTCCGGGTCGGAATCGAGAACCCAGGTTTTCCAGAGTCTCGAGATGGCCGCCAGTGGCGCAAGTACTGGCGGAACGCTGCTCTCGCGCATGAAATCGCTCAGCGCGCGAAACAGGTGTATCAAGGATATTTCTTCGCGGCCGCACATTACGGTGACGTCCGCGGCCAGGACGACTTCTTGTATGATCCATCTGCGACGGAACCAGGGTAGCACCACCAGGTCGCTGAATGAACTTTCCAGATTCGAGAAGTGAGCCTCGAGCTTTTTGCTGCCCGTGCTGCGAAGACGCAGCACCTTCTTGATATCCGTGAGAGCAATCTGTCCTTGGGGTGACGTCCCCAGCCAGACAAGAACACGAGACGCGGCGGAGAAGATACGTGCCATGGCCGGGATCTGCTTGCTCTTGTCAGAATCGTCCTGCTGGTTGATGCAGACCGCGTCAACCCAGAGCAGGCGCTTCCGATCGCTTAATCTCACGCGCTGTAGAGCGTCCCTGAGATTTGTTGTAATCTTGATGACGCTCGTCTTGTCGTCGTCTTCCATAACCTGGAGGGTCTCCGTGAACTCGGGCGCGCCCCACGTATACGAAAGCGCCTCATATTCGATCAAGTCCTCGGATGATAGACAGAGGTCTGCAATGCGACATTGAGGTGGAGATGATGCATCAGGCGCCGGCTCCAGTTCGATGAGGCGTGTATCCGCTTCTGCTGAGAGCGGGTTGTAAGCGAAGGCCGTCTCGTCGGAGAGATTCCGCGATGGAAACAGCGCAGACATCGTAGTACTCATCCTGGCTCTCTCCGAAGAGAAAACGAGTGCTGTTGTATAAGTCAAAATGTTTTTGGGACTGGACTAGCAGAAGTGCATTGCTGCCTTGTTTCCAGGCTGTGCAATCACGTGTGGCAACGCCCAGCGGCAGTGTATGCATGCATGAGACACAGTCAACGAATCAGAGGAGCAGGTCCCCAGCGGTATTATTTACTTTCTTCCATGGCCAACACACCTTTTGATTATTTCTTGACTTAGTGGTAGATGTTCACCATTCATCTGGTACATGTTCAACAGCTATGAATTTTAAGAGCCTCTGATGCTCTTTCTTTTTTTTTCTCGTACACATAATCAGATCGCGGTCTACAATTCTCTACCAGAAGCCTTCTCGGCCTCGGGCTTGTCCTCAGCCACCTTCTCGGAAGGAACCCACTCAAGAGCCTTGAGTCTCTCGGACAGAATGGGATGCGAGAAGTGGTAGCTGGCGTACATCCAGTCTGCGTCCATGGTGCTCAAGTTCTGGATCTGGAGCTTGATCAGAGATGCAGCGAGCTCCTTCTTGTAGCCCAAGTTGCGTGCGAAGTCATCAGCTTGGAACTCGAACTTGCGACTAATAATGTTCATTCCGAGCTTGATGATGAGATCCATGGGTGCGAGCGCGTCAGAGAACAGGAGGAAGCCAATGATGATGGGGCGCTCCAGGACGAATCCAAAGTCAGCGTACAGAGAGGCGTTGTTGATGAAGACCGAGAAGAGCGTAAAGATGTAGAGGACGTGAGCCTAGCAAAAAGTTAGAAAAGCGAGTTGCAGATACAGACAGAGAATAGAGCATACCTGAGAAATGCCAAAGAGACTAGTGGTGTGGCCGAGGCTCCAGTGACCAAGCTCGTGGGCCAAGACAGCCGTGACTTCCTCCTCCTTGCTCTTCTCGATCAAGGTATCGTAGATGACAATGTGCTTCTTCCAGGGGAGACCAAAGAAGTAGGCGTTGCTGTGTGCGCTGCGCTTGCTACCGTCGATGACGAAGAGTTCGTGGAGAGGGAACTTGAGCTTCTTGGCCAGGCCTTCGACGTTGTCCTTGAGCTTTCCCTCCTCGAGAGGGGAAAGCTTGTTGAACAGAGGGAGGATGGCGATCGGGTAGACGGTAATCATGAAGACTTGGAGACCAGCGACAAAGACCCAGAGGTAGAAGAAGAACTGGTTTCCAGTCTTCTTGACGATGCTGAGAAAACCGGCCAAGATCGGAGGAGCTAGGACAAAGGCGAGAATGTTGGATTTGATCATGTCGGTGATGAACAGCTTGGGCGTCTGCTTGTTGAATCCAAACTTCTCCTCGAGGACGAACGTGTGGTAGATCGAGGTCGGCAGGGAAAGGACTTGCTGGATCATGATGAAGGACAGGATGAAGACGATGGAGTGCGAGATCTCGCCAGTGAACCGAGCAGGAGCAATGTTGAGCAGGAGCTGGCCAGTCCATGACCACAGCTTGGGGAGGACGTCGAAGTGGATGAATGCGATGTTCTGGATCTGACCGTAGATGCCTTTGATGAAACCAAACTTTGCCTTGGCGCGACCATACTCCTGGCTCTTGTCATACGTTTCCTGGGTGATTTCGGCTTCGAGGACCTTCGGGGGCTTTGACTTCTTGAGAACTTGGTACTGGCGGTAGGAGAGGAATTCTTCGAACAGGTATTGGCCAAGGGAGAAGCCAATGATGACCTTCTTCCAGGGGAAGAGAGGTCGGTCGATGTACCGAGCAAGCCGCTGAGAAGGGACATCACAGTTAGTATGGCTTCCAGAGATGCAACGACGTGAACAACACTTACCTGGAGGAAATCCATGGCTTCAAACTGCGATTTCGATGGTGATGATGATGAGAAGGAGGAAAAGGCAGAAGCGGCTCAGAGGAACGCGCTTACAAAGTTAAGTGGATGCCTTTTTAGCTTCTGGCGCAGCCAGTTTAGAAACCGTGTCATCGCGGGGGCGCCAAAGCCGGCCGCTTTGGCCGGGGGGTCCCGTTTTGAGTTAGACAGGGGCCGCGGGGGTTAGGTAAGCTCAGCTCAGCTTTAAGCTTCAAGCCCCACGATAGCTGTCCCCTGTAAGTTAATAGTAATAGTATACCTCGTAAGGTTCCAGTATACACAGCAGAAGTAGGCATGGCTGTCGATACAAGCACACTCGCTTTTGTATTCCTCATCTATGCATCTAGACCGTCTAGCTCTATGAGTTTCGTAACCATTTTGATGACCTCATTGTCCTGCACGCTCACCTGTGGGTCGTTCACCTTGAGCGCAATAACATTGTCCACCATGCCTCGGAGACGCGAGACCAGCACTCCAATGCGTGCCCATCCGCGTAGTCTAGATTACACTGTCAGTTCCTGAATCATTGTTGTAACATTTCTTGTCGGGATTTCACTTACCTCAGCCATCCATCGACGACCAGGCCCCTTCCGAGTGTGTCCAGTTCGATGGCACCAGAGAACAGGAGCAGCGTAAAGGCGTTGAAAGCTAGAAATGACCAAGATGTTAGCTATTCCATCATATTCTTCTATTCGAGAGGCCAACTTACGGGTCAGATCGCGAATAAATATCTTGCTTGTCGCCATCATCGTGAAATACGACACGAAACTGGCGTTGCCCGAGAAGCCCTGGCTGTCAAACAGCATACTGCTCGGGTGGATAAACACCCTTCCATTCTCATGTGTAAAGTACTTGATGGTCTTTGCCTCGGGGTCCAGCTCCACGGCACCCGCTGCCGATGCAGCGAATTTCTTGTCTGGGAACTGTATACGGGCGATCTGAGGCGTGAACGCAGAGGCTGTCAATGCTCGTACTATAGCAATGGACGCTGTGCTTTGGCCAGGGCGGCGGGCGTCGCTGAGGGCAGATGGAGGAACTATCCCAATCTCCGTCAGCGCCGCATAGTACTGTGTGCGCGTTGTTGCGATATCCGAGAGGGTCTGGTATGACAAGAAGTTGTCGTCGCAAAAATTTCGTATCTGTCGCTGAGGTACTCTGTCCTCCGCCATCGAACTCCATTGCTGTACAGCGCGTAAGTCCGTGAGAAGATCTCCATCTCCATTGGTGAACCTCTTGCGTGCTTCTCTGGCTGCATCCCTCTTGTCGGGTGGAGACATGAAGGGACTCTTGGTGCTGAGGATCGCAGCGATCAAGATCGACTCTTCCAGGCATCCAAAAATGGCACCATAGACCATGAGCTTTCCGCACCGCAGATCAGCTGGGATCATTGCTAGCTGTTGACCCAGAGCAGTGAGTTCGTCTCCGTCTAGTGCACCCATCCTCTGCAGAAGCTTCATGGCACCTTCGACCGCAGTCGACTCGGGAGGTGTGGGAGTTCTTCCCAGGAAACCAGCCACATCGCGAGTACCCATGGCTCGCACCGATAAACAAAGCTGCTCAAGAGGCACACGGCGAATCTCAGGGTCCGGTCGCTCAGCCATCTGCTGCTCCAGATTGCGCGTGTAGAGCTTGTAACAAGTACCTGCTTGAACTCTGCCAGCTCGTCCCCTGCGTTGCTTGCAGGCGGCACGGGAAGCAAAAGTCTCCTCCAGCTTGCGCATATTATTCTGCGGATCGAAGCTGGTCTCCTTGACCTTTCCGGTATCAATGACGGCAACAATATCGTCAATGGTGATGGATGTCTCGGCGACATTGGTTGCGACCACAACTTTCCGCTTGCCGTGAGGCGGCTTGGCGAAAACCCGCTTCTGATCCCGAGTATCCAGGGAAGCATGAAGAGGCAACACATGCAAAGACGAAACAAACTGCAGCTCTTTGACAGTCCGGTTGATCTCAGCAACACCGGGCAAGAAGATAAGAATTCCACCCTGCTTCTCGGCCAGTTCTGCATCAATGGCCTTGGCCGTCTCCACCAACAGAGAGTAATTGATTCTAGAACCAAGCTTCTGGATGATCTTGTTGACAGGGTCCTGGGAGGTTGTCTTTGAATCATCCTCATAGTCGTCGTAGTAGCCTCTGCTGCTGATAGTGAAATTCGTCATGTGGATGATATCGTCCAGGTAATAGTCCTCGACGGGGAAAGTTCTACCGGCAATCTCTACCAGCCCAACTTGCAATCCCTCAGACGTGAAATAGTTCTTAAATGTTGCAGCATCAAGAGTGGCACTCATCAATATCAACTTCAAGTCCTTTCTTCGCCGAAGGACATCACGGATGATGCTTAGCAGGAAATCTGTATCCAGACTGCGTTCGTGGACTTCATCGATAACGACATGGCTGACATCGGCCAATGATGCAACCACGTCTTCGGTCCGACCACCAGACGTTTGAAGACGTCTTAGCAGAACACCAGTGGTCACGAAAGTGATCTTGGTCTGCTTGCTCACTTTGTTCTCTCCACGAATCGAGTATCCGACTTCGGTGCCTATCTTTGTGCATCGTTCATCGCTCACGCGATCGGCCAGACCGAGAGCTGAGATACGACGAGGCTGCGTACAGATGATATTGGCAGCCCGCCCGTATCCTTTGCTGTAAAGGTCATCCAAAATGAACTGGACTGATTGTGTCGACTTGCCGCTACCAGTCTCTCCAGCAATGATCGTCACTTGGTTCTGTGTGACGGTCTGTACCACGTTTTCCCTGACTCGCCACGCCGGAAGCTTTTGGCGCTGGGAGAGCATTTGCTTCCAGGACGGGTCATTCTGTCTCGCTTGCCATTCTTCCTTGCTGCGGGAATCGACAATCCACTTCAGTGGTGCCGGATGTCTGGCTGTCTTTTTCATCTTGCCAATAACATTTCGCACCTCTGAAGCTGTCGACGTGACACCCGAGATATCCTTGAGTTTTCCTGGTCGTAATATGATGTCGTTGATGTTTTGTTGTACCCAATCAACCAAGAAGTAGACCTTCATAGGCTCTCCCCCGAGTGATTCTTTCATGTAAGCGAGCGTCTTCTTGACAATGCTCAGCTTGATATATGAAGGCAGATCGGACTCTATCGAGACAATGACATCTGTGGGGTAGTCTGGAGACCTTCGAATTTGGATGAATGTCTCGATATCCTTCTTCGGTCCATTCGTGACAGAGTCGATGCGAATCTGGCAAATATCATCCGAGACTCGCTTAAAATGTTCTCCGAACACGGATTCCAGGCTCTCCGTCTCGTCGGCCCAGCATTCTTCGGGAGTGCCAAGTATGAGTGGTTCTTCTGCACTGTCGGCGGCAACCTGGTCATCGCCACTGGTAAGGAGAATCTGTTGAAGAGCCACAGCAGTGAGTCCTTCGTCGCCACCCTTTTCGTCGTACACCTTTCGGCAGAGCTCCACGGAGTAGCCAGACTGCGATAACCTCTTGATAGCAGCTTCTCGCTTGAGATCTGACGTAGCGGCGACAGAGACACCGGCGCTATAGCTCTCGGGTAGGGCCCATTTGGGTAGATCGTCTTCGGGGACGTGGATGAGAAGCCACTCCAAAGACTCTTCGCGATCCTTGCATTCGTCGACGGCTTCCTCGACATGGCTCTTGCGGAATCCCGAACTGGTAAACTCCTTGATGATGGTATGTTTCTGGAATTCTGACAACTGGACACCATAGGGATTCCATACCACTTCTCGGCGGAGCAAGTCTTCAAGCTGCGAGCGTGTCTTTCTTCCCATTTCGACCTTTGGAACCGTCGTCCAGCCCTTCATTGGGTTCGGACCTCCGCCGCCTCCACCAGAAGTGCTGGCCGCGTTGCTTCGGAGAACCAAGCCAGCAGCACCGGGCATGTTCTTTGCCTTTTCCTTGATGGCTTCTTGCTCTTTTCTCTTCTTCTCGGCTGCAACCTTTGCGTCCTCTCGCTCCTTCATTGTAGCAAAAGGATCGGCGGCATAGTGCCAAGCAAGACCGTTCTTGACGTCTTCCTTCTTTAGAACTTCAAACTCCTTCCACAAGGACTTGTAGTCTGGCGGCAGCGTCGTGTGGATGTTCTTCATGCTGCAGACCCTGAACAGTCCATACGTGGCTGCCGCATGCCTTGCCTCGAGGGCCGTCGGCTTTGTGATGAGATGCTTATGACTAGCAGGAATCTTGAAAGGTGGCAGCGTCTGCATCTCCTGCGTCTTGGGATGCTTGGCAGCGAGCGTCACAAAGCAGCAGAACCCTTCGGTCTCCTTGTCCTTGCGCATCTAAAGAGAATTCATTTCTATTAACTAGGTACATCTCGCTGTAGTCTCCAAGAAGGATTGCTCACATTGTCGTAGCTGGGCTTCTCCCACTTTTGCTTCTGGCAGTGCTCCGACAGCAGGTTCACTGGGAGCTTGCCCGTCCAGCTGGCGCCTCCGACGATCTGCTTCACCGTCGGCTTGGGAGGGCCTGGAGGTCCCGCGTCGGCAGGTCCAGCAGTACCCGATGCGCCGCCATTCTGCTTCCTCCTGGCCTTTGGCTCCTTGTCCGAGTTTGTGAAGACGATGAAGTCGTCCTCTTTGGGGGGCGCCTTTGGCTTTGATGACGATTTCTTAGACGAGCCCCCCGCTGTATTTGTCGTACCTGCACTAGGAGGTGCGGCGGCGGGTGCCTTCTCCTTTCCCTTCTTGGCCATGATCACTGATTATCGGTGAATGTCCAAAATGTCTGCCGTGTGTTGGAACATGGCCTGTGACTGTATCAGCCTAGATTAGATGAGTTGACATTGAATGCGAACGCTGATGAGAGCGAGCTACGTTGAAATCCCTTTAACCGCACCTTCTCCACTCCTGCTCATACAGTGCTTGAAGTCCCATCAGACTGTACCAGGCTAGTTGCTTTTCAATCGCTATAGCGCTCACGTCGCTGGGACACCTCGCTGTATGCACAGTGCTTGTTCTTCTTCAGTGTCATCCCTCTAAATACCACTTCCTCAATGATGCTGCAGTCTCATTCTCCTCTATCAACAGTCCATACCTCGCCTCAGAACCCCAGCTTCATAAATTTGGGCAATTAGTGAATCGAGACATTTGCACCGAATAGGAGTATAGTAAACAGGTCCATCTTCGAACCTTCGGCAACAACCATGTCCACAACAGATTCAGACCATGAGGACGCCATCACCAGAGACGAAATCGCAGGTGAAGCTCCGGCGCCACCAGCCACAAAAGCCGGAGTGACCAAGACCACCACACAAAACAATGCTTGTATGCTTCGAACCTATCTTTTATATTTCTCTATCAACTTGGATATACTAATAATTCTCACAGTCGCAGAACTCATGAGGCCAAAGCCAAAAGCTCCCGTTCAACCAAAACAGTCACCATCCAAGGCAGCATCCGCCCCGGGCAGGTCGTTCAAGAACAGGGCCGGGCTGGGCCTATACACGCACGACCCGGCCTCCTTCCCGGCGAGCCGCGTCATCTATCATGACGACGCCTTCGTCGTGATCAACGACCTGTACCCCAAGTCGGCCGTGCACACGCTGCTGCTGCCCCGGTCGCCCGCGCACAGCCAGCAGCACCCGTTCGACGCCTTCGAGGACGCCGCGTTCCTGGCGCGGGTCCAGGCCGAGGCGCTCAAGCTGCGCAAGCTGGCGGCCAAGGAGCTGCAGCGGCGCTTCGGCAGGTACAGCGCGGCGGAGCAGCGGCGCGAGGCGGTCCTGAGCGGCGAGTTGGAGCTGGGCGGCGACGACGGGGAGCTGCCGCCGGGCCGCGACTGGGAGCGCGAGATCAGGGTCGGTATCCACGCGCACCCGAGCATGAGCGACCTGCACGTCCACGTCATATCCCGCGACATGTCGTCCGAGTGCATGCGGCACCGGAAGCACTACAACTCGTTCAACACGCCGTTCCTGGTCGACGTGGCCGACTTTCCGCTCGCCGAGGACGACCCCAGGAGGCATCCGGGACGAGCCGGATATCTCAATGCCGACCTGATTTGTTGGCGATGTGGGCAGAACTTTGGCAACAAGTTCAAGCAGCTCAAGGATCACTTGGCAGAGGAGTTTGAAGAGTGGAAGAGGGAGTAGATGGGTTATAAATCAGGGGGTTTGCCAGAAAGATGCGAATGCATGACCTTTCTACATCACCCGCCGGGTCCGAGATGGTATTGTATACCACACTCCAGCGTTCATCGACATAATGATAGATACCATGGTGCAGCCAGCAATACGAAATCTGAATGCAATGAATAGTATTGGGCAAACATGAATCATACTGTTACTCAATTTACATGAGAGGCAGGACAAGGACAGGCACATACCAAAGTTGCGAAGCGCAACGCATAAACCAAATCATCATGTGTTGATACGCAAGACACTGGGGGCTTTTTCAACAAAGACCTAAGAGACACCCCAAACGTGTGCTGGTGATACTGACTGAAATCCTTTCCCCGACAGCACAACACGGCCGTCTCTTCCAGCTTCTCGCAACGTAGGTATACATTTTCCGAACGAAACCCATCCAGAACGCAGAACAAATACAATACAACACGATACCGTCGACAGGTACGCATATCAGAAGGAATAAAAGCCTCTCCTTGCAGCTATCTTTCGAAACGCGCTCAAGGCGAACCCTGCCACCGTGGCTTTTTTTACCCGGTGGGCTCGCTACTCGTCCTACAAAGGACTCTGATTAGAAAGCGGAAAGTGGTCTTACAGGCTGTGGCATTACCTCTGCGGCGTCATCGTCATCTTCGGCGGCGGCGTCTTCCTCTTCTCCGTCCTCTCCCTCTACGTCCAGGACCTCTTCACCATCTAGAGCAGAGCCCGCTTCGACATCAGCTTCGGCTCCCGTATCAATCCCAGCATCTGAGGGATGTGAGCTGTCACGTTGTTGTGACGAATGGCGCATCCAGTCGCGCGCAGCAACCGGATACGCCGTCTTGGGGGCTTCATGACTCACCTTCCTCATCTTCGGCAGGGCTCTCGGCGCCTGCTACGATCTCCTCGGCGCCGCTGTCCTCGGGCTCCTCGATGGGCTCGCTCTTGCGCGGCCTGCCACGCCTGCCACTGCCGGCGGGCTTGGTGGCAGAGGCTGCCTTCTTGGGGGTCGGGGCCGCGGCCTTCTTGGGAGTCTCGGCGGCATCGGACTTGCGGGGGCGACCACGGCGACCGGTGCCAGTGGTGGTCGCGGCGGCGGCGGGAGCAGGCTTGGCCTTGGGCGCGGCCTTCTGCGAGGGGTCCTTCGGGGGGCGACCTCTAGGTCTGCCGGAGGGAACCTTGACGACCTTGCTCACGCCGTTCTTCGGGGGTCTGCCGCGACCGCGCTTGGGCTTCTCGCCGTCTGCAGGGGCGCCAGACTCGGCTGCGGTAATGGGTTCATCCTTCTTGGCGGCGGCGGCGCGCTGCTCACGACCCGCCGGCCTGCCGCGCGTGCGAGAGGGAGCCATTGCTGGGGGAATCCGATATAATAATAAATCGAAAAAATTGAAGACCAAGTCGCAGTAAGCTGGCAATGAATTGCCGAATGGATTGGAAATGGGTCGGGCTTGGTTGTTTTGATGGAAACGGTGGGAGAGAAGAGAATTTGAGGCGCACTGGAGGACGGACAAGTCGCGGGCAACACACTCGAGCTTTCCCAAAACTGCCTCCAGGGGAGCTACGGTACCATAGACACAAACGCGCCTCTCCCAGCACTGGCGCGTCTCTGCTATGGTACGTGAAAAAATGGCCCGTGCTTAAATCTTCCAGTGCCAAACAGGCTGAAGGCACAGCGTTGCTGGTGAACACGGTATTAATTCTTCAACCTTTTTTTTCTTTTATTTACTTCTTTTTTTCATCTTATTGTTTTCTGTTCTCGTGTGATCAACAATATGCTTGGGGTCAGGGGCAATTATGACTTTGCTTTTGCATGGCTTTTATACCCATTGACCCCCTGGATCAGCGCACAGGAACAAAAAAACAATTATATTCATGACGTGAAGATACGTGCGTCGTGTACCGTTCTGTCCTGTACGAAGTATGCGGTGCGAGCCTGGGTCGAAGTATCGATATCTGAGACTTGATACGAGCGAACAAATTTGCTGCATTCAGACATGATCATTGACCATGCTTTGTTGTGATGAAAGAAAGCCTGTACAGTATGTAGTATGCGCAACACCAAGTACAAGATCACTCGTTGGCTGGGGGCCTGTATCGCTACGTATCGCTTCCGAGTGTGACATGCATTCTTTACGCCAAGAGATATTCGAAAGAACCGAACTGTCAAGTCCATTGGCCCAATGCAATAAACATCTAAGGAACAAGAGAAGTATAAATCGAATAGTATGTGAAGCGGCCGCCTCCGTTGCTGATAAGATTCGGCATTTCGTGCCAAAAGATAGCTCGGCCTTGGTAGCCACCCAGGTCCTTCCCCACACCGGAGCAGGCCGAGTAGGCCGGTCATTTCTTAATCTTTTCGCTGGTAAAGCGCATCCCGAACAAGGCGATTGGAAGATGGACCTGATAGTGAGCGGCCGAAATGGTGGGGTCTCACCGGAAGGTCATGGGCATATATAGTCCAAGAGAGATCGCCTTCACTACTGACCTACAACTTACAAGTCACAGATTCAAGTTCTTGTAGCCCTGACAGTTCCGTTTGTATTATCTTTCGGATAACCCTTATATCTCTTGTTCATTGTTTCCAATACACGCCGGCCGGACGACATGGCTGACACCAAGTACTCCGACCGGAGCATCCCCAAGATCTCTCTCCACGACTTTGAGTCGAGGATAGACGAGATCACAGCCCAGCTCGTCGCCGCCGCCGAGACGGATGGGTTCTTCGCCATCGTCAACCACGGCATCCCGGCCGAGGAGGTCGAGGCACAGTTCGACGCCGCCGAGCGCTTCTTCTCCCTGCCGGACGACGTCAAGGCCACCGTCCCGTTCTCGCACAAGAACACGGGCTGGGAGAAGAAGGCCCAGATCCGGCCCAGCACGGGCGTGGCCGACCAGAAGGAGTCGTACCAGATGCAGTTTGGCGAGCTCATGGACGGCATGTGGCTGCCCGAGGACGCCATCCCCGGTTTCAGGGACCAGAGCCTGGCGTTCATGGCCAAGGTGCAAAAGGTCTCGGAGAGGCTCATGGTGTGCTTCGCCAGGGGCCTCGGGTTCCCCGACGACTACTTCATCAAGGTGCACGACATCTCCAGGCCCAACATCCAGACCGTCCTCCGCGCCCTGCACTACTTTGCGGTCGACCCGTCGGTGCCGACGCCGGATGGGTACTGCCGCGCTGGCGCGCATGCCGACTGGGACTTTTTGACCCTGCTGTTCCAACGGCCAGGCCAGAGCGGGTTGGAGATCTGTCCCGGCAGAGAAGCATTTACGGCCTTTGGGCTGGGTGACACTTGGACAAAGGTTGAGCCTGCCGCTGGCGAGATTGTTTGCAACATGTAAGTTTTGCAGTTAAATACCTTGTTTAGGTTGTGCTAATATGGACAAGTGGTGATCTATTGATGTCATGGAGTGACGACCGGTTCAAGTCGACCTTCCATCGTGTCAAGACGCCCACAAACCCAGAAGTGGACTATTATGGTCCCAGATACAGCATGGCGTATTTCAACCAGCCGAATACGGATTGTCAGATCCAGGGCCCTTCGAAGAAATATCCCATGGTTACTGGAACACAGTTCACCCAAGCGGCCATGAAACGAAACTTTGCGGCACTGGAGGCCAAGAAAGCGGCGAACAAGTTGGAAGAGATGAAAGGTGGATTGACTCAGGCAGCATAGATGTTCGAAATTGACGTGACTGAAATTGTGCGCGGTGGGCGATCAAACAAGAATGATTTTCTCCTCTTCAATGTTGAGCTCTTCCACCTCCCCGTTCATCATGCCGTGAACATAGGATTCGCCAATGAGGTCATATGTCTTGCCCTCCACGTCTGGTGTTTGGCGAATGATATGCGCCGTTAATGCGGAGCTGAAGATGCATACATGATCGCCCTGGCGTATGCTTGACGGACCTAGACAAATTCGCCCTTCGGAACTAACAAAGATACGTCTTTTCTTCACCATTAATATCAACGAATTCATCATCAGCAGGTAATTAAAAAGACCCGGCAAATGTTCCAGGTTTGTGTAAAGTTCGTACAGAGAGTCCGCCTCGATGCTATGTTCAGGTCAACACAGTCTTGGGCACACATTTTGAGACAAATGCGTAGAAGGGAGAGAAATGGGCAACGAAAACAAATACCTATCAATTGTCTCGAGATTTTGTAATATTACGCAACGGTCCTCTTTGAGCTGAGTCAGGGTCTCGTGTGGGAACTCAGCATATGCCACGCCGGCCTTGAGAGTACTCCATAATGCTTCAGCGACTTCATTTCGGTCAGAATATATCCGCGTTTGGCCTTGTCGTGATGACCAGTCTGCCAAAATAGTCGTCTCTAGAGAGCTCTGCCAGCTATGGAAAGCAATGATTTGATCGGTTCTCATCATGCCCGAAGTATTGGGGAACTCGGGAAGTACTGTTCCGATTGTGTCGATTATTTGTCCCTCTAAAAAGAGCCTTTTATTTTGGGGGTCGTAAGTCACATCGTAGGCGGCCTCTCTTCTACTGGCTGAATGGTCCTGGTATCGAAAAAACAAATGATCTTGGCTTCCAACGTCATGAAAATCTGGACACCAGCTAGGTAGGCCTTGGCGTTTGTTTGCTGATCCTGCTGAACGCAAGAGCATCCACCAATCGTTTGATGCAAGAGGGAGGATCGATAGCATGAAGAGCGCCAGCTGTGAGTACATGTCTTCGAGCGACGCATTCTCCTCGACGTGTAATGCGAAGAAGCCCAACATGGCGAATACTCGATCTCGAGGTTCAAGGCAGTCCGCGTGTTGAGTGGAAAGAAGTATTGTGATGGCATCGTTGGTGGTGAATGGCTGCCCCTGTGCCACAAGTCTTTGCGTGATCTTACGCGTGTCGAAAATGATGCCACTCCGCAAGGCGGGTCTTTCAGCTCTCGTTCCGTCGGCCCCAACGAAATTCCAACTATTTGCGCTCTGTATCACTCTTTTCAACACGTTCCATTCTACCTCATGGCTTCCTAGCAACACCCGAAGCTCTTTGGCGAACGCCACTTCTTGGAACACCCACAGGCGGCTGTACCAACTGTTGATGACCAAGTCGTAAAACGTCGACCAGGCGTCGTCTGATGAAAGCCATGATAAGACTTTGGGTTTGGTCGGAATCAATTGCTGCCATGCGAATTCTACCTCTACGTGCTCCTCCCCGAGTAGGTCTGGCAGCTTTGCTATTACTTCTGCGCTCTGTCCGTTACCGGGCCCCAGCCACACCCAAACTTGTGTGGCTTCCTCGAAGATGTTCTTCATGATCCTAATTTGCCTCACCTTCTCCGCATCGTTGCTCTGATCGATACAGATAGCATCAATCCAGATGGGCAATTGCGAGTCTCGGCGGGCCAGAAAAGGTAGCGCGCTGTTCAAATTTCGATGAACCTGGAATTGTTGATCATTACAAGTGATGGTGAAGCCGGGCCTCTGCGAACAATCTCCCCAAGTGTAGGAAAGCGCATCGTAATCGAGTGTCATGCGATTGCCAAGCTGATCCTGGAAGCGCACCCCTTTGAGCAGCCAAGAAACGTCTCCATTAGGTTGAATATCCGGGTACAAGAGACGAATCTCTCCCGGCTGTAGAGGCGTATAAACAAATGGTGCCATGAAGAAAAACGATAGATGAAAATAGTGGGATGTAAGGGCGAGATGTAAATGGAGGTCTAGAAATAGTAACGTGGTGGCCATTTCAGGGCAACAGACTTCTTATAGAGGGAGTGACTTTTTTTGTGAAATCAGGCTACCACTCGTGTATGAATTCCCCTCATCTTGGGGGCCTGCATCTATCCCTCGGGGCAGTGCTGGATGTCTATCTTGGGGAAATGCTACGATTCACCATTGTTGCTCCGTACGGCTTCTGCTTGGAGGTGCGAGCATGATACCTAGCCTGATGAAGATAACACACTACAATGTAGACGTAGAAACTTGCCAGTCCTCCCGGCTTTCGGTGATGTCGAGTATACTTGTGAATACTGACAGAAACATGATCGCAGACTATTGTTCTGCGTGATGTCGGGTATAAGTGAAAGCCCAATATTACTATTTCAAAGTTTTGCATATCTCTAAATCTGAATAGAACATCGTTTGCGATTCTTCGACTGTATTAATATAATGTCCGTTGTACCCATGAGCTCTGCCTGTCTTTCAATCTGTAAATACTTTGTACAAGGTTTCGGTATGTTTCCAATAAAAGAGGCTTGCGCCAAACCTACACACCATCAGATGGAAAACGAAGCTAGTCCCCAACCGGAACCTTGTGTATGTATTTCTGTATGTTTACTCACCTTTTCCCATTTTCTCGTCTCTACCATTCATCGCACGAAGAAAGGCTCCCTCATTGATTGACCACAAAAGATGATGTCGAGCTGGCAGGCTTGGGAATAGCTGTTCTCTGATTCTGTCAGTACGCAAAACAATCCTAGCGCAGATCAGGCTCTCGTCTCTCCCAGCATTTCCACTGGTCAATTCACCCACCACGTCACACGCAGTTGTTACAGCCCAAGCCCAGGCCAGGCCCAGCACCTTCCCCACACCGCTGCGAATTTACTGGCCCTGGGTACCCGTGGCAACCAAAGTCAACATATTATTGTCGGACCCCACATGCGCAACGCAGCTGCTCGAGAGGTTGGATAGATGTACGGCACATTCCATCGACAAAGGTTCCGCGACGTTGTCGACGATATCTGCGAGACACTGAATGGAATCTGCGTAATTGATCTGAGTCGCCACTACCGACCCAGCCGAAACAACCACCGCGACGTCGCCCTTTTCGATTCCTATACCACTCCTCCACCCAGCCCGACTGGACCCATGGCGTCGGTGGATTCGCGATCGAGCGTCATCCGCTCCTCTGCCTCCACGCCCTCGCTGCGATCGAGAGATGGCGCCCTGCCTTCGCACATGAAGATGGACGGGGCCGGAAATGTCAAGGTCGTCGTGAGAGTGCGGGCCTTTCTGCCCAGAGGTGCGCATCCATCTTTTCCCCGGAGAACCATATTGACGGCTCCAACCGCCGTGGGGCGCGTTTGACTAACACGACTATAGAGATCGAGAGGGGAGCGCAATGCCTCATCAGCATGGACCCCATCATGCAATCGACGACCCTGCACGTCCCAAATGACAGCGACCCGGCCAACGCAAAGGCCAGGACGCGCAAGGTGGTCGAGGAGAAGAACTTCACATTCGACAACTCCTTCTGGAGCCACGACACGGACGACAGGCACTATGCGCACCAGGAAGATGTCTACAATGTGTTGGGCGAGGAGTTCTTGGACCACAACTTCGAGGGCTACCATACGTGCATTTTCGCCTATGGACAAACCGGATCCGGCAAATCTTACACCATGATGGGAACGAATGACCAGCCGGGTCTTATCCCCCGAACTTGCGAGGACTTATTCCAGCGCATCGAGTCTGCACAGCAGGAGACGCCCAACATTTCGTACCACGTGCGCGCGTCGTATTTCGAGGTCTACAATGAGCATGTGCGCGACTTGCTCGTACCCGTGGTGCCAAACCAAGCACCGTACTATCTCAAGATCCGGGAGTCACCGGCCGAAGGCCCATATGTGAAGGATTTAACCGAGGTCCCTGTTAGAAACTTGAACGAGATTTTACGGTATATGAAGATAGGCGACTCATCCCGGACGACGGCGAGCACCAAGATGAACGACACCAGTAGTCGCAGCCACGCAGTCTTCACGATCATGCTGAAGCAAATTCACCACGACATGGAGACGGACGAGACCACGGAGCGCAGCTCTCGGATCCGACTGGTCGACCTGGCGGGAAGCGAGAGAGCAAAGTCCACCGAGGCCACTGGTGCACGACTTCGAGAAGGTAGCAATATCAACAAGTCATTGACCACCCTCGGCCGAGTCATTGCTGCTCTGGCAGATCCGAAACACGGGCGCGGCAAGCGGAAGGGCGACATTGTCCCGTATCGAGACTCGATCTTGACCTGGCTCCTGAAGGATTCGTTGGGCGGCAACAGCAAGACAGCCATGATTGCTTGCATCGCCCCGTCCGATTACGAAGAGACGCTGTCGACACTGCGTTACGCCGACCAGGCCAAGCGCATCCGCACCCGGGCCGTGGTCAACCAGGACCAGATCTCCACTGCCGAACGAGATGCGCAGATCGCAGCAATGGCTGAGGAGATCCGACTTTTGCAGCTATCGGTCGCGGATACCCGGAGACGGGAGAAGGATCAGAAGGACAGCGAAGAGAAGCTCGAAGAATACCAGAATCGCGTCGCGGCAATGCAGCGCATGATGGAAGAGCGCAGTCTGGTCGCCGAGGGCAAGATCCGCAGCTTACAGACGGAGAATGAAGCATTGCGACTACACCTTAAACTGGCACTCGACAGCTTGAAGAACCCTATCCCGGAAGTTGTTGTCAACAATACGGATCCAGCCAAGGAGCTTGGTGCCGACAAGGAGAATGCTACTCCCGACGAAGCAACCGATATACACGCAGACTCGGAGACGAGCACAGAGCCGGACGAGTATTACGACGAGGATGACGATGAGTACCTTCCCGAGGTCCACGAGGAACGCGCAAACGAGATGCAAGACTATATGCATGAGCTGCTCAAGGATCTTTCCTTGTTCAAGAGGAAGATCGGCGATGACAAGGGCAGGTTTGTGGAGGACAACATGAGAAACCCACTGGGCGTGCGCGTCAACTTCTAAAGCGCTACTCAAGGAAATCGATTCGAACGTTGGAAGAATTCATTGAAGGGCATTGGTGTTTGGGGCACGAAGCGGGCAACAGATCAAACTGAACTTTCAGAATCATGAATGTGTATTGCGATATCATAGATAGCACTATAATGAACAAGACTTACGACTGGATAAGTAGCAACAGCCTTACGCCTTACGTGACATGTCTCGGACAAACGATGTCAAGGGATACAGTGGCCCACTGAAGTCCATGTCGTACCTATATGGATCAGTATCATGTACAGCGGATAATCATGCATGAAGCAGGGCATACCAGTAGTTTACGGCTACACAAAGCCCTTCTTCTGAACAGGACTGTGATACCTTGTGGTACCTTTTGACAGAAGTTAGCCGCAAACCTTCTGCAAGATGCCATGACTAATGAAGCTCACCACATGGCCGGAAGGTAAAGCATATCTCCCGGATCGAGCGTGACTCGCACAGGCGCTGCGAGATGGGAATACTTTGTCGCGTTGGCGTGAGGCCGATCGGGATCCCAGACGGCAAAGGGGACGGTGGGCCCGTCCTCCAGCTCGAGCCGCAGGTTGTTATCTCCGTCCCGGACGTAGACGGCCGGGCGCAGCTCCTGCTCGTTGATGCAGGGCTGGCACAGCGCCGGCAGCAGGACAAAGTGCTTCTGCCCGGCCACCTGCACGTAGACGTTCTCGTAGTTGTCGCGGTGCATGGCCGTCGTCGAGAGCGAGTTGCCCACCCACATGTTGATGGCGTCGGGCTCCTGGTCCAGGGCGATGCGGGCAAAGGGGATGGATCTCAGGGTTTCCGAGAACAGCGACGAGTACTCGTGGCGCAGGTTGTCATTTTCTGTGGCGGAGAGGCGTGAGATGAGTGTTTTCAAAGATATAGAGACGGCATATTCATGACCCACGTGTTTGTGCATACCTCACTTCGCCGGGATTACTAGAAGAATCTAGTTCCTGTTTCGTCAGGTAGTCGATGAACTCTTCGAAAGGCTGATCTTCCTCGTACGGCTTGGCGAAGACGGTGTTGCCGTCCGCATCGAGCGTCGGCGCATCGGCGTTCCTACGAGGCCAGTGAGCGAGAGATCGAGATTTTGTTTTTTCTTATTTGTCTAGGGCTGAAAGATGGGTGGTGGTGGTGTAGTGTAGTGTGTGACCTCCCTCCTCCTTCCTCGGTCTTATATGGTTATATACTCAAAGGGGAAGTCATACCCGTACGGCGTGATGGCCACATTGACGCGGTGGCCCCTCAGCGCCTCTCGCAGGTACTCGACGTTCCACTGCCTGGCGGCCGGCCAGTCCCTCGCGCCGCCGCGGACGACAAAGGGCGTGTTCCTGGCCACGAAGCGCATGAACTCGAGCGGGCTCGGCTCCTCGAAGAGCTCCTCGACGGCCGACGAGTTCAGCTCGTTGTAGCTCACGATGAGCTCCCGGACCTTGTCTTCACCACCCGCCGACATGCTGTTCAAATGTCTAAGAAACTTGGGCGCTCGAATCAGGATATTCAGCAGAAGCGGGTGGCCCTGCCCTTGCAGCTTGAGATTTGTTTATTTTAAGATAAATCTCAAGCTAGGATCTGCGGACGATCCCTTTTCGGCGGAGAATTTTAATAAGGCTGTCCAGCAAGATCTATCTCGGGAATCTCGGCCGGGCTGCTAGCTTTCTCGAATTGCGCAAGTTGGGGCTTGTGATAGATTTTTGTCGTACGATCATGGAGATATTTTGCCCATAGGGAGGGTAGGACAGAGAAGGCCGATGGTGAGATTCGTAGATAGCAGTGTAGCATGGAACATGTGGTTCGTCTTCTGAGGCTTTACATGGTACATTATTTCCGCAAATTTGGTTGGTCGTGCGGGACGAGCCCGCGGGAATTGAGAGAAAGAGGGTGCTCCATTTTCCTCGTGCCCCAATCCAACCAATGGGAGAATTTGTGGATGGGCCTACCTTAATCACCAGCCAGACCTGTGCTCCAGCAGTATTTATTGCATGTAATTTTGGTCCCCAGGAGAAATGCCATTGTTTCGAAATTGCATGCGACACTGATGGAGAGCTGTAATGTTGAGCGTCTGCGAGTCACGAAATGATCATCAGGGCATGATTTATTTTAGACTCGTATGACAGCATGCAGTGTCCACGATCATGCTTTATGCCGGAAAAGTCACTTTTGTGTAATCAGAGACATTGTCGACACTACCAGGTAGTACGTATGTAGTTCTGGGCAGGATGGTGGTGTATGATGCATCGCGATCTGGTAACTTCTGGTGGGGCACCAGCACATCCGTTACGCCGAATATTTGCTTACAATTACCTACTTGATATACTTACATATGTATGTGCGACCGAGCCCTAGCATCCTATAACACAAATGATAATTCATCTTGCAGCCAGTAGACCGACATTTCTGCCCACTATCACTATCAGCGGCGGCTGTCGGGCAGCAATCAATGTTTAACACTGTCATTGACAGCCTTGTACATCGTACCTAGATTGATAACCTTGGAAGACAGCTCTCATCAGTTCCCAGGTATGCCAGGTTCCCAGCCAGGCGCAGGGTATGATCAGCAGCCACGAGTCAGGCTCGCACTACTACAGAACATAAAGCACCGAAAGTAACCTGTCTTGGATTTTATCTTCCAGCTAGGGACCCCGAGGCCGTGGGGGTGAGCTAGACCGGATGCGCTCGTAGTGTATACTCCATTCAGGGAGAGCTTACGTCGAAGCTGCTCCAGATTGCTTTGATTGTCCAGGAGAAGTTGTTCTTGTGTTTTGGAATACCTAGCACTGGGCAGGAATCGTGATGAATGCATGTTTACCTACCTCGTACATACATACTCCATCCTCAAGGTTCGACTGTGCATACCCGCCCTCGCTTCCCATTGACGCACTCTGCAGTTCGTAGACTTTGGTGCTGCCCCAGGAATGATGATCACCATGTAACGGAACGTGTTCCGTAGAAGGTGCTGAGAAGCAAATCAGAACGGGGACTGCTGGTCAATCCATTCCTGTATGTACCAGACGAGCCAGAGGATCGATCAGCCACTCGGTACGCACGGGAGACAGGTCGCGCGGGAAGCGGGCAGCACCCCGCCAAGCCTACAAGAGGTGCCACAGAGCATGGGCCCCCTAGCTTAGCACCAAGCGACCAAGTGTTGTGCTTGTTCAGCGACTGGCGCACCTCCCAGGGCCCCCTTGTTTTTTAAGGTAGTGACCTCCAGTTCGAGTTAATGGGCTGGTAGGGTTCTGACTCCGGGTCTTCAATGACATGAGCCTGGCCGCATTAGTGGATGTACTGTAGGTAGGATAGACGTCCAGTCTCCTACCTTACCTTATTCCCACAGTTCAAGAAAGGCAGACGCCCGCCCGCCCGAAAAAAAAAGAAGCACCGTTCGCGCCCTCGTCTTACCTGTACTGCTGCTGCTTCTGGAGCGCGTGCTCAAATTCTTCTCGTCCGGACAGAAGAAGACGCCTTCGACAGAGGTCTGGTCCAATCCAAGCCCGCCGATCGCCCTGCGTAGTCTCAAATCCTCCAGCTTTGGTGGCGGTTTGCCTAAAACAACCTCGGATCCGACCAAGTGGTTTTTGGCTACCACCCATTGGCGCTAACGACAATTGGTCCTTTCTTTTCCTCCACCAAAAGTCGAGCCTCTGTCTGTTCGTCCGTCCAGTGACTGTCTGTCTGCTGCTACCTTACATAACCTACACCCTTTCTGCTTTCGCCGACGAGAGACAGACGGAGAGGAGCAAAAAAGCACTTGATGAAGCTCGACTTGCGCCTCGGGTTTTAGCGGCGCTCTTTCTCGTCCTCAGCTCCCTCAAGATCATGCCCCCTCTTGCTCTTGCGACGAACAGCCATATGTGGCGAAATCGATCACAACTACCATTCAGACACCACCAGCCATAGAAACAACCAGACCACCGACAAATGCGTCGAGAGAATGATTTGGTACCTGCTGTATCCTTTCAGAGGGTGCGTATGCTGCTTTGGATTGCTTCCCTTCTTTTTTTTCGTAGCCTCGCCGCCCTGCTCTGCCCAGCCCTGCGCTGCCTTCTCCCGCATCCCGCAGAACTTTATTAATACATGTGAATCAGAACGACCGAAGCTCCTGTACTCAGTCCGACCCATCCTCTACGCGATGCCTTCACACGATATGGCAGATATGCTGCCCGTCATGTCATCACCACCCTGTTAATCTCAGTCACCGTCGCCTCGGTTCTGATCTATCCTTTCCCGTTTCTGTACACGACCGACTTCACTAATGGCGCCTCCAATCTTCCTCACCATGTGTGGACCGACGCGCAGCCGCTCGAGGAGAAGACCAGCATCGAGCCAGATGTCATGATGCGCTACATCTGGGTCCACGGCGACTACATGAGAGCTCTCGATCGGGATGTGCTGATGGGCGCTTTGGAACTGCAGAACGAATTGCTCGGGCCGACGGTCGACTTCAGTCCGCGCCAGCTTCCTCCGCCCCTCGAGACTGTTGACTTTTCGCACACAACCGCCCTCGATTTGAACCCGCGCCAGCGCGATGCTTTTCACATCATCAACGGCCTGACCGACGAGTCGTGGTTCTTTCACTCCCCGCTACTCTACTGGTCGTGCGACAAGCAAAAGCTTGAATCCGATGCCGATATCATGGCGACGGTGAACGACAAGAAAACTCAGCACACGTCGGTCAATGTTACCCTGCGCCATTCGATTGTGTTTAGTGGAAAGCGGTTCGAAGATCGCAGGCTGGCTGCTGCTGATGCCCTAGTCATCACCTTGATTCATCGACGAAACTCTCCTGTTGGCCGCATCTGGCAGGCGAAATCCGAAGAGCTCGCCCGCAAGATGGCTGACAAATGGGATGTGTATCCCTCCGACGGGATGAGTTATCGAAGCCAGATCTATGAATTTCAGTTCAGACCCATGTCACTTCAAGATGGTCTTGCGCTGGGCGCCGCATACCTTCTCACGGGTGCCTACTTTGTCGTCAGTCTCACCAAATTGCGAGCCGTAAAATCCAAGTTTGGGTTGGTCGTGACAGTATTGGCGCAACTGGTCCTCTCAATCATGTCCAGTTTTACACTCTGCGCCATATTCAAAATTGATCTCTCAAAGATCCCGCAGCTGGCATATCCAGTTGCCATTTTCTCCATGAGTTTGGAGAATATATTTCGCCTCATCAATGCCGTCATTCTCACCCCGGCGGAAACCAATACCAGCAATCGAATCGGGCATGCATTCGGCACAACCGGGCACGTTGCCCTTGCCAGCGTTGGCCAGAACCTGCTCATCTTATGGGGTTTGTCCCATATGGTGTCGCCCGGTGTCCAAGCATTTTGCTCTTTTGCTGCAATAGCCATCATATTCGACTTCTTTTACCTGTCGACATTCTTCCTATCAGTCCTCAGTGTGGATGTTCGGCGGACGGAGCTCAGCGATGCATTGGCAAAGGCCTCTATTCGAAATCACCGAACGCCCGCCGAAGCCAAAGCGCGGCAATCATGGGTCGATGCGTTGCTGCAGGGCAAAATCGCCATGTCGACTCGAATCGCCGGCACCATTGTCATGGTGGGATTCGTGCTGATTGCGCAATGGCATTTTTTCGAGAATGAGAGCTTACTCAGGACTCTGGGGCGTATCACCAGGATATCCCGGAAATACAAGGACGTTACACCCAAGTCATCACTACTTATCGACGTTCATCAGGCCAGGAGCCCTACATCCTGGCTGCGACTACAAGATCATGAGACGGCACGAGAAGTCATCAATGTGGTAAAACCAGAAGCTCACAGCTACGTTGCCAGGGTGTTTGACCCCATCGTGTTCGTCAAAAAGGGAGCGGATCGAATGTTGACGACGAATGAGCCTCCATTTTTGCCTGCCGTCTACGACTTTGTACGGCATCAAACTTTGCCTTTTCTTGCGACGGTCCTAGTCATCGGGGCCGCGGTGCGCATTCTCATGAACTATCTGCTGTTTGATGAGCTAGCCGAAACCACGTCATCCACGAACCCGGCGGAAGAGGAGCCTCTACTGACAGTCAAGACACTGGGTAAAGGCCACTCGCTTGACATTGTGGCCATGTCTGCGTCGTCTGACGGTCACGTCGTGTCTGTCGGTCTAGACAGAATCATCCGCGTATGGGATGTGAAAGCTGGTGGCAGCTACCCTCTTCTTGGAAACGAAGAATCACAGGTTGCCTTTCCAATTCTCGCAATGTGTGTCGACGATGACTCCCGGTGGCTCGCTCTGCTCATGACAAAAACTGTTCTTTTATGGGATCTGCAGGAGCGTACGTGGGGGCCGTCTATACCCGTGGACCCTTTTCGCCACCGACCTGAAGCTTTCTTCTTCGCTGCGCAAGAGGTTGAGGGGGTCCATCCGGTCATACTTCTCCGGCGCGATGGAATCATGACTGAGATTAAGCCCGAGAAGATGGAGACTGACAGCTATTTAATTTCCGATGGGGCTCTCGTCTCTGTTGGTGCCCTAATCGAGAAAGGTAATTAGCCCTTCTCTTGAGATGTTCATACATGCAATCGTTTCCTCTTTGCTAACAAACTCAAAGCAAAAGCTACAACAAAAGTCATGACTTCCTTTCGCGACGGTCAGGTCCACTGCCTAAGCCAAGATGCATCGGGCTGGAACTGTAACACTGTCGACATTCCTCGGCCCAGGGACAAGGAGTTCATGTCGCTTGTGGCGCTGCCAGAGCTTGGGTTCATCCTTGTGGTCAGAGTGCAATCGATTGACCTGGTCGACGCCACTTCGTATTGCGCCATACACTCTTTCAAGACTGATCCGATACAGCCGAAAACATTAAAATGCTTCCACTCGAAGAGAAGAACGATGCGATGCGGCTCAGTCGGTCTGAAGTACCTTACGTTTGCCTACCTGAATGCATTCACTCGGGATCTCGTCATTCAAACATATACGCCTCAGGACGAAGGCGCGTCCATTTGTTTTCGCGAACCCGGGCAGCCAGTGAGCAAGACATGCTGCCGATGGCCCGAAACGAAAGAAATGCGAAGCGTCGTCAAGGACCCGGGTACATGGGAAGCACTCCCATCAAGAATATTACTTGGTGTTAGGAAGAAGCCGTCACACAAAGCACGGACAGAGAACGGAAATGCTCATCAAAATGGCAACGTGGGACTGCGGCGGCGGCGCCCGAGTCATACCCCGTCGCCGATGTCTTCTGTCAAGATGGAAGACATGTGGGAAATATGGATGCTGTCTCAGGCGGGCAATGTAGAGACCTGGGATACACTGCCACTTTGCCGGGAAGACGACGATGAACATCTTTTCGTCAACGATACTGGGCCAATGGTCCGCGTTGGAAGGGGCAGCGTCGCAATCGGACTCAGCAACGTTATCAAGGTGATTTTAGTCGGCAACGAACGGTTCGAGGGTGGCGAAGAGAGCTCGGCATTAGAGGATGGTCTGGGAACCGTCATGAGTCGAAGACGTAATAAGCCGTCGACTCTGAGAGGTAGACCCGCAGCCATGTTGAAGTAATGCACTCGGAGATCTCATGCCACGGCGCTGTATATACTTATAAACTAATTCATATGGGTATGGATCATGGTTGGAAAAACACGGCTTTTGGGGGGGAAATCACAATCGGCGTCGCACATACACGGGCATTTACTTCTTCGAATGGGATACCACTATATCACGATTCTATATAAACTCATGAGCTCCGGCGCTTTCACGAGGTTGGGTTCAATTTTACTTGGATATAATGAAGACCCTCTTTACAGGAAACACAGCAGCAAAAGGATACTGGCGTATATATGAATCGTAATAATGATTTTAGATCCTGCACACTGAAGTCCCAAAAGTCTATCACGATCTTGAATCTAGCAACCTCATACCCGAGACACCTTTTGTGTAGGCCCTTCTTGTCCTCGGAACTCCATCTTCCTTTGTCCCTTCTGTACTGTATGTATGTGTCTCATGAGCCAGCAATCGCACACACAAGAAACAAATTTCCACAAATCCGTACAAAAAGCCCGGACAAAGATGCCATGACAAGAACTCCCCCTGGTAACAAGAATAATACTCCCAACCCCAAGCTCTAGAAAGAAGTAAAAACCACCGCCCACATAAAACGCAAGACTGCGTAAAAACCAATAACCATCCCCTTGCTGAATAAGAACCACTCCAAAAGCTCCATACAAGAAAGAACAATAAAAACGCCGGTGCCTCACATCTATCCCGCTGACCCACATACCCAAAGCCGTTGAAGAAGAGGAAGAAAATAGCAAAAATTTCATCTTCGCATAACATAGTCTGTCGTCTGTTGTTGTTCGTTGCTGTGTACGCCCTGTCGCGTGTGCGCCGAAAAGAATTCTAAAAATGAAGAAAGGGAAAGATGGTGATCTGGAGACCGTCTGTGTGTGATGTGACGTTCTGCTGTTGTACTAGCAGGCGCTCTCATGATACAGAGCATATGATGCGTCTGATAAAAGTGTTTCATCCAATGATGGCTGGTGCAGCACCGGAAAGTCCACGATCGAGACGGTGCCATCGAAGAGGGAGAGAGAGAAACCATGAGATGGGATGAGTTCCCACGCTCAAGACCTCCTCATCCGGGCGCCGACGCCGCCGGCGCGGCGGACCTTGACGACGGGCGGCGGCGCGCACTTGTCCGGGCACCAGACCTGGCACTCGTCGCAGGCCTCCTCGAGGCCGATGGTGTGCCAGATGGTCCGCTTGTCGCAGGGCGTCTGCGTGAACGAGGCCGGGTTGCAGAACCGCGCAAACGTGAAAGACATGTGCTTGCAGCTGAAGGCGTGGGCGTAGTATTTACACATGGTGGGCTGTGTAAGTCTGTATATGTGGTGTGGTGGCTTTTGTGTGGTTGGTTTTTACACGTATGTCCGTGTAAGAATAGAGACGGGGGTTTTAGTTGCTGGTGCCCGCCTGGTCTGATGGTGATAGAGAGCGGTTGATGTATGTCTTTTATGAAGTAAAGAGTGATTCGAGAGTTGTGGTGATTCGAATGAGTACCAGCGAAGGATTGATGAGCTAGAGAGAGACAGTCGAGTGAGAACTCCTGGGTTCTTAGATATCCAAATGAATGTCGAGTCTGTAAGATAAAAGGATTGAAATAGTGAATGTCGGTGTGAACAAGTGAATGTGATTCGAGTAAGTGAACGTGTCGTTGCTCTGAACTGTTTCTTCTTTCTGGCAAGGGAAGAGCGATGGATGGGTTGTTCTTATGGTCGCTTATATGCCAAGAAGCAAATCGGGTATACACCCAGTCAGTCGGAATGCAGCCCGGAAGGAAAGACGTGTGTGGCGAGCCTTGCGTGTGTGTCTTTGCTTTTCCCGTCGGGCAGCAAGGTTGCGAATAAGGTTGTGTGGTGGTGATCCAGAGTCTAGATGGATCGAGTATCCGAGTCGTGGCCTTGTGCCAATCCAATCCGATCGACGTATTGTATGCAGGGCAGGGAAAGGGGACTCGCTCTAAATCTCTAATAAACAGCAAAGTGGCCAAATTGGGGAATGTTGATCACGAATTACGGACAGCCAAAGAAAAAAAGTAGAGTTGACGGCTGCAACGTGCGAGTCATTCAGACGGTTCCGGGAAACGTTTCAAACCAGAGGAGTATTCTCCAACAGTAGTCGAGAATTGGTGCTATTCTTAAATACTGTCTTGTGTCTGACCCGTGTGGAGTTGCTTTGAACCAGCGAAACGGGACGTACGGAGTCGACACGCAGATATGGATACCTACCTGCCTACCAGGCATCCCTTTCCCATCTCACCTGGGCTGGGTTCCGGATCAGTCAGCAGTCGAGCAATGCCTGGTTGGGTATGACTCCCATCCCAGATTGATTATATTGTCAATCAAAAGGATCACCTATCCGGGGGTTGTGTTTGTCGGTTTTTGGCAATGGGCCGTGATGTTGGGTCAGTTTAGACGAACCCGATTGGGACGACAGGCCCTTCGGGGGGGGGGGGGGTCCCAATGGTCATAATTTGGCAACGGCATTCGGTTGCGAGTAGCCTGTTTCAGCACGGCTGAGGTAAGTTCCACAACATGTGAAGATTGGAAACTTGGAGCGAATCATGAAGGCGCTATAGGACCCTTTGTCGGCCAGCAACACCTGTCCCTATTGCCTCAGACAGAAAGTCTTGGGCAGGAACCGTTTGGCTCTGTCTACGTCGAGCGAGGTGTCCGGTCCGAGGAGTAGGGTAGTCGTCATGTCTGTACGTAGCCTCCTTCTCGCCCGGCCAGTATCAGGTCCGTGATCTGCAGATGATGTGCACGAAGCCTTTTGGGCACGGCCGCGGACGGACATGTGCTTTCTTTCCTCAATGGGGGAGAGAAACGAACGTGTTTGACGTGGAGCAATATGAAAAAGAAGGTCTCGCTCCCGACGATATGATGGGATGGATATACGATGGTGGGTTGTGCGGGTGTGGGGATCTCGACCCTGATAGCTGTGTTTGACGCAGGTGTAAACCTGGGCTTGCATCTTGGGCTGGCCCGGGTCGCATTATACTCCAGTGCCATTTTTTTTATTTTTTTTTGTTTTCTCCTGTATGTAGGTGTGAACCCGGCGGGCGGAAGCGTGTCAATTGCGCCCGAAACCCTTGAACCCCCAGGGCTTGCTTGATGCTTCGTGGCAGCCATGTCATCTATGCACGAGTCATTCTTGTTTGACGGATGACAGCATGTCGACGTGAACATTTTCTTTTGGGGAGTTGGACGTTCAATGAGAGAAGCGGTGGAGGGAAGATGGGAAAAGAAACAGGATACTGGTTGGTGTTTCTGACTTTTGCGCTTACACGAAGTACAACCTACAGTCAGTCAGTGGCATCAACGCCCGTTGGCCCATACTGCGAGGCGGGGTTAGGTTTTGCGAGAAATCAAGACTCGCTCGAGCCGTGAGACTGAAGCAATGAGATACAATCGACGCTGTACAGCCTTGATGGATCCAAGAAGGAAGACCCGGGCAGCAGCACGTTTTGGTGTCCGGCATGAGCTGGTGATTGGATCCGGGAGTGTAGGTGGTATGTATGTATGTATGTAGGTCGGGCAGATTCAAGGTAGCATGAGCAAGATGCCGATATGCAAGCAACTTACTTGCAAGCGCCAGTCATTCCATCGGCAGGAGTGGCAATTTTGACGTTTGCGAGAGGTGCATCCTCTCACCGCCAGTCCGGCATCATGTCTGTATGTCTGCTCACGACATGACGATGGTAACAATGGAGGGAACCGGGTGGGTGACTGAATTGATGTATGTTCGATGAGAGCCAAATATAGCAGCAGCAGCAGCAGCAGCGCTCCATCTCCACGAGTTAGCGAGCCCCGGGCTTGGGGTTCCGGGTGCGACGGGCAGCTAAGGTATGTAGCAAAAACGAGGATATTCTGCGAAATTCAGTACTCTGTGATAACAACAAAAGAATCATGGAGGGGATGGCCGCATATTTCAAGGCCGGGTGCACAGGTGAGGGGACATGGATCCGACGTCCGCGGATGAGAGGTTTGTAAAGTTTCGCTCTGGACCTGCTTTCTTCTTGTGAGGTCATCCCGTGGCTTACGCCAGTGACTTATTAGCGGCTTGATGTGCTGTCAAGAGCTGGTTGGGTGGAAGCAATTCATGAAATGATCAATGGCCGTCATGATTGATGAGGATGATCATTGATGACAGCGGGTGCTATTCTAGTCTTATCCGGTACCCTCGGTTCCCAGCTGTAGTGTGCTACATACCCGGGCCCTACCAACTTCAAATGTAGCCGTGTAAGTTACTTGGCAGGCCTCCATCACCAACCCAAGGCAAGAAAATAGCACTGGACTGAGCTGGGTTAGAGGAGTAATAAGGTACCTGCTTCAAGGTGACCTGACCTTCCCCTTGCTTAGTTCCCGCTGTGGAAGGAAAATTGGGGAGGTTGGGAGCTTCGAATCCAAATGGACGGGCCCCCTACCGCCTACCCTGACCTGGCCTAGGGGTCAAAGTTCTGGGAGCAGCGGCGGCACAGAAGCAACTGAACGTGGGGTAGGGTGAGGTACATTAGGGGACTAGGGGACTGGCGACAGGCCTGCAAGTGCTGTCTAGGCATCGTATGCGGTCATATGCGGGCAGAAGTGTCTGACCTAGGCCAGATCCCTGCTTCAAATGTCCAACTGGAGGCTATTTGATATCTATCTTTTTTTGCGCGCGCCTCTCTCGTCTCTCGTCTGATGCGCATACAAGTGCTGCGATGCGCTGCACATCTTATGTGAGTCTGCATGTACCGGGAGATGACCTACCTACGCGACTACGGTACAATATATGTAGGTAGGTGTGCAGCTGCGCCAGGGGTTTGAGAGATTGGATAATTCAGACTGGACTGGACGGGGTCACTCCTCCTCGATATCATGAAACCCGATCGATCCAAGACCGGGGGCCCTGTGTCCAAGATACATGAGATATCCGCCCCGTTGCATCCACAATGCATCATTCATTCATTCCGCCGGGCGGCCTGAGGCGTCACATACATACTGAAGGGTCCGTATCGCGCCTGTTGGCATCCCTCGGGATCATCGTGTCAATTGCATAGCTCAAGTCGTCAAGCGGGAAGGGGGAAGCGGGAAACATGGTCGTGTCACTGCTCGAGTTTGTTACGCACAATTGGTCAGGTAGACACACGGATACTGTGTAACGCGAACAGGAATTGTCGTGCTGTGTTACCTGGCCACTCTCCAAAATCCCACATGATTTGACGTTTTCCCCGTTCTAAGTATATCGTCCAGCCGCGGCGGAACGCAGCACAAAACTCACGCGGTGGGATCGCACATGCGCGAGTCTTCAAGTCTGCCATAGGGAGACTAACTTTGCCATGTCCCGTTCGATGACTGACGGTGACGGCGGTGTCCTACGATTTTCCTTCTGTCTAAGACAAGAGTATGTCGCCCTCGTGGGGGAGAAGCACCAATGACACCCGGAGCGGGCGCCTATGTAGGAACAAAAGTCAATCCTGCACAAGAGGCGCTGCGGTTGCCATGGAGAAGTCCAGGAAGCAGTCACTTGCGCGACCAATTTGAGTTTGCGCAGAAAATAAAAAAGTTGATGTTATCTTTCGAGAATGTGTCTGCCAAAATAATGACAACAGTAGCCCCGACTGTCAAAGCAGCAGGTGAGTGCGCGCTTGCATCTGACATCTGCAGCGACGGCAGGGCATTTCACTGAATGCAAGCTCTCGACGATCTGATTCATTTTTTCATATACTCGATACTGGGAGAGAAGACAGACACATTGGAATCTGCTGTGTCGCGATATACTGGCGCATTGGTCTGGGATAACCGTTTACCGGCTTCCAACGCAGCAGCTGCGAAATAGAGGTGACCGTTGCTACAAGCCTAAGCTCGGTCGGAGAGCCAATCAACTCGTCCGCAAGACATGTTGAATTCTGGTAACAGACTGAGCCAAATTCAACAGAGACGATTCTGAACCCTGTTTTTTGTCCAGCGCGAGAGTCGTCGCAAACTTCACACTTGTTTTCCAGCTCATTTATCACCGAGTCTTGGATTTTCGAGGAGGAAAAGAAAAAGGGACGTCGGCCCCGGACCGTCGAATTGGCCTTGGCCTGGCCTGACTTGCCGACTCGCACTCACTCATTCACTCACAAGCTGGGCCTGGCTAAAGGGTACATAAGCAGGCGGGATTGCTGGTCCCAATCAGCGCTCCACCTGGCCGCCTTTTTCGGCTCTCTCGATTCTCGTCTCTCGTCTCTCGTCCCTCCTCCTGGCTGGGACCTCGAGCCTCTTCCTGGTAGGGGGTTTGATTGGATTTTCCCTTGGGACAACTCATCTTGCATCAACGCATCCGCACCAGAAAAACTCTCGAGAGGGCTTCCATTCGCTTGCCCTTTTGATTTCTTTCCCGAGGCCCCCGATCTCTGACCTCTGGAAAACCCTCTCTAGCATCTACCACCTAGCAGGGGCCGCCTGTCTGTCCTTTTTCTCTTGACCTTGGCTTCCCCTTGTTCGTTGACGTCTACCGCGGACCCCAAGCGTCAACTCCAAGTCACAGGGCCTTGTCAATCGCTCGCTCGCTCCGTCCCTGAAAGAGAGAGAGAGCCTGCCAGCCTGCCTGTCCTTCCCGCGCCAACGCCCTTCTAAGCCTTGGAACACTACCGCTCCAACCGTTTTTTAGTCGCCCCGGCGTCCTTTTTTTGGACGAATACCTACATTCACTTTTGGTTACATACCCACTTGTGACCTCGTTTACCCGCCATTCGATTTCTCTCATCCATACCATACCGAGGACTTGGTTCGCCTATCCAGCTTTCGACCAAGCCCGGGTGAGAGAAGGAGAAAAGACACTGAGTCTTCTTCTCTGGCGCCAATCTATCTATCTGCACGACTCTCACGAAAAAAAACTACCCACTGTCGTTCATGCATTAGAAGCAACCTGCCACCCGCTCCTTGCAAAATACTACTAGCTCATACATAATAACCTGCGTACCCCCGGGACGCACATACATCCTCAAGCTAGTGACCCTACATCTGTGGATTTATTCTTCGTCCATCAGTCCTTTTTTCTCTGGTCTGGTCGGTTGCTTAAACATTGAGCATCTTTTTTTTTGCAGACCTCAGGCCAGTCGGTTCAACTCGCGGGTTGATCTCACCACAGCTGAGCCTCTCGACAGCCAGCTGCTCCACATAATAGTCAACCGTCGACTCAACTCGGGACTTACAAGATCCAAAAATCAGCTCGGTGGACCGCACACCGCCTCTGGGAAACCAGAACCAGGCAGGCCTCCCGCCACCAGCAGCCAGGAAACCGTCCTTTAGCAGCGATCGCGGTATCAAGGAAGCCCCCGCCACGTGGCGATCATATATATACAGCCGCCTAATCTAGCGCCTGGCTCCCCAATCATCGTCATAGGCCGTACGATTCGACGCCGAGATGCTTCATGACAGACGGGCCTCAGCAACTCCATCCGCCGCATCCTCCTCGTCACAGCCTCTTTCCCGCCCGGCCCACTCCTCTTGACCTACTTCACTCCTTGAGACCGAGTTTGTGGTATTTCTCAGTTCAGTAGGCGAATTGGTCCATCGGCGTTGCGGTTCTTCGGCTGTATCATATTGGTCAGTTGAATTCTTGGTCATCCCAATCAATCATGGAGGGTGACCCATATTATCTCAATGATCTTAAGCTGATGGCGAATATAGCTCCTATTAATTTTCGGGGTTCTGTCTGATAGGGCTCAGTCCTTCTTTCACATGATACACGACGTCTTTGGTTGTACCTCTAAATCCAACGGCTGCCTCTCATTATAATCTTATGCAGGCGGCACGGCCAAAACCTTAAGACAACCAAATCAACACTTTGGAATTCAGTGTCATTCTTTTTGTTGGATCGACAGGACACTCTTTCAACGACTCGAAATTGAGCTTCAGTAGCATACTGAACCTTCTGAACTCGACATTCTCTGTTCAGTATCCACACTTTCGCCGTGTGTTGATCGATATTCGACACGAAATCATCAATTACCTCCAACGCTCACTATATCGAATCCTGAGAATTGGTAGACATCCAATTGAGTCTCAGGAACTGGGTTGTAGGTATGATACTACCACTTGCAACATTGGACTTCTGTTATTCCTGATTTATCCTCGCACAACTGATGATTCAACATATCATGGCCATTCTTGTACATCATATTCACACCTGCCAAGCCCTACTTCATTCCACACAATCACCCAATTCCCATGACCTGCCGAGAGGTTGAGCTGACCATAGTCTAGGAGGGCGTAGCACAGTCCAATTCGGTCGCTTTCAATGGCATCCTCGGAGGTGGACCAAAAGTTTCTCGGCAGGCTTGCAAGGGCCGTCGAACCAAGCAATGCCCTCTTGGGTTCAATGCTGTACAAGATTCTCGGCCTGTCCATCAACTTATCAGGCCATCTGCTAAAGGCGCGGAAACAAAGACGTCTGGACACGAGTCGTATGACGCAGTCCCTCGACCTCTACCTACACATAATATGGCTTTCACGTGAAGGCCTTGTCATGCTAGAGCAGTACGTCCTACCAATGGTTGGAAATTATATCGAGCTTAGGGTGCTCGCATACAAGCTACGCGCATCATTTTACCATATTTTCGTCCTGTTCCACAACAACCCGCCCGTGTCGAACATGACGCCCGAAGCGCTGACGGCGGCTGCCTTGTCAGCGCTGGGCTCAACACGACCAGACAAGGGCAAAGGTTTGGCTAGAGAAGACGACCTTCCCGAGACAGCCAGGTCATCTTTGCAGCCTACCCACGCTCTCGAGGGCGGTCCTGTTGGTCCTCCGCCAGGTTTCGGCCCACCGCCACCCGAAGCGATCGCGTCCTTTTTGCTTCCCCACGTCGACTACTTGCCCACAGCTCACAACTACTTCAGACAAGCCGTCGAGCTTGCTGATGCACACCTCTGGGGCTCTCACTCGTTGCGACTGTCGGTGAAGACGGAATATGCAGCGTTCCTGTACGAATGTGTGCACGATTTTGAAGGAAGCCGGCGGTTGGCTAAGAGAACGATAGCCGAGGTCTACGACGCGCAAGAGGGTATGGACGACGACATGTTCAACGACGCATGCGAGCTCGTCACAGTTTTGGGTAAGATGATGAAACGAGGACTGGGCTCGAGCAACCCGTCCAGAAGTCGAGGCGCCAGCCCAGCCACAGTCGCACCATCCCAATCCGACAGTGTGGCCACAGCGGTACCTCCTGTTGGCATGCAAAACCCGATCTGATATTCATTCATCCGACTCATCAAAAAACGAGCTTGATCATTTATCGACGACAGCAAGGCCAGTGCAAACATGTGGCTGTCTTGCCCTCACCACCCAATCTCTGGGTATGGTTGTTGGTCAACGTTGCATCTCGCTAGGAAGAGGGGAGAACTGTGTATAGAGATGGCAATAGATGCTGTCTCCGCAGGAGCCATATTTTGTTTTTCAGAGCGGATTTGCATAGCCGGTCGGAGTTTTAAGGAGCATATGGTTTGCATCCATCTTGGCTTGTACTAATTATCACAAGCGAGATGAACAGCCTGACCCGGAGGTCATATTATTGATAATGTTATTGATTCACAAGCGCACAGTCATATCTTTTCGCCAGTGAGACATGATACTACGTAAACGCCTCTCATCTAACCGCAGAGACAGTCAAACACACCGATACCAACAATCTGAGGCTCCACTAAGCTTTCCCTACGATGACTTTTGCATCTTGTGCTTGATGATCTCCTCCGAGATCATGCGGCCCGTGGCGTTGAAGAAGTCGGCCTGCATGCGCTTGTACTTGAGCGCCTCGTCCTTGGCCTCGATGACGGCCAGGACCTTGCAGTCGCCCTCGGTCCAGTGCCGGTCCGGCTTGTACGTCTTCTGGTTCGGGTACAACTCGCTCCAGTACTCGTGGTACAGGAACCGCTTCTGCTCCTCCCGCTCGCCCTCGCTGTCGTCGCTGTCGCTGTCGCTCTCGTCTTCCGAGGATGACGACGACGAGTTCGCCACCTCGGCGAAGCGGACGCCGTTCTTCTCGATCACGCGCCCCGATAGCTTGATATTGCCTGGTTTGGGGGAGTCTTGGACGACGGGGGAGGCGGTGGGGGCCTTGTGCGTTGTCTTGCTGCCTCCGCTTCCGGCGGGGGAGGGTTGCTTCTCGGCTTGTTCGGCCTCTGCCTCCTTCTCCTTCTCCTGTTCTTCTTCCTCGACGATGCCCGCGAGACCCGTCATCGGAAACTCTTCCTCCACAACCTCATTCTTCTTCTCAGGCGAGGACATCGGCTTCTCGGGCGACGGAATGTCCTGGCCCTGGCGGCGCATGTCCGCGGCCCAGCTCTCGCCGATCTTGTCCGGGTCGAGGCCGGCGGCCCTGATCTGCGCCGCGAGGAACTTGTGTCGGCCTCTCACCAGGCCCTTGGTGATGCCTAAGGAGTCCCCGATCTGAGCCCAAGTGCGCCCGTCCTTCTTGAGCTTGATGATTGCACCGTCCTGGTCCGTCGTCCACTTGCTGTTGTCCTGGGCGATGTCGGGCATGGTGGGCGGTGGTGTGGAAGGACAGGTTGGGAGATGGATGGGTGTGATGATGGAGTTTAGGGGTCGATTGGATGTGAGCTGTGAAAGGGTTCGAACAGAATGTAGATTGACCAAAGTTGGTCTTGGTCTTTGCGACAGACTGTTGCTGCAGACTCTTTTGTTTTGTTGCAGCGTTTTAGAAGCAGGTCTGGTCGTTTCAAAAATCACTGGTTGCTCGATGACCGGGAAGCTCTCATGTGGTTGACTGGGTGATCCTTTGGGTTCTGTGGTCGTCCATTGGTCACCCAGAGCTGAGCATCAAGGTGAGATTGGTCGCATGCCACCTAGGCAGAAACAATACTTCGCTGCCTCACAATCTGCTCTTAACCTTGGGCCGCCACTTGGCGTACGGGTGGTCCTCGCCCGACGGGATCAAGTGGTCAACGGCGCCAGTGTTGACAAGTCCGGGATGGACTTGGTCGAGACTCGTGACGCCGCACATGCGCATTGTCGTCTCGAGCTCGTCGTTCAAGACTGTCGGTTTCAAAGGATCAGCTCCAAATACTTTTATTCCCTTCTTCAAGCATAGGGAGAAAATCGAAGACTTACTGTCGACATATTTTTCGATACCCTCCTTGCCATAATTCAAACCATACAGAACCCCCCGACCAATACCCACGGCCTTGGCGCCCAGGCAGAGGGCCTTGAATATGTCGGTGCCCCGCGATATGCCCCCGTCGACGTAGACCTCGAGCCGGTCAAACACCTCGGAGCAGCACTTTTGCAGCTCGAGCAGGACCAGCACCGTCGCCGGCGCCGTGTCGAGGCTGCGGCCGCCGTGGTTCGACAACAAAATGCCGTCCACGCCCGCGTGCATGGCCGCCACGGCGTCGGCCGCCGTCTGCACGCCCTTGAGCACGACGGGCACCCCCGGAGCGCACTCCCGGATCCACGCTATATCCGCCCACGTCGTCGACGGGTCGATGAAGCTGCCCATGATGCGGCCCAGCGCGCCGCCCTTGCTGTCGTTTTTCGCACGGAGGCCCGTCATGGGCGACGCGACGCTCTCGTCGGCCCTGATGCGCTCGTCGGCCTCGCGCTTGCCCGTAACGGGGGCATCGACGGTCAGGAATATCGCCTTGGCGCCCCGCGCCGCCACTTCTCGCAGCTGCGCCGCCGACTTGGCCCGGTCCTTGTTCATGTACAGCTGGAAGAAGAGGGGCGGCCTTTCGTTGTCGTCCCCTTCGCAGTGCGCCTCGGCGATCTCGCCAAAGGGAAACGACGCGCTCGTCGAGACCATCTGCGGGATCCCGAGACCGCGGCAGGCGCGCCCGATCTCCCGCTCGCCGTCAGGGTGGAACATCTTGCCCATGGACGTGGCGGAGCAGAAGAGCGGGCTTTTTGTGCTAAGGCCCAGCATGCTCGCGGACCGGTCGACGGCACGCACGTCGCGCAGGACGCGCGGGCGCAGGCCGATGCGCTGGTACGCCAGACGGTTCCGGTCCCGCGTCAGGCAGTCGGTGGCGGCGGACGAGGCGAACGCCCACGCCTTGGGGGTGAAGGTGTGCTCGGCGGCCTGCTCAAAGTCGCGGGCGCAGATGAGGCTGTCCAGCGGCGGCTTGAGCGTCTCCTCTTGCCGTGCGCTTCCCGGACCTTGCTTCTCTGCGGTCCTTGTCCAGGACTCCGTTATGGTCCCTGTGTCGAGTCTTCCCACGTGGCACGACGGCGGCAGCGTCGTCTGGATCAGAGACGCCGAGTGCACTGCCGCATACGCCTTGGTGGCGTCCCCGCCGGCGTACTGCAGGAGAATGTTGATGCCGCCCGGGTGCTCGGGCGCAAAGGCCGTGACATTGTAGACGATGTCGTCGACGACTAACCACAAGTCGTCGGCGGAGGAATGCTTCGTGATCTCCTCAACGGAGATGAGACGTGGTTGCATGCTGTTTCTATTTTGAGGTTGATGTCGACTCACTCAGAGGACTAGCAATCAAAGCATTCCAATCTGGCAACCGAGTGGTGTACAGAGAGTTTTTGTCACGAAGCACATTTAGCAGTACTATTCCCGTGGCAATAACCGCCGTCTTTTCGGGTCAACTATAGTCGCTATAAGTTTGGTGCACATTGGTAGTCTCGGTCGAAAATGGACCGAGTCCTGAGGGGTAACTTGAGAAGGAGAAATTGAATCAATTTCACTGTTTTGGTTCCCCCTTGTCGAGACGATGCAAAATTGCCAGTGGTAGTGCATGATCTCTGTTTCCTGTATAAGCCAGATTCGTCATATCGAAAGTGCATACTGCATTCTTGATTCGACCAATTGCGTTCGATGTCCGTACACCTGTCCAAGTGACACAAATGTGCTTATAGTCATCCATCATACATACCTCCCTGTCAATTCCAATGTGTCTTGTATTAGATTATAGATTTATATAGCTGTCTTTTTGCAGCATCATCATTTCATCCCGCCAGCGCCTTTCCAATCAAGCTCTGGGCCCTTTCGCTGAGCTGCATGCCGAGCGCGAGGTCGCGACCGGGTGCGCTCATCTTGGCCCACGTCTTCCTCAGGATACCGATAATCTTGTCCTCGTCAATCTCGTCCTTGCTCTCAAAGTCGTCGAACTGGTCGTCGAGGAACACGAGGCACGCCGTGTCCTCGAGCGCCTGCGTGTCTTCGTCGCTCCGCAGGTTCTCCTTGCGAATGAGCGCGGCCACTCTGTCGATATCCTCCGCCGGGATGGCCGGCGCGATGGCGGGAGACGAGCGCAGGAGCTCCGCGACCTGCGCTGCCGCCTGCGCCTTTTGCTTGGTCCGCCACGTCAGGTAGCCCGGGCGCGTCATGGGGTACGAGCTCCTGGGTATCTCCCATCTTTTACATATCATCAGTCAGCGGACAGAGTTGAGTATGTCCATGAAGAAAGCTGACCTCCTGAAGTGCTGCGCTCGGCAGGCCAGCTGCAGCGCCGGCGAGGCGTCCGGGCGCCGCGCCGCCAGCCACCTGGTCATCTTGTGCGCATAGTGCAGCTCGTACGGGATCGTGCCGCCGTCCTCGCCGGCCGCGGTTCGGGGATCCTCGGCGTGGGCCTCGTCTATCAGCCTCAGGGCTGCTGCGTAGTTTTCCGGGAGATCTTGGAGGGAAGGCATGTCTATAGATCGCTCCTCACAGTAGAGAAATGTGACAAATAATGAGTCTGTCGACTACAAGTCTTATCTCAGTCTCATGAATGAATGAAAGATTCAGAATAAGAGAGTCTCTTTCTGGCGTGTGGGGGATTACAAAGTCAATCGTGCCGATTGGGCAGTGCTATCTTTAACGCCTAGAGGCTAGGACAGACTGATTTTAGGGTGTTTTGGTTGCTGGCAGGTCAAAAGATATAACGTCATCTCCGTGATTCGCCTTCTTTTCCGATCAATGTTCATCTATATTCGCGCTCCTGTCTCGTCAGAATTTATCGTGGTCCAATATGTAAATTATAATTGATTTATCAATCCCTGATTCGGAGCCAGACGAAGCCCCAGAACATGAACAGACACTAATCTCAACGATGAACCAACCGCTCGTTGGGGGGAATCTTAAACTCGTTCTAAATTTTTAAGCATTTTTCGACGTGATGCATATCTTCGTGGAAACAATCGACATTTCGCTGCAAATAATCATGTAGCCATCATGGAGCCTTCAAACCACATATCTTCCACGATATTATACCTGGCAGCAAATGTCGGCATTCTTTGAATTCATGCTGACCGGGCGCGGCGTCTCCTTCCATTACGCAAGCTCCCTCAACTCGCCATCGGGCCTTGACGCCGGAAGCTCCGCAATGTGTCCCTGCTGCTGATTGTAATGCGCGTATTGCGCATTGCCCTGCGCCGGGTTGTACGCCTGGTAGTCGCCCGCGGACGGCGTGTGCGCCATGGGCGGCGGGCTGCCGGCGGGACTGACGGGCCCGGCCGCCGCGTTGTCGTACTTTGGCGAGCCCGCGTGCGAGTAGTACGTCGAGGGGGCCATGCTGGCGCGCGGGTCGTAGGCGGCTCCTCCTTGCGGCGGGTAGCCGCCGGCGAACTGCTGCTGCTGCTGCTGCTGCGACATCTGGGGACCGCCGGGTCCATACACCGACGGGTCGTAGCCGGGGCCGGGGCTGGGCTGTCCCGGCGCCGCGTAGTATGCGTTCTGGGCCGGAGGAGTCTGCTGCTGCTGCTGCTGCTGGGCCGCGTCGGCGCCCTTCTTCTTGTTGAGGTGGCGCACGAGGAAGAAGATGCCGAGCGCGATGAGGGCCAGGCCGGCGACGCCTCCGACGACGCCTCCTACGATGGCGCCAGTGTTGTTTCCGGAAGACGAGGCTGCTGCCGCGACGGCGGTCGAGGTCGCGCCGCCAGTCTTGGTCGAAGATGACGATGCAGACGTGGAGCCCGGAATGGTGTCGTCGCCAGAGGTCGCCGTGGTTCTCGTCCGCGACGAGGTCTTTCTCGTCGAGCCAGTGACGGCGCTCCCCAGAAACGGAGCGTAGTACTCGACCGCGTAGACGCCCTGTTCGACACCACACCCGAGCGCGCTGTAGCCGGCGTACAAGGGATCGTATTGGTCATATGAGTATGTGACGCAGTTGGGGTAATCCGTCTCGGTGCTATTTGGAGCGTCAATTGTCATGCTGTGGGTATGACGTTGAAGATTACGATAATTTGCTTACCACAGAAGAGTATAGTCGAAACCAGTCGCCGATACCACTGTAGAGACCTCGGTTGATCCGAGGCAAGAGGTGTAAATCTGGCAAGCTCCAACATCAGACGAAGCGCAACATCCCATGGCGCTGTTATAGCTGTTGACTATACACTGTGCAGAGCCCTGGCAGACGACGGCGGCGGCTATTTCGTTCGACTCGGGTCAGCAGGGAGTACAATTTCAAGTGGAGGGAGGCAGCAGGCAATAGTATCAGAAAACATACATGACGAGTATCCAGTATAGTATCCGCAGGTACTAGTACCATCTCTTCTGAGCAGCTCCCTTGCGACTGCGCCAGAATCCGGAGCCGACGTTGGCCTCGGCGTCCAGCCTCGGGGGTCCATGGGCATGATGCCGATGTCTGTCTGTCGCGCCGGCTCCCATCTCTCGGTCGTCTGGGTACCGCGTTTTACAAACTGCGCGCTGGCGGCGGTGACGGCGCAGCCGAGGACTGTCCACCTCGAAACCGAAGCCATTTTTGATCCTCCCTCCCGGTCAGTCGACCTTTCCTGGCTTATTTGCGTTTGTTTATTTGCCTTTTGGAAACAAGATCAATGGCAGTCGAGTCGAGATGGGGTAGTGTAGTGTAGCCGAGGGGAAGAAAGGCACACACAGAGAAAGATGAAAAATGAGAGTCCCAACGGAAAGCCAAGCGAAGACCAATAGTGTGCCTTGCCGGAACTTTTTATTATCTGCCCACCTAGCAATCGGCTACCTACATTGCCTCAAGGTAAGCAGGCTCAGAGTGAGATTGCTGGCGATCCATAGCGCGTGTAGCTCGAAGGCCCGTCTGCCCGTCTTGCAACGACCTTGTTCACGCCAGACCACGGCTCCATACCTCAGCTGAAGATGTTGCTTCTCCACTGGGCACCTTTCGACGCGGCCGCGTTTAGTCGACTAGTTTCGATCTATATAAACCCAGGTCCCAGACTCACTTCCGTGACACTTGATGCCAGAACTGGCTGACTCGCAGTCTGGTTTCCCATCATCTAGACTGTCCCACTCATGTCCCGTACTTGTAAGTGTCTGCTTCTCTTCTCAATAATATTCCTTTAAAACAGAAGAACCAGAAGATAGAGTCCTCAAACTCTCTCCATACCCCTTATCCCACCGCCTGCTGCGAGGTTTCCCCGTTTTCCCACGACTGTATCTCAAAATAGCATTGGAGTGGAGCACGCGAACCTTTAACCTTATACCTACTTATACCAAACTAAGCCATAACTAAGCTGGAAGCAGACAAGTCGTCAACCACAGCTGAAAAGGTCCAGTCTTGGCAACGACGTCGCTCTGTTGCTGATCAGCCTATTGACCAATCACGAGCTCGTCTCGCTTGCAGCGGAGGGTTAGCCATGTGGGTTGTTGGCGGAATGCCCTGGGCTAGCAGGAAAATAAAGGCATCCTTCACTTTTTGGCAGATCGTCTGAACCCGGAATTGGAAAAGGGTAGGCCGGTAGGTAAGCTTTTAGTTTGACATGGCTTGGTTAATGGTCGTTGGGACTTGTCAGACCGAAAGGGCCAGGTATTATGGGGAATTGTGATGACTCTTTACAGATCCATGTCGGTCGCCTTCTATGGTAGCAGCGCGCCATGTTGCCCTGACTTGTAATTCCCGCCGCTGGGAAATTTGGGCCGTACATCGTATATCGTGTCTCAGACATTACAATTGACGATTATACGTTTTGTCATGTCGCCAGCTGTAACGCTGGGTTCTCTGGTGGCCAGCAAAAGCCGTTGCAGCTTTCTGTAACAGAGAAAAGCAAATATCGTGGATCAAGGGCCGTGCAATAGTGATTACTCACAGTACTGTGGACAAGGGGCTTGCTGAGATAAATACTATGCCATCTTTTCAATACTCGCAACATGGAATATGCGTTGGTATTTCAAGAAACGTAAATATAAGACATGTCGTATCGAAACTTTTGGGTAATCGTTTCGCTTGTCTGTTCATTACAGTAATTAGCATAGGTTTTCTAGGGACTGTGTAGTCGCTCTCGAAGCGACCCGATTTCCCTCGTGACGTATCAGATACACATGTCAGACACCTTGTGCAATGCTCACGCAAACGTCTTTGAAAATCAGATGATTGCGGCGTCGTTCCTTGAAGCCAGCAGCATATCCGCAGGGAAGAGAGACTCTGGATGCATAGATGCACGAAATTGCGCTCCCACGTGTCGGAAAAGCATAGAGCCCCGAGTGCAACCGTGTAAGCCCGTCGGTACCACCGCAGCATTTCCCTCCCCGCGCGGTGCTTTTGTCATGCATGTGTCTTACCGGTCGCTCAGGATTACTGCCGGGGTTGAGCAAAGGGGAAAAAAGAACAAAAAGAGCACCGGCCGAGTCACCGGTCGCCAAATGTCGGAAGGCTTGCGAAGTTGCACCAGGCGGCCTTGAGGTGATTGTCCACTCGCAACGTCTTCTTTCATCCCCGATGCAATCAAGCGGGACTTTGAGAGAAAACATACCTACCAGCTTATCATTGTGCTGTCCCATCTCCGGGCTTATTGCACCTAGCGTTCGGATCTGGCCTTCGGGTTGTGGCTGCGGCGGCGGCAGGAATGCGGGAAGATCTAGAGATATCCGAGACAAGGATTTGGAACATGGACGAATCCTTACTTTATCCTGTTCGTGCCACAGGGCTGCATAAAGACACGCACTATGGTGCTTTTCTTACGTGGGTCGTACGAAATAGTGCTCTGCGCCCATGCCAGTGTCTGAGCACTATCAAAACTGATGCTCAGTTGGACAGTCAATAGTCATCAACAAAACTGGTGAAGCATG
>JALYBT010000111.1:0-154311 GCA_023510015.1 Pestalotiopsis sp. LF_19_12
TTTTTTTTGTTTTTTTATTTTTTTTTTTGTTTGTTTTTTTTTTTTGTGTTTGGTTTTTTTTTTTTTTTTTTTTTTTTTTTTTTGCTAATATTTGGATGGTATCGCCAGATACTGGGCTCTCAAAAACGCCTGGAGCGTAGACGGCCTGCCAGGCATGAAGATTGGCCAGGACACGATGCGCAAGGAGGGCATCATGCCGCTCAAGAAGATGGTCGGGGAGTCGTCGCTGGAGAAGGCCCGGAGGCCGGTCAACGGGTTCTCCCTCGCGCATCTCGTCCTGGCCATCGTCCTCAGCGCTCTGCTTTCCGCTTTCTTGACATTGCACGGCGCGGAGGTCGCCCAGACCATTAGGGAGCGACTGCCTACGAGGCAATGAGGGAGCCTTGCCGGGCGTTGACGTTGGCTTCGGTGAGAGTCAAAGTGTTGCAGGTGAGAAGTAAGTGAACGCCGGAGGCCCACCGGACTTAAGACCTTGGATGCTGAATCTCTGCCTAGTTGTTTATAGATTTGATCGTCAGGGGCCTGTCAGGATGACAGCTGCATGACCCCGGTCATTGCAACTTATCTCCAAAAGTCCCCGTCATAGAAGAATTCACGATGCCGGATAAGACCTGGTGTCTAGGCAGCAGAACGCCATCCACGGACGAAAAATATCGCTTAAGCACAATTTCTAGGCAGGACTTTGGAGACGATGGTGTTGTTTGAGCAATTTAATTAAGAACACCCCGCCCTTTACCGTAAGGCGACCAAAAGGATGAGCAATATGGCGTTTCTATGATCAGTTGAATCGCAAGACATAACGTGATGATGTAATGTCATCGTCAGTTCATCACGCCCTTTACAGTACGGCTGAAGGAAAAGCTCTTTCTCGCATATGGCTTACATAAGATTTTTCTTCGAATCATGTTGTCATAAAAGGAATACACGGATTAGCATCACCACTTTTTTATATGGAGGCCGCTGCCTCAGCCGCGAGCTTGAAGTAGAGCAATGCCGTATTAGGTAGTTCCGCCCGGAGTAGTGAATTCCGCCGCTCAGATGTTGCATCGTGTTCATCATCGTCGCGTGTAATGGTATGAAGCTATTATCTGACCACCTTCTCGTATTTCAAGGGCATATCCAGCGAGACAATTTGTATGAAAATGTGGATTATACACTATTGCCCAAGTCATATTGATGGCGGCCTGGTGTTGTTGAGCGGTTTTGATACATCATATGGGAAGACGTCAGCAGATCGGAAAGTGCCGGCACGACTACAAGTGGGTTGTCAGCATAACATGTGACTTGGACGTGATGCGATGTCAGAGGACTTCCAGAAATTTTACCGAAGCTTCACGGTAGCATCCGCGATCACAACAAAACAGCTTGAAGAAAATAGTAAGCGCGTGAATGTGCTGGCCTCGCAGCTCGATCAGCCTCGTCACGTTGGGTTGGGCGCCGCCCCCAATAGTCTATTTTGATGGTATTTTCTATTTAAGAGTCACATGGACCAATCATCTGGATTTATGCGTCAGCATTGGGACCGACATTAAGCGGGCGAATAAATTAGCCTTACGTATCTCCTGGCGCTGCCTATGACAACCTGGAATATAGTGATTGGTTTTTATATATGCCATGTTTACAAGGCTGACATTGGCTCTAAACGATTGCAACGACGTCTCTGGGTCAACGTGATTCTCAACGTGGACACTTGCTATGTCTATAATCCTGAGAACTTGATGTCCAGCCTCACGATAGACGAGTCTTTCATTACTGATATCCATCGAGGTGTGGTATATTCGGAGATTCAAAGACAAGGGCCCAAATCAAAGGGAAGGTGCAGTCGGAGTCGCACAGATGGGTTCCCGATGTATGTGTCAGGTATCCGACGAAGTACAGGAGCCAAGTCTCTGGGATTGTCTCACCAGTTCTAACAGTTCTATTTGATCTCTGTATATGCCGTGGTTGATAGCCTCAATCCGAGAGAAGGTCGCCCATCGGGAGGGCGTCAAGATGTGTATCAAATTCAGGTCACAATGGTGTCCGCCTTGGTTGCCTTCCCGACCGTGCCAGGGGCCGTTGTTCAGCTATAATGCATGATATATTGGAGTTACAACTCATCAAGTATTGACTTCGACTGTTCTTTCCGTGACGGCTCTCCAGGATCCCGGTGCCCCCCGTCTCGTGTGGTGGTGTTTTGATGCTTCATGTATGCGCTGTTGAGGATCTTCGTCAACCTCAACCACAGAAGGAGGCTGCTCCTAAATATATTTGAGATACTGCCCATTCACGGAGCCCTGCCAATCCACATCCGCAGACCGGTATCTGTTTGGCATTCTAGATCCCCGCTGCCGGGCGGCTCCCGGCATTTCGTGTCACAACAAATATGGACCGGTGAATATGTGTGTGAAGCATATGTGACAGACATGTAAGGTTGCAGAGAAAAAGCAGTCAATTGAACAAGCGAAATATGTTCGATGCAACGCGATCAGAAAACATTGGTTGATATTTGATCTTCTATCAATTGTTTCACCGCACAATACGAAGTAGAATATGCAAAACTCCTGCGAACAATTGGGCCTCAACATATCAAATGCCGGTCTTGTGTAATCAGGGTCGTATTGGGTGATTATATTCAAAGATACCTTACAGAATTCCTGTCCAACTAGTGTAGATAGTCTTAGAACAGATGTAGATCTAGTAGGACTGCTCATTTACACAAATATACGTGCGCCGACTCACCGAACATATCACCACCCGAAGTGAATTTCTCTGGATCAGATGAAGAAACAGAAGTACGTACCGATCCGATTGGCCGCCTAGAAAAATCGCTCGCGTCTGCCTTGACGAGGCGAGAAAATTTCTTTGCCGCTTTAAGAAAAGCAACTCAACCCTTCATCGCCCTGAATTTGGCCGTCCTACTGCAACATAGTATGAACACCACCGTGCCTAGCCAGAAGCATATGCAAATGCCTCAACTTTGATGTGTATAATTGATCACACCTAACATACCTACAATGACACGGTCGCGAATGTAGTAAGCATTGTCCCGGCAGCTTTGCGCTTCAGACATGACTCATCCTCCCTGGAGATTGTCTCGAATCGGGTTATTCTCGGTTCGGTGGCGGGAAGGTCAGCGCACTGACAATTGCCGTGCAATCCAAGAAAAAAAAAAGCCTTGATTCGACGGCAATATGTCTTGTACCAGCGTGAACCCGGAGAGCCATTGCCAATGGCCGTGATATCGAGCAGGGGGGCGTGGTCTACGCTAGATACGATGTACTTCTACACCGACTCTCCAGCCAATAGTTATTTTGAAACCACTGGAGACACTGTGCACATCACCCACTTGGTGGATAAAGAAGGATCAAGCGAACACTCCGGTTTTCGTGTGCCAGCCTGTATACCACGGAATAAATCTTTGTGGATGGAGCCTGTCTTGGATTGGAGCACACGAGAACCGGATGAAGTGAAGCTGCACTTCGACTTGTCGCGAGCATCCCAAGTGAAATGCTGGTACTGCACCACATGTCAAGACATATTGGTGACACTGTATCAGCTGGAAGCTGGAATCTCCAATCCTATCATCGAGACAAATCGCCGCTTTTCGAGTTGGGCTTTCATTTCTGGAGGCTCAGCTTCGGGCCCGGATGGAATTGATTGACGTGTAAATCTGGTTGCCTTCACGAAGATCGGTTCCACTAGTCAACGCCCTCGACAAGTACGATCGCTCGAAAAAGATCAATTTTGATGCCTCGTTTCCTTGTATGGTCGTCGACGAGAGAGGTGATTCGTTTGGCCGATGGGGGCGTCTGACGTACTGACAACGAGAGGTCTTGTCATCCAGGCTCTGCTTCGTCGATGATATCCACTGTTAGGCATCTTTCAGCCATCTCACGACAATCGCAGATGCGTTGGGCTTTTGGTTGTGCATCTTGGGAAGCATACTCGCAGCCACTCACCGCCGTTCGAGCATGGCCCTGCATACGAAAAGTCCAGAGGCGGGTATCGTCGTTGGCGACTCCAGCCGTCGGCCTCTAGTCCGACGACGCAGCGGTGCCCAGCGGCAAACACCAGTCAGCGAATTCGAGAACAACTTCGAATGGCAAACTCGAAGTCCCTTGCCACTTTTGCGTTCGGAAAGCCTCATCGTGATGTCGAGCTGACAGCAATCGCCCCAAAGTCCCAACCTCATCGATTCACGACAGCTGTGCTTGTTGAAAGGAGGCGATATAGGGCCCTTCATGGATACGGAGTAGTTCTCGTTGACTCCTTTCGTATAATCCTATTGGCCTCACCGATAGTCCGTGAAGGATTGCCGGGAGAGTTCAGCCTGCCGGTCACGCATGGATGACGATAAATGAACCCAATAGTATGCAATATGGACGATTTTATTCTCGTTCGAGTCATATTCGCCTTAACTGAGGACCAAAGAAGAGCTGAGGTGAAAATTTTCCATACGGGCCAGAAGTTTCTGTAGTATTTGAAAAGATTACGTCGGTCCCGAAGGACTGGTTCATATACGGTATGCATGACTCTAAGGCCAAAGGTCTGCTTATACGAAAAATCCTTCTTTGCCACACCCAGGAGTCAGCTCTCAGCTACCATAAGTATTAACCAGAATTTTGAACCAATCATGTGCCATATCAAAGGTTTTCATGCTATGCCACCGCCACTGTGATGTTGCACGCAAAACACCAATACAGTAAATCAATTTTCGGGAAAACACCTGTATATACCAAAAGATCGCAATGCTACGCTTGCTTTTTTTTGTCATTCGGCAACAATCATTGCCAACCGTCCCGGTTTCGGTCAACGAGACGCAAAGGGCAATTGTCAATTGCCAACCAACATGCCCAGGCATGCAAGGAGCAGATGAAAATGGACAATGAAAAGGCAGATATCAAACATATCTACAAACTTACAACCAACCACCGAAGAAGGCAGCGGTTCTTTCTAGCCTTGCACTACCGCCTGGATTCCAACCGCGTCTCTACGATTCCCTTCCTTCGGTGGCATGCCTTGCAGCGCCTATCTGCAGGTTTGTATGACTTACGTCGATAGGATTTCCATGTTAAAAATAGCCTCATATACTGTTTGCCAAAAGGTCACCGTACTATGGGTGCAAAATTGCAGGTCACTGGCAAATCTTTCACACTATATAAGGGCGACTCGCGAGGCTATAGGGCTGAGGAGGCTGTCGAATGATGAGATCAGCCCCCAACTTCCGACATAAGCAGTCAGATTCCTGATTCCATATCCTTGTTTGCTCTAGTCACTTGTACCCTTCGGTGTGCATTTCTCTTGACGAGAAAGGTATGTGCCGGTCCATTTTTTTTCGGTGAACGATCCCGGCGCGTAGGGCCGCATCCTAGGTGCGCCTGGTCAAGCGCATAGCTCTATGTCTGTCGCGTAACTCCAAGCTCAAAATTGAGTAGATATGTGAAGAAATCAAGGTTGAGTATGTTCATTTTAAATTCATGAAGAAGAAGCGTAGATGGTCTGGCAAAGATCCAAATTGCAGGTGGGAAGGGATAAATGATCGAAGGGCTGTCAGCGCGGGGGATTGCGAACCATTTGAGTAGTCCGCCATGCGGCTTAAAAAGTAGGCGGCCATACGGAGTACGTACCTACCTTGTCACAAGAAGCAGTTGAGCCCGACAATCAAATGAAATGTACTTCGAATAGGCATGCCCCCCCAGTGGGGCGATTACATTTACTATAGCATACCTAGCGGCAGCCTTCCTGTGCGCGCTCCATTGAACCAAAAGTGTTTATGTTTTGCTGTATCAGTATGGCAGGATTGGGAGTCTATATGATGAGCCTCATGTCGTCGGATTTGACTATCTTTGTTCAAAACAGCTTCAAACGAATGCTGCGTCCAGTCATCCCAGTTGAAAATCCAGCTCAGTTGTAGCCATTCCGAAATGCCCCACTTAGGCAGTCGTTCTGCCTGAGCATTTCGTGCACAAACCCGTTTTCCAGCTTCGGTACTGTGTGCGTCGGTGGACCCCGCTCTCTAGGTGCTGGCCCGCTATTTTCGAAAGAAGACAGCTTCGTTTGACCGCCTAGAACTCGCGACACCAAACCTTTGTCCCTCAGCTGGTGCGTCAACTATTTCTGCCTGCCAGAGAGGCATAGATGAGGGAATCATGTAATTGACATCCGCGAAGTGCGCTCCGTTTTAGCCTGGACGACTCATCTTGAGCAATCTAAAATTGCCAGGAAAGAAGAGGTTGGATGACTTGCCCGGGGAGCTCTTTCCTTTGCCACAACCGGCAGAATTAGATCGCGTATCTATGTCCCGCAGGAATATCGCACATCCCAGGCTCCAGCGCCTTACGTTCAGAATCACACGACATGAAAACCACGATGACGGGTAGAAAGGCAGATATTGATTTTTCTTTCATCAAATCCTTGCGCCGCGCGAACCAGCTGCAATGTCACTTAGCAGGATGTTCTGTCAGATTCGCCGACAGTGATGAGAGGATAAAAGCACACTTCACCACCGTCCATAAAGATTTGCTGGAAAACGACAAAGCAAATCTGGTACAGCTCATTGCAGAGTGCCGGAGGTCCAGTCAGAATGAAGGAAGAAGCGCTGATCGCAGGTATGTACCGTGATTTATTTCCCTGGGTATAATGTATCTGACAGGCTCCCAAGCAATCAAATAAGCTCAACACAGCCTTCAAGACCTTTGACCAAAGAAGAGCGGCACTCATCAGTTCCAGAGCCGTCTTCCAAGGACTCCAAGGCTGATGACAACAAGCCTCCTGAGACCCAGCCAACCACAACTCGCTCCAGGGCTGCCAAGGCTCCCTCTCAAGATCCTGCCTTTAGTCGAAGACAGCAGCAGACAACTCATCGTGGGCTTTATGATCCAAACAACCCTTCAAAAGAAACAACGCCGGTGAAACCCAAACAACAAAATAGGAGCAGAAAGTCGGATTCTCAGCCTCGCTCTCAAGCCCCAGATGAACCTTCATCTGAGGATGAGCCCATAGCTCCTCTTATCAAGCAACCAGAGACTCGACCCATATCACAGGAGCAATTAGTCGCAGAGGTTAAAGGTATATACGCGGGCCTTGTGATGGTCGAGAGTAAGTGTATCGAGGTCGACAATGCTCAGAGTTCACAAAATGGAGCCAAACTCAACAACGAGCAGTGGCAAGCTTTGATAGCTTTACACAGAACGTTACTACACGAGCATCACGACTTTTTCCTCGCGTCGCAGCATCCCTCAGCTAATCCTGCTTTGAGAAGACTAGCCTCCAAATAGTCAGTTCTTCACAACCAGCATCTTTGATATATCTGCTGACTTCAAGCCTGTAGTGCAATGCCGGCCAGGATGTGGCGACATGGGATACACTCTTTCCTAGAGCTCCTTAGACATCGTTTACCTGCATCTCTGGAGCACATGCTCACTTTCATTTATCTCGCGTACTCGATGATGGCGCTGCTATATGAGACCGTACCTGCATTTGAGGATACGTGGATAGAATGTCTGGGCGACTTGGGACGGTACAGGATGGCAATCGAGGATGATGATATCCGCGACAGAGAGGTTTGGACGTCCGTTTCACGGCACTGGTACTCCAAGGCGTCGGACAAGTCACCGACTACTGGCAGGCTTTACCACCACCTCGCCATTCTGGCTCGTCCCAATGCGCTGCAGCAGCTCTTTTACTACACAAAGTCCCTTTGTGTACCCACCCCTTTTACGTCAGCTCGTGATTCGATCATGACGCTTTTTGATCCCATCTTGAACGCCACAGCGCAAAAGTCCCGCCTTCCCGCGATCGATTCTGCTTTCGTCAAGGCGCATGGCATTCTTTTCAGTGGTAAATGTGAAGAAGAATTCTCCACTGCAGTCGAGACGTTCTTTCAGGACTTGGACAACCACATCGGCAGAAGCACCCGGCGATGGATGGAAGCTGGATACTACATTGGTATTGCCAACTGCTGTGCGCTTCTTTCCTATGGAAAAGAAGAGAACTTTATATTTCAAACCATTCGCCCGCCGCGTACGGACGACCCGGCTGATGTCCCGATGGGAGAGCCCCTGGAGATGCCTGAGGCTTTCAAACGGGCTCTGGATCTGGCACGTGGTACGCAAGAGGTCGTATTTAGACGACTGGCCGATCCGAATGTGCTCCCTTACGTTCACACAGTACTTGTGTTCATGGATCACCTCACTGCTTATCCATCCGCCATGGGTTTGGTTGAAGCGAGTTTTCCTTGGAAGTTGGTCTCATCATTCTTGAATTCTTTACTTCTGTCGTATCGCGACTACGAACGCCTCGAGAGTGGCGACTTTCCCAGGCCCGAGAAGGAGCTTCCGCGACCTCTGCCAGAGGACTTTGCTATGAAAGGGTTGCTCTGGGTCGACAAGTATTATCCGAACGATTTCTTTCGGAATGACAAGATCGATGACGACGAGAAGTATTTTGAGGTTGCATCAATGACGGAAGAAAGAATTGAGCGCATCCTCTGGCTGGCTCGCCGCATAGCCACTCACAACAAATGGTTGACATATGACAATGCAACACATGCTTTTGGGGTCACATCTGATTATGAGCAGAACCTGACATCAGTGTCATCAGATCAAGATTTTTCTGCAGATATCAACGATACAGAAATGTCCAGTGCCTCTGAGATGTCAGAGACAGCATCTGAGCCATCGACGATTGCAACACCGAAGAATCCGGAGCAGGCTGACCAATGGATGATGGACGTAGACGAGTCATCTCAGAGTGGTCCGATCATCAAGCAATAATAATCAAATCATTCTCATGTATATCATATCTGGTCTTTAGTTCGTTATTTTCATTTGCTTGTGGCGTCGACTTGGCGCGGAGTTCAGTGTACTACTGTGTAGTCAATTTCACAATCGACTGACACTTTACTTATCCTGTTTCAACAGTCACTTATGGTCCTTGCTCACCAAGAAGTCCAGGATCCCTCATCCGAGGAGCTCATGTCCGCTTCCAGAGCACACCGAGCCTTCAGCCGATACGGTGAAGCCTCCTGCCGACATGGTGAACGCATCGAGGGCACGATACCGACGTACATATTTACCCCTGTGCCGTGCCGATGGTTACAGAGCAATGGCCGATCGATGGAGGGGCACGGAACCAATGGTGGGGCAGGATTTTTAAGGCAACCGTCAGCCAATGCGCCGTACAGGCAAGGTTTGCGAGCCTCCCAGGAACAGGCTCGCAGGAGTTACTATAAAACAGGGTTCGAAAATTCGGGAACCATGGATAGTATTAAAGTGTATTGAAAAGCGGCCGATTTAGGATCTCGGCAAAATCCAAATTGTGCAGGACAAAGGATCAGCGAGAGTCTCACTTCAGCCATTCGCCAAGGATCCCGGTCTCCGGTGCATCGGAAGACGTTACAGGAGCTGACCGAGACTCGAGATCTACCTCAGACGCGACATCAAGGTACCAATAGCGGTGGGCATGCTTAAAACCAGACACATAGTCATAGCGATTAACTTTTTCCTACTGTACACACTACGTTTGCGCGGCATAATAACTAATACTACTCGTAATTACCGCAGAATACCGCCGTCTTGACGCCTTGAAGTGACGGTCTATATCAAACCCGGCAAGCACAAGGCAACCGCAATCTCGAATGCCTTCTAACACAACAGGCAAGTTAGCCTCTCTCCACAATGTCATGCATGCAGAACGTAACTTCAGATGAATATCTACAGACTCGAGCTGCTCTCCATTGGCCGTTCCCAAATCGCATTCCTGACAGTTCGCAAATGCGATTTACATTTGCTTGGAGTATTGACAGTATGTTGGAGCATCAATAACCGATTTACTTTCACTATATACACACCACGCCTATACCCGAGAGATGATTGAAATCCTGATATGAGCGTTGAAACTCTCTCGGTGACCCCTCAATCTTGCTCCTTATCAGATCGACTCCCATATGCATATCTCTCCCATGGATCGGCCCTTGCTACCACGATCTCTACCTCCTATATCACACCTTCTGAGCATGGGATCCGCCGGCAGACGATAACAGCAATACGTTGCGACGTGCATTGCAATTATCTTCCTGTATTGTCAGGCAGCTACACGTGAAGTGAACGAGGCAACACTCTCTCTCTCGTGCCGGGAAACAATATAATGCATTTTCGTGCGTGTACCGCTGCAATTGGATACGGGATCTAGACGTTCAGATCATTCGCTGCAGAGACCGAACCGCGGCGATAGGAGTTTGTGAGCATTGGGGTCCAATAGTATTTTTCAACGAGTAAAATCGACACTCGTCGTACATGTGCATTCTTGGAGATGCAAATGCAATGTCAATTGACCAAAGAAAAGGCCTCGTTCCAGCTCCTGCTGATTACAAAACTTGATGTGCTACGATTACCACCCATCACAGAACTACCCCACATCAGGATCCTACCACACTTCCTTATGGTGCATATTGCCTACTCGACCAAGTTCGGTGTGTACCATCTGGAAGATGACCTGTACGCTCGAAATGTGCAATGGTCTTTCGTCTTTCTCTGTCGTTCCTCGGGTAATTCACTGTGCTTATAATAAGCGCATAAGTTCGGTGCGCCGTCAGCGCCGCTGACAGAAAAGAGCATCCCGGCGGGGAGATAGGACTACGAGTGCGGAGAAGAAGGAGCCAAGGCTGCATACATCTCGAAATTACATTTCTGCCAATGTAGGTAAGTAAGTCCCCTCGTCTGGCCCCCCGGTTGTTGCGTATTGCGTAAACTCTGTTTGAAAGGAGCGACATCTCAAATCATTAGTTTCATGTATCTGCACCGAAAGAGTTGATCTATGCAGCGTTGTGGATGTATGCCTTGCGCGCACATTCCGGACCCGTTTCCTACGGGCCGGGGAAGACGGATTAGGCATTCCGGTGCCCGGGGCTGAACGCCATTGTATGCAACATGTGCGTTTCCCAGCGCCTCTGTCGCGGGATATAGGAATACTGGATTTAGGAAAAGAAACGAGCGGCAGCCCTACGTACTGCGGTGGTATAACTCGGGACAGCCTGCCGTCTCGACAACCTTTGGAAGTGAGGGGTATCTAGAGCTGTTCTGCAGCCTTGGAGAGCTCTCAACACCCTCGTGCACAACATGTGTTCCTTATGTTGCACTGAAATTCGTCCCGTGGCCCTCCTTCCGTCCTCACATCGAGTGGAAGCTTGCAACCACGAGTGCGCCACGTTGCCGCCACATGTAGCCCAGGACGTGGTGGAAGCGTCATTTCTTTTCGAGAACAGTCAAGGAACTTGGCCGTCCGCATGGCCCTCTATATAGTAAAATACCGTACTCTGTCCAATGATATTATACGGTTTCCCAAGCCGTGGCGCCGGGCTGAGGTTTCTATCGGAGTGGTTTTTTCGACCATCACATTCACATATGACGACAGATATAAGTTCTCAATGTCTTGGAAGGATATCATTGTGACATGAATGTGAAGCAATAGATTTCGGTGAGGGAGAACAAGATTATGCAAATGCACCAAGAACCCCCAAGAGATTGGCATCCGGTGATCGCAGAATGAGGCAACTGTTTCAAAAAACCGACCCTCCTTTCTCAATCTTGTGTGGATGTTCTCTGTTGTCCGGTTGCGATGGAAGCAACCCGTCAGGAGGTAGAGTCGGTTTCCGATGGTCTTTTGGCTCAATATTGATTCGTTCGGAAATTGCAACATGACGAGGATGCCGGTGAAGATTGGAGATTCGCGGAGAAAGTGTGCTCAACTGTCCGCAGCGCTTATCAAGCGGAACTGGCCTTATGCGAATGCGCATTCGCCAACCAATTACAATGAAGAGGCGTCTGTGAATGGGTTCAGAATTGGGGGCCCATCACCTCTTATGGCAATACTAAAATTGCAGTGAAATTGACGAGGGTAATAATTGGACAGGATAGTCCTGGCAGCTTCTGTGGACTTGTAGATTTGACTCTGTAGTATACAGCTAGGCACCCATTTAAATCCCCGGTATGATTGGCTCCCCTGCACCGCCATCACTACTCAGCTGAACGTGCTCAGTAAATGCTCATCAACGCGTAACACGAGTACATCATTCCTCGAGGCTGAGAAGCTCGAGTCTGCAAAGTGTTTCACGACGCGCTCTGTAGATTCATGTTGAATGGTTATGGTGACTTGAATGAGGTCGAACGGCGGGTACGGTGTCCGATGCCAAAGCCAGGATGCCTCGTTATGATGACAAGCTTCAGGATAATCTGACACAGAGAGTGATTGTATTATTCCGTATCTTCCGGCGCTATGTGGAGGCTATGAAGAGTTGCCTCGTCTTTAAATAACATTGTGTGATGGAGATGGTGACGAATCCTCACCGGCGGTAGTGCTGGTTGCATCGTGACGGCATAATACCATGATCACAACAAGACGCCTCTTGACGCCCAGGACTTCGCCGGGCGAGATTACAGGGACTTGATCAAGGGAAAGATGGGGGCATTGATAAATCGTTATGGGGATTACATTACCGTATATATCTATTACCTGATATGCATGGTACTACGCAGCACGCGAATAGACAGAGCAAGTCATGAGATGCACGATATGTAATGAAAATGCATGGAATTTGTATGAAGAACACCAAGAAAAAAATATCAAGGTCCAATGTTCTCGAGTAAAGCACCAAAATTGCAATTCAAAGGCTATCCGTAACAGAAGCTACAATCCAGTCCAGAGATATCGCCATCCATACCGCAGACCTTTGAGTCATATAAGCATTTTAACGGCTTCTCACGGTTCTAGGGGCATGATATGAGATGTGAAGCATGAGTAAGAGAATCTATCATCGTCCTCCAAACATGAAGGTGATCTCAAAGACATATAGAAATGTTATGGATCCGAGTACCTATTTTGCATGAAGTATTTTACTTTGGAGTGGGTCTCCCTTTGAATTCAGTCTGATGAGTCTCATGAACTGAGAAGTCGACATGTCTCATTCGAAATTGAATCCAATTTAAGGAGCTGTAGATCAGGGCCCAGAGAAGCAGAACGACAACAAGGCATAATGACCATAGGCATGACCCCCGACGGTGAAGTCGTCACGATGTTTGTTCTTCTTATAACTTGAGAAATCTTTGAAATTCAATAGTGAATTCTAGAAATGGGTGGACGGTGAAATATATATTTGCTTGCTTGCGAACCTTTCAAGCTTCTGACGGAGCTTCGTTGAAGTTCCAACTGTGGCCTTGATAATGCCCTTGAAGTACGAATATTTACGGACACATCCGACGAAATCCCAAATTTAATAAGTATTTATAAGGTAGTCAGGAAATAAGTGGAGGTCATTCGAGACTGTTCAAGTCGGCGTGCATGTAGAGTCTTGCATATTGATATTATACTCGTTCTACCTACCAGGGAACTTCCCGTTGGTTGATATACAAGTCGAATCATGTTTTTAAGAAATGCATAGTTCCTGGACAGCATACCAGTGTCAAGACTGCCTGTCAAATAGATAGTAATTCGAAATAGACAGAATTCATTTTGCAATCTGCTGATATTTATTTTTCGCATTGGTGCTCAGTACGTAGGTAAGTGATGCGATTTGTAACCAACCCGCAATGCTCAACTTCAACTGTTAGCATTTGGGTGGGCCCACTACCTACGTAGTATGGCCAAGCTGACTTCGCAGTTCGCGCCTACCGTACCAACTGCGGCGCCATGAAAACTTTGCTACCCGCCCCACTTTGTAGTGGTATACCGTATAGTTTCAAATAAATGCTACTCTTCATTGCGTGTGACTACGAGCGGCTTCTACGAGGTTGTAATCAGTTGACATCAGGATACTGACAGCTGGCCGTATGGCACTGCGATCCAATAAACCTGAGAGCTGAGCCTGCTGTGTCTCCCGGCAGAGGGGGGCCAGGGCCTCGAGCAAATATAGCATCGTCTCTGGGGAACGAGGAAAATCCGAGACGGGAGCATCTGAACTACAAATAGCTCGCAGGGGGTCGGCGCGGGAAGTGTGGATACCGCTAGAGCCGAAAGGGGGAAAGTGGAGTAGAGCCGCGCCCCTGTGTTTGGCCCCTGGCGTGGCCAACCCAGGAGCTCGTCTACGTCACTTGACTGATCAAAAATGTTGTTTCGGAAACTACGACTTTACAAATAGGTGCTTGTTACCTACCTGCAATGTTCGTGGTTGCCAACTTCAACGATGAATGCGTGTCCTCTACCCTCCTTGACATCTCTCTCGTTTTTTCCAGGTTTTTATTATTCCACGACTTGATGGTTTTCTGCTCCGGACTGGCACGTGAAATGCCTCTCCCTTGATCACCACTGACACACGAACCGCAACCTCATTAGTTCTCTGCTCAAGGCCAGTACCCAAAGCCCAATCCCCAGTTCCCACCAAACACCAGGATGTCCAAGTCGGAGAAAGGGAAGTCGGAGGAAGGCATGCTCCCGCCTCCAGCACCAGATACGAACCGAAGTCTCTTCCTTCTTGACCACCTTCCAAGTCGACCATCTCTTCCTAATGAGTTTTTGACGTAATTTGACTGGCCAAGAGGGCTCTTTCCAACAACGAGGATTTGACCAAAGGTTGTTTAGCCCTAAAGTCCTTCGTCCCTTCCAGTTGAACCACGCCACAACGCGGACTTCTCTTCCCTTTGCACAACGGACACACATTACAAAGTTCTTCCCCTTTTCTACGACAAATAGCTGGAACACGCCGGATCTCCTTTGCATCTCACGAATTATTCAGCATCCGACTCAAGTTATCATGCCGTCGTCAAAGGAGAAGGAAAAGGGCCCGCTCCCGCAAGTTGCCTGTTTGTCGGAACTCGGTAGAAGGTCCTAGTTTTCCTGTTGTTAATTTAAAAAAAAAAGGAATATTATTATTAGATACAATCATCTTACAAAAGTCTCCGTACCTAGGTCGCATTGGCGAGAACACGCTTTTCCTTTTTACAATATAAAAATAAAATTATTTTGCAGAAATAATATAAGAAATTTCGGAAGAATCTTTATATTCCCAAGATTTTTCCGAATCCGATATTTCTTTTCTTAAGCGGTAAATTTGCGACCTTCGGACAAAGCATATTTCGTAGTCAGTACGGAGACTTCTGCAAGTATAGTATAGCAATTCCTCTTACCTCGCGAAACTTGCCAACTCGAATAGATCCGAGCGACATACTCATCGCTTTCATATCAGAGTCGCGCAAAGATCGTCAAGGACTACAATGCTGATCTATGCGCCTACCTATGGCAGAAGGTCCTCTACAATTCTTGGTAAAGTATCTAATGGTATTTCTGACAATGTCAATACACTGATGCATTTTTGTAGCCGTTACGACAATTACTGGAACCCCGGTACAAGCAGGTGTCGTCGACTAGGGAAGGGCTCTCTCCGAGTCATCTCGAACACGTTTCCATAGGTCATCCCCATCAGTATAATAAATAGAACAAGCCTGTCCCTAGGGTGCGGACTTGTGCGGACTTGACGGGCGGCCCGGTGAAAGTGAGGTTCAGCACGGGCAGATCAAAAGTGACAGAATTACTGACCAGTGTCATTTCTCCGGGCCAGTCGCTTTGTTCATTGGTTCCCATGCTCCGTCAGTAAAGAATAGTGCCCATCAAATGTAGCTGCAATCAATCAGGTATGCGGAAAACTGCTTCCCCGATGTGAACTGCCGCGGGCCGATGCGAGGAGCCCTGTTTGTCATGCTTGTTGTGCTTTAGCGACCTGGGAACAGTGGATTGCACTGCATTTTAGCGCCCGTTCTAGGCCAATCCCGTGTTGTAGCGGACTCTGTATAGTGTATCGAGCCGCCAATCAGCTGACCTAGCGCCCTCTTCAGAGTATAACGTCGCAGTGTTATCATGCTCGACAGAGATAGCAATCTTGAGCCCATGACCACCAGGAGCCGCACGTAGAAAGCGATGGAGTGGTATGCAGCTAGATAGATTGATGTGCCATGGCCCATGGTCAAGTGCGGAGGCGGAAATACCCATCGCGGGTTGGCTCCCGCATATGAACAAACCATCTCTCTGACCCCTTGATGGAACAGTATTAAGCGCGTTTGCCATGTAATCTACCATGCGCGCGTTGCTATATTGCTCTGGTCGTCATGTTATACATGTGCAATGTAACATGTATGTCATTCCCGTCGAGTAACACTGGTCGTTCACCGGTTGAACGGTTCAGAGTCTCTCTGAGAACATCAACCTTGACAGCGACATGTACGTCCAGCCCAATGGAGAACACTTTTCAGCTCGAGGCCATCCTTGCAAACTGCGAGGGAATTTTGTAGACTTGCATCAAAAGTATGGAGCGTGACGAGCCGTGTGCGCATTCAGCTAATCTGATACGCCAGCCTTTTCCCATTGGCCGTCTTTATTTCTTTCTGGTATTGCCTTTCACGCCGCATGCGTCGAGATGCAGGCGTCAAGGGGTTGTATCCATCCGGAGATTGACTTGGAATCAGTCAATATATCATCATAGGGCTTGCTGATCGCGATGCTCTGGGGATTCTGGCGCTTTGATTTGGTCGGTTGGGAGCCTTGCGTGGAATAGCAAGGTTCAAATGTTTGTCGCGGAGAGGCAGCCACGAGACCAGGACGCGATCGACTGGTCATTGGAGATAAGAATGGATCATCAGACAGCCTCACCGAAATGTCTATCGAATGAAGATGAGAGACAGGAAGAGCGTCGAGGGAATCAGGAGCGATGGCTGGGAAGACGTAAGGGGGCTGTTAGCGACTCATATAGGCCAGCACGCGGTAAAACCAGGCAAACAGAACATGGTCAGGTATTCGCCACCGTCCCGACAGTTTGGAAAACTTCCTTCAATCTAACTGTAAGAGACCTCTGTAGACTTGATTAGTAGACTACGGTGTGAATCTACAACCGCCGTGTCTTGATCCTAGACGGCCCTGACCTATCCGCGTGGCCAACTGACGCAGGGACAGACCAACAGTATCAGCGGCACCAACAATTAAGGCGTCCAGCCCCCAAGCCCATGGCATTCGTGGAACCTCCGTAAGGCTGTGAAGATATGAGCGAGAAGCTCGAGCGAAAGAGCTCCGTGGTGTTCGAGCATTCAGGGCGTGTCCTGTGCCGACTTATATACACAGAATAGAAGTGCGACCACGCGTGCCTCGGACAGGACGTTTCGCCAAAAACGACTATCCGTTCGCAATCTACAGCCTGCTTCCTTTATTGTCAAGAGCCGGCTGTTCTGTTTCCCCAGCTCGGGGTTCTTCCCCTCTCGCTGGTAGGACTTTGACTTGACCGAGACCTCCATGCTCCCCGACCCACGGCCCCTCGACATAGCGGAACACTCGAGTCATACCATCACTGCGGAAGATGACACGACGATATTCGAGACGAACATCATCCTTGACCACGAGTCAAGGCTTCCAATCCCCGTCGTGAACACATTGTCGACAAAGACCAACCCCAGCCTGACGTTGATCGGGCCTGACTCGGCGTCGACGAATCTACCGACATCCTCGACAACCATCCAAGTCGACGATAGCCACCAGAACGATATAAACCCGAGTCGACCCGAGTACGCGACAAGTGCATCGATATTTGTAGTCCAAGTCACGACCTTTGTCCCCTACCGAGTCGAGTCGTCCCTGAGGCGTTGATAGTTCAGTCGACAGATATTTACACAATGGGCAAACTGAGGACCTCTCGACAGTAGAGTGTCGTAGGAGCAGAACAGTAGGCCATCTTCCGTCTCTCTCTTCTAAACCGAGCTGCCATCCATCCGCTCGGCTCATGGTACTGGCACTTCGCTACCTGTGCAAGAAGCACTACTAGGAGAAGTCGTGTACATGACTCGTTTCCTTTGCAGATCCTCGTCGAGAGAAGTGGTCTGCACTCTCGAGGGAATTCGTCCGTCTAGAGACAAGTTGAGCTCGAATATCTCGCGTACAAATAATTGTGCAATGTGTGACGTAGCGTTTAGTACGTCTCATCTTGTTGAGTACGATAACGTCACACGGCTTGACTGTACCTTTCATTGCCGCACGTAGTGGTATCGGCGGCATCCATTTACTCGGACAGATAGGTTTCAATCTAGAGGCCATAGGTCTACCTAGTTATGTATTGTAAAGCGTGATAGGAGTTCTGGTATGGTACAGACTTGCTCCAAATTCAAACAAAAGTAGGTATATGGGAAGTGTTTTACATGAACTCGCATTCTAAGAGAGAGATTTGCTCCTCGTGCATTGTGGATCATGTAAGATCAAAGTCACCGAGTCAATCACGGCGCGACGTCTAGTCTTTTCTCGATGAAATCTGATCAAGATCTCCAAGTTGAATGGCGGGAGACCATCGGAGCAATGCAGGATCTTCTCTGGCAAAAGACGGCCGGGACCACACCATGAGCGATGCTATCACCAGCGCCGAGGCCAAGTTCCTGAAACCCCTGCAAAGCGCAAAGGCACTGCTGAGAAAACCCAGAATAGAAGCACACACATACGCCATCAATACCCCATAGATAAAACATCTAGGCTCTTGTTGACGGATCGAGGAATCGACTTTGGCGGTAGTTGCCTTACTACATGCGATCGCCCGACTCTACATACGAGATAGGCAGACCCAACACTATCAATATAATCACTATGCCGAACCTCAGGGAAAGGTTAATCGTGGTCCCATCGGTCAAGACAGTGTTGTTACGACATCGCAAGACACTTTCTGAAAATGACATCCTGACTAGACACGACAGTTGAAAATGGCCCAGACATCCCACTGTGCAAGTTCAAAGAGAGATGAATATATTTCCGGGTAGTAGTATATGGCTTGTGGCAACACCAAGGAGAAAAGAGTTAGGGCCTTCCTCCGAGGAACGAACAGTCGGTAGTATAGGACAGTAGCAACAACCCCGACGCTCCATCCCCTTATTTGGCAAACATACGTTGCTCAAATGCCCCTGAGACTTACAAAGCCTAAATGCCAGGCGAGCAAGTAATCTTTCGAGCTTGTCTTGGCAAAGGCAATCATCAACTTTCTTAGAATAATAAAACACTACTGCCTAGCCAACGTGCACCGGTCGTGTGGCTCGACTTGAACAACAAGGGCAATCAACTGACGGTGCTGCTGTAGCTATGGGCTGATTTGGCTGCTTTTGGTCACTATATCGCGCTGCAACCTTACAGACAGTGGTGTCGCTTCGTGCCGCTCCTGTACACCATGATAGATCAGATTATATGCAGTGGTACCCATGGCTACATATTCCCCCTTGTCTGTTGAGGCTCTGCGTATCGGTCTCGCCGGCAGATAGACGGAGCTCGCAGCGGAGCTGGGCTGCTTTCTGCCTAGCTTTGATGATGAGATAGCAGGCACTTGCCGCCATGGGACGGCATCTTTGGCATCTCATGCTCGCTCAACACAAGTCGAGATGGCATTAACTCATGGCAGAATGGTGGCATGGGCCGGAACAAACAGGCCCTGGAGCTCATACACCATAATTCTGACTTTGGGCTGGTGGAGAATATCAAAGCACACGAGTTCCACGTACTGCACACTATAATATACTATATTTACAAAAGTCTTCGCACGGACTACGGAATGTGCTTTGTCCGAAGGTCGCAAATCTACCGCTTAAGAAAATACTATTGAATTCGGATGAATCGTGGAAACATTCAAGTTCTTCCAAAAGTTTTGTGCTATTTTTACAGATAATTTTATTTTTGTATTGCCGTAAAAAAAGTTCATCCTGCCGACGTGACCTAGGTACAGAGACTTCTGTAAGATGAATGTACCCACCATAGCTACTCCAATGACACTACGGGCATCGCATCGCTTTCCCTCGTATTAGAACGATGTTAGTTACATGGATCGTTGTATACAAAGCAGAATGGACAACCCCCATGAATGACAAACGACCGAACATGCCTCTCATGCTCAGCTGTTGCCTTGCATACCACCAGTCAATTGCTCTTTTGCATCACCCGATCCCCTGTGTCTATTCCACGGGCACTATTCAAGGGCAATGGCATCCAATCCCTGTATACCATCGTATCGCTCTTTCATACTGATGCGATAGTAGACCTGCAACGCCACACGAGGCATACACCCTGATAGTTAGTTCGTAGGTATCGATGCTGAGTACAACGAGCTTCATCAGACTACGATTGCAGTGCCTAGGCAGTGCCTCAATGCCAGCCTTTGCAGGACTCCAGATTTCTGTCGATCTTTGAGTATATGCTCGAAACAAAATCCACTAAAAAGAACCATACTGCATATAAACCCCGGTTATTGATGCCCAAATACGTCCAGTGGCTGCCGACTACCCATACTGTCGGGTCAAACACAGCCTGGTTTAGAAGGTTGCCTTATTCAGGCGATGAGCTGCGGAAAGGTCTCTAGGATTTCTTAGTACTCTTGCCATGTGTCCTCAAAGCCACTCGATCGACATGACGGGCTAGGTTGAATCATTCTTCAGCGGCTTTCTGCGCGTCAATGACCCTTTCCATGTTCCTTAGCTGCCATGTAAGGGACAGCTTGATGAAGAACGCCTCACCGTTGAACTCATCAATGGAGCGTAGTCGACCGCACTTGAACGCGCGGTAGCCAGTGACCTGAGACATGCATGACAAAGCGAGTTTGGAAGTGACGATGATATCCTTCCATCAATTTCCCAGTGGAGTTTGATGACAGTCATCTCACTGACCGCCGAAAAGGCTATGCCGACGGTATAGTAGTGATTGCCATGGCCAACATGAGCTTGCGTACCGAATAGGCAGGTCTTTGTGTGATAGTGGACTGAAGGCTGCCGACACGTCCATGCAACACTTTGTACTGCTGACAGTTGCATAATAGATGTGCGGCTCCGACAGTCGGCCTGAAGATGTCTCCAAGCGGCCCGTTTATAGACCCATCCCACCCATGACTGTTGACATTCAGCCATTGGCTTGCAAAGCTGGACCGAAAAGGTCAACCCGCCGGTAAATCGCCTCTATCATTATGATTAGAAGCGGCAGGGTCGCCATGAACCGTCTTAACAAGCGCTCTGGCCGCCAAATCCAATCCGTAGCGATGTGACCGTCGTTGTCGCACGCTCGTTCTCATTGAATGAGATGCAGTCGAATCGTTCCCGGCCGAAGTGATTGATGTTGGTTGACCCATTACCGTCTCCATATAGGCACAGCAACCTTTATTTCGGGGGAACGCGCCTTCAATGGAGCCAAGATAAGGTAGCTGCCGTGACCAAGATCCAATGTGGCTTGCATAAATGGTCACAAGTAACGCGCGGCCCGTTGCTACCGCCAGCGCTTCCGTTCAATGGCACTGTAGAGGCAATAAATAACCTTAATCATTGAGGTTCTGGCCCTCTAGACGAGTGAATAGTTAGTCGCGATATCGACAAGGGTATTTCGCCTAGACAAGAGTCAGCCATTGTCTGCAAACCGGGTTTGGAATCTGGATGGGAGCTCGGCAAAAACACAAGATACTATAGCCGACTATATCCTCACAACCATGCCATCCAGTGGAGAAGCTGGGACAGTGGCACTAGTACTCCGTAGATCACGATCCCGTTCCTTGAAAATATATCTCTCTCTAGTCCCGATGGAGACAGATATGTAATGTGATAGAGATATCTGTAAGCGCGCAGGTGGATCCCATTGCTCGAGCCCACGAACCTGGCCAGCGGATGGACGGTATTCATGTTGTAAACAAGCCCAGATCGCTGGTTTCAATAGATATTCTCGTGGCTGCAGCAATCTGTATTTGGCCGCATGCAGGTTGGTATATATTGTGGGTGGGGTAACTCGTACTTGACAGCAATTTTCTTGGAGGTGATTCAGCTCAGCTGCCGACAAGGGTTCTGTCATTCCGGTGTTCGATGGGGGGGGGGGGATTGCTTTTTTTTCTTTTTCTCTTTTTTCTAGCTTGTCAGCCATTTGACAGCGACGATCATGTCTCAAGTGTGGATTTACTCATCTTCTTCAGTGGATAGAACGGGTATGACAAGACCTCCACGACTTTCTGTCAAAGTGTTTGGTGACATTCAGAGCCTGATGACAAGCTGAGTCTGGGTAGGTTGATGGGGGCCAGCCTCCAGGCCCTATACAGTACATGATGCATGCAGGAGGATGCTTGACCGGAGGCTGCAAAGCAGATTGGGCTGTTCTCTTTTTCACTGCAATCTCTAGACGGCTGGAGACGGCGTCTCCGAATTCAGACACGGGATGGTGATGCTGTGACGGTCCCTCGTACGATGTGTTGGACTATGTCGGCGCTGAAAGGCAGGAGCCGTCGTCTGCAGGTGGTTCCCCTCGCTGTCGGCGCTAGAAATCTCAGATAGTGGTGACAATATGTGATCAGTAAGGCTCCGGGGCCTGCCAAAAGACTGCATCATCTCAGTCAAGGATACGAATTGCCAAGGGTCAGTACACCCGAACCTGGTGCAATTTCGAAGATCAGATCTCCCGGGTATGGTTCCCAAGGGAAGTGCTTCCGAGCACAACGGGAAATAATGTCAAGTCAGGGAAAGTACGCCTGATGATCCGGGTGGCTTGCGGTCCGTCAACCTGCCCAAAGACCTCCGGACTCGCCAGGGTCTTCATCCAGTCATCTTCAGAAGGTAGTGGGAGCAGGTCGTTTCCCTGGAAAGGCTGACCTTACCTGGGTCAGGCAGGTTCAACAGAGATTCCCCCGCAAGCCCATCTCGATGCGCGTGCAGCTCCCGACTGCCGCCTCGGGCCATGGTTCACCTGTCTGTGGCTTCCAGGCCCCGCTGGTGTTGCAGCGAGCTCAAGCGGGAAGGAAACAGATGAGAAGCACTGCAAGATACCATAATTAGTCTTCGGTTCCGGTACCATAAGCACAGAGTCGAACCCAACTTACCTAGACAGTCTCCGGTCCTTTCAAAGGACGGATATACCCACGAGAAGCGCCCACTGATGCCCGTCAACCTGATTTGGCCGCCGTCCCTACCAAAAAACGCCCCGGAGATACTAGCACTGTCTGCCTTGTTGACAAAGTACTTCCATGGTCCAGCAACACGAACGCTAGGCCATAGCATCGACGGGCGACTCAGTGTGCCTTGTTCCTCTGGGGTCGTCGTATGCTCCATCAGGCATGTCTTGCCGCGCTCAGTTCTCAACAATCAATCTCCAGCGACTGACCGCCAGTGCTCTTGGGGAGAGTATATTATCTTGATCTTGAGAACGAGGCGATGCCCACATCTCCATAGTCATCGAGTACTCGTCGCTTCAAGACCGGGCACTTTTGCATCATCGCTGATATCACTGTCGAGGCACCTGACAAGCTACACTGCCCGCGCCCCAGCGACATCCCATCCGACGCCCACCCCTGAGCCCTCGATTCGAGAAGCGGTGAACGACCACAACGAATAGATAGATACCCAACTGCTAACCGACATTCTTGATTCGACCTGGGCAGAATCTTGTTGACTTTAGGCTCGTTTGAATACTGGCATAAAACCTGGCATCACCATGTCGTTGATGGCTCCTGGTTTGACTGACCAAGCGTTGCTGCCTTGTCTCGGTGGTTCGCGGACGAAAAACAACCAAGGCGAATCAAGCTCATTGGCTACGGCATTGTCGTGGTACTTTACAACCTCAGCAAAACCGACGATCTGAAGGCCCTAGATTTGTTGAACACTGCCACCCTGAATGGTGATAAAAGGAGGGTCGTCGGAGTCTGCAAACCGGAGGTTCGAATAGCGATACGGCGCCAACCTTTCCATCCCATAACCACATCTTTCCATTACTGCCGAACAACAGCTGGTCATGTCGTCGTATCCGCCATCGAGCCCGAGTTGGCCTGAGGGCTACCCGGCCGAACCATTCCAAAGCAGTGTCGCCTATGATGAAGCAGACTTCGGCGTTGACGAAGCAGATGTCGATGTAGACGAGATCGAAGTCTACAACACGCCGGACCCTTATTCGCAACCACCAATGTCCCTTCATCAGCCTCACATCTTCTCTGGTTACAGCACAAGCACATTTCCAGGTTATGAATCAGCGAGCCAGTCGTTCGAGACTTCTGGGGATAACTTCACTGGAAGCCCTCCGCATTCAGATGAAACTTATGCTGCATACGCCCTGACCACTCCAACAGGGCCTCGGTACGATGCAATGAGTGGCCACACACAGTACCATATGAGAGACTACAGTCCTCATCAGGTTAGCTCTGACCAAGGGAGATATCCGTCACGTCAAGACTCCTCCGATGAAGGGAGATACCCGTTGCAGCAAGACCCCTCCGGCCAAGGAGGGTATTCGCCGCCTCGTGATGGTACAACTCCTACTCGAAGTGAAACTTGGAGCTCCTATTCCTCCACGGAGCCAAATCAAGGCTCTGTCATGTGAGTTGCTCCTTTAGCGAGGCGTCGGGCGGTCATTAACGTTCTTCAGTGGTGACGACGAAGATTATGACGAAGATGATCGACGAGAGGCAAGACTGAGGGATGCATCTCAACAACTTGATGCGTTCGACCGCCACGGTATTCAGGTGCCTGTGGGTGGTCGCTACACCGTCAACCCACTTCAGATGTTTAAACCGGAAAGTACGCCAGAAGAGACTCCAAGAAGACGAAAGGAGAAGAAGAAGTCCAGCAAGAAGTAATAGAGAACCAATGCAAGTCAAAGTAGGTCTTCGCGCCGTTGAAACCTTTGAAAGAGGGAAAGGGCGAAGACGCCACGAGGTCGAGACGTTTGGAAGTTGTGATAAGGAAGCATACTATTGAAGGATTGCAAAAGAGAATGCTTGGGTTCCAGATGATGAAGACATTCGTTTCTCGGCTTGATGGGTGTTGTATCGAGGAAAATTCTTAGAGTGCTATAACATTCGTTCGTCTATGTCTCTTTGATATTTCAAGTGTAGACGCAGCTGTTGTAGCGGGAATCAGCTCCTACAGAAAGGTGTCCGTAGTTCCTTTTACTGTTAAATATATTCAAGATCAATTTGCCAAACCACTCGTGGTGACGTACCATTCTGCGAAACATCCTTGCTTTAATACGAATAATTCCCCCTTTTGTCATCACGGTGGCAACGGCCATCCCGTGTTCTGGAAGCTCCCTACCTAGGTATGGAAGAGGTGGCAATATACTAATAGGAGTATGTTACGAATGCATGATTATAGAGGAAGTAAGTACCAGGAATTTAATTCAAAAGGGCCCGTGCAATATTCCTCTGTCTTTCCAAGTCCTCACTGACGTCGTTAAAGTAAGACGGACCGCCGACTCCTACATGTATGTCAGAGTTATAACATTTGATGCTTTATTTTGTTCAATTGAAACCTTGGGGGCAGGCCCTTCAAGATTATCTGCTGCATCGATGGAACACGTATGAGTACTCGTCAGCTATGCAGGCCTGTGATCAAGTGGTGTCCAGCGTCCTGGCCGGAGGCCCCCGACGTGGTACGAGGATTTCATAGGCTGGCATGAACCAGTATATATAGCCTCTGAAAATTCCAACACCATGGATTGGAGAATACTGCTCAACAAAAATGTGCAAGTGAGTCAGTGCAGTATCCTTCATTGCCTGATCACCTACTCGGGCATTCTGAATGGTGCCCAATTATTCGCCTCCCGGAAATGATTCGCCGCCACCTCGCTGGCCGAGAGAATTTATTTCCGTCCTTTTGAATCAGGCAACAGGAGCGAGGGAGCGAAACTTGGGGACTGGCTGGTGATAAAAAAGAAAAATCTGTTGTGCTGCGCAAACCTGCAGCTTCTCGCCTCGCATCTGGGACACAGCCCCTGCATAGCCCCCCCATCTCCAAAGACGCACCGCGCAGTGCCGACGATTACATAAAGCCACGTGCTATAGCTAAGCGAATCTGCAAATACATAGACGGATTCTTTCCTGCAGCCACCCGCAGCCGGCTTCCGGGTTTGTGACAATTATGACCCTCAATACAAAGGGGTGGTCACCTGATCTGTTGATCAAGCAGGAGGAGCGGGAATTTTCTTACACTCCACACGATGTCCTCTCTGTGTAACCATATGCAACATGATTCGCGCCATGCTACCTCGAGATGTGGCATCGAGTCAGAGCCGCATGCAGAGAAGGCCGAGTGGCATTGTTCTTGCAGGACAACCATCCCAATGGGGCGGGCCAACGACATCTCAAAAGCAAGGCTGACTATTCTCTTGACGATACTTGAGTCATCCACGCTAAAGTCGAGATATCATAAGTGGTTTGGTCCATACCTATCTATCATCAGGGATAATCCTGATACTTGCGAGTACGTTTGGCCATTGAAACTGATCTACCTAGTATGGCAAACCAGTCCGTGATGGCTAGCCTGAGAACCCAATGCACAAGATGCATGGAGCTTAATAAGTGTCCCCAGATGCCGCATTCGGACTTGAGCCTTGCTAGGATTGGTTGAGACTTACTCGCCATTCCAACCATCTCCCAGAATTAGAATCATGATTCGGCTATCAAGCACTGACAATTCTATAGTCACTCCATAAGCTTCGGCTAGGGCTGTTCGGATGTTTATACTCCACGTTCATACATGAATTGATCATGCACGGGCACTTGAAAGTTGATATGCAAGGTACAATATGCAATCTAGCTTGCTATCAAATTTAGCTTCTAGATTCCCAGGTAAGAAGATAAGACATCCGGATTTGTTCCTACCCAGCTCGCTTACGGCTTATTAGGAGAAGCGTCTGGCGTTAAGTCAGGAATAAGCGCGTCTTCTGCTGGCCAACTTTTTTGGCCGCCTTGGGAGGTCCAATCCCCGAGAGCCGAGCACTCTGGCGTCTGCATCTTCGTGATTCTCTTAGCCAACCAAGACCAGTAAAGAAAAGATGTCTCAAACCGATCGTGGCCGAATCATATCCTCGCTCGGCTATGCGGCTGACAATGACGCAAGTCAACGTCCGACAAGGAGCGTTCGAGTGCCACGTTCGTTGCATCACAAACAAGATCGCCAACTAATTGCGGTCCCCACTACATACGAGTGGTGAAGAACAAGCCTCCATGAGGCCCATGCCACCGGCCGCGACCTCCTCTTAGTCTGCGCGCTTCTTCCCCTTCTCACCCGCCAGCGAATTCGTTCATAATCCGTGTCAATCATGTCCAATTGTATACTAAGTCATGGTATTGAATATACAGGTACTATTCAAAATGGAAGATGCAAATCTCTGGTCTTCTCCGCATCGGGTCTGGGGCTGTTGGAACATTCGAAACGCGGTCGGTCCACCCGATATCCATCACGATATCCACCGCCAATGCCCCCACAGGGGCCCCGAATCAGGGCTGTAAACTGTTTACTTACCGCCTTGTCCTGTGTGACGTCTTTTCTTCACTTCTTGTAATCCTGTTCGAGTGAATCGAACTTGAACCTCTTTACTCTTATCAACACCACGGTTGCCTCGTGGGAGAACACCAGGACCTTCAACATCAAGGTTCATATTGGAGAGCGCGTCGCTGAACAACAGAAGGCGCTTGGATCCCTGAGATATCTGTTCTCAGATCTTCTGGGTCTTGACAGACCTCACTACATATCAGTCACAGCACCAGCACGGCACAGGTCAGACTGTTGCGCTTACCGAACACATGTGGAACTGTTGGAAACTACTGCCGATCCCGGACAAGGTCCGCGAGAAGCTCGACCACATGGCCCGAGGCTCGCGGGAGGACGAGGGAGGGGACGGCAACTACCGGCCCTCGGCCGCCGACATGGTGGGCGAGAGGGCCGACGCGGCGCTGGAGGACGACCTGGAGGACGGCGGCGCCGGCCCGAAGAAGGCCAAGAAGCACGGCAAGTCCTCCCGGGCGTCGGCCAGCCCGCGCCCCAAGAAGGCGGCGCGCCGGACCAAGCACGACGAGGAGGACGCGGCCTGGAAGCCGACCGACGAGGACATCGAGGACGAGGAGCTCGAGGTCGAGGAGATGGTCAACGACGACCTCGGGCCCCCCGAGCGGAAGCAGTCCCCTGCTGCCACCACGCCGCGCAAGAAGGCGCAGCGCCCCAAGAAGACGCCCCAGAGGACCAAGACGGATGACACGTACAGGCCGTCGGACGAGGAGCTCGAGGAGGAGGAGCTCGAGATGCAGGAGTCGATCAACGAGGGGCTGCTCGGCGACGATCTGCAGGAGTCCAAGCCCAAGCCCAAGCCCAAGAAGAAGAAGTCGCCGCGCCGCAAGCAGAGCCGCGTTGATGATTCATGGGACCCCGCAGCTGAAGAGCTCGCGGAGCTGGACGATGAGGATGATGAGGAGGACGAGGATGACGAGTACGTGGAAAGTGAGGACGAGGAGTCGAGGCCCAGCAAGCCGTCGATCACAAAGACTTCCAACGGAAAGCCGAAGACGCCCAGAATCTCCAAGAAGCGACCTGCTGCGTCTCCCGCCCCGACGAGCCCTACAGCGCCCAAGGTTGCTTCCAAGCCCAAGTGGCAGCTCACGTCGGCCAGCAACGAGAGACCTCCCGACTCCCTCGTCCAGGGCCAGAACTCCAAGGCGCCCTTTACCTTTGCGGCGTACCGCGGCGAGGGTGCTTGCATGCTGGCCATGAACTGGAAGAACGGCACGCCCCCCGACGACTTTGTCGGCTTCGCCATCGAGTACCGGGAGCCCCAGTCCTCGGAGTGGCGGTACATCCCCAACTACCTGACGTTCCCGGGCGACGCCCCCAGGGAGGGCCCCGACGCCTACTCGAGCCGCTACGCGCCGCACCAGAGGTTCCGATGGGTGCACTTCCCGTTCTCGGTCGAGACCCCGGGCAAGTTCATCTACAAGGTGACGCCCGTCTTCATGAAGGGCGGCGAGGGCGACCACACGCTCAGCTACGGGGAGGAGCAGCAGGTCGCCATCGAGCTCATGGCCGAGACGTACCCCGGCAAGATGAACATTGCCTTCACGCGCGGCTTCGTGTCCTCCAAGGCCTTCCTCAAGAAGTTCGGCGCCGACGGCGTCAAGGACCTCCTGCCGCTCAAGGCCGACGACGGCCTCGACTTCAAGCCCAAGGACGCGGAGATGGAGGAGAAGGCGCTGACGTGGATGGGCTTCGAGGCGCGCGAGCTCATCTACAGCGCGCTCGACGCGGCCATTGCCGACAGCACGGCCGAGGTGCGCATGCTGGCCTACGACTTCAACGAGCCCGAGATCGTCAGGCGCCTGCAGAAGCTGGGCAAGCGGGTCAAGATCATCATCGACGACTCGGGCTCGCACGCCAAGCCCGAGGACGCCGAGTCCAAGGCGGCCGACATGCTGCGCCGGACGGCGGGCCAGAACAACGTGCAGCGCCAGCACATGGGCGGCCTGCAGCACAACAAGGTGCTCGTCGTCGACGGCAAGAAGACGGCCATCGCCATCGGCGGGTCGACCAACTTCTCGTGGCGCGGGCTGTACGTGCAGAACAACAACCTGGTGGCCATGCAGGGCGCGCAGCCGGTCAAGGTCTTCCGCGAGGCGTTCGACAACTATTGGGACCACCCCAACGACACGGACGGCTTCTACAAGACGGCGTCGTCGCAGTGGATGGACCTGGGGCTGGGCATCGACGCCAAGGTGACCTTCTCGCCGCACAGCTCGAGCGGGGGCACGCTGGACGGCATCGCGGCCGACATCAAGGCGTGCGAGTCGAGCCTGTTCTACTCGCTGGCGTTCCTGTACGAGACGCCGGGCGTGATCCGCGACGCCATCGAGAAGAAGATGGGGCAGAAGGGCGTCATGGTGTACGGGCTGTCGGACAAGTCGGTGGGCGGGCTGGACGCGCGCAAGAACGGCAACCCGCCCGTGGCGTACCCGGAGGAGCTCGAGGACGAGTCGGCCGGCGGCTCGGGCGCGCGCATGCACCACAAGTTCGTCGTCATCGACTTCGACAAGCCCACGGCGCGCGTCTACACGGGCTCGCACAACTTCAGCGCCGCGGCCGACACCAAGAACGCCGAGAACCTGTTCCTCATCCGCGACCGCCGCGTCGCCACGGCCTACATGATCCAGGCCGTCGCCATGTTCGACCACTACGAGGTCCGCGACCACGTCGCCAAGAAGAAGACGGCCGAGAAGAAGGGCGAGAAGCACACGGTCCACCTCCGGCTGCCCCCGTCCAAGAAGACCGAGAAGCCGTGGTTTGATCAGTACTGGTCCGTCAAGCAGAAGATCAACGATCGCGAGATGTTTGGCGTCTAAGACCAATGAGTGGCTGGCTCAGCGTCGCGATTGCAAGAATCCATAGTTGTACTATACACGAATTATTCCGTGCTATGAGACGTGCAAGTTGATGAGTCTCGATTTATTCGTTAGTGACAGTTGAAGTGATAAATGTAGTGTAGCTTGGTCAAGTCCAGCAAGTTGACAGTATAGGTGGTCATTGTATGACCCTACCCCGCGCTGCCTCGGGCACAAACCTTGTTTGTCTCGGATGCTTTCTCAACACTTCAGAGCCAGAACACCTGAAAGACTAGCGGAGCTTGATTTCTTTCTTAAACAATTTGGCAAGTGAAGTATTTTTATACACTTACGTCAATGCTCGATTTACAAGACTCATGCGCCCGACTTTCCCCAGAAACGCATGACTCGAGGGCTGGAAGCCATCGCCAGACCCCTGCTCGATCGTGCATATTTGTACCTCGGCATAAAGTAAGATCAATATCGCGGCCCGCCTGAACCATGGAAACTCTCGACCGTGAGGGCTCTGTGTTACATACCGTCCGAGCAATCTCTCAGTCAATCACTCCATAGCGGGACATAGCAACAACCAACCGGCATGACTTCCTCCGACCGGCCCGAGTCCTCGCAAGAGCGCCTGTCGGCGACGTACTTTGAGTCGATACCGTGGTGCGCGGCGCGCCTGCGCTCCGAGTCGGAGCCCGTGTCGCACTGGCCGGTGCCGTGGGATCGGGACGGGGCCACCAAGTTCGGCGACCGCTTCTTCTCGACCACGCTCAACACGGAGCTGACAATACCTCACTTTCTCTTCTTCCATGCCACGCAGGACCCCTCGACGCCCTCGAATGCGCTCTTGCCTGAACTGCAGGCCTTTTGTAAGTGAGATACTAGTTCATGATGAGCAATAAAGTTCAATACGGCAAAATATTTGATGAGAAAGCCTGTTCGCAATTCTTGATAAGCAAAGGCCCGAGTTGCAGTGACTCAGTTCCTTGATGTTACCCTAATTTTTGAACAAGAAATGGTGCTGACCATACCATCAGTGCACCTCGAGTCCGGCATAGGCGGCTACCCGGGCTACGCCCACGGCGGCTTCGTCTGTACGGCGCTGGACGAGATCACGGGGCTCGTCTGCACCCTGAACCGGTCCCGGGGCGCGCTGTTTCGGGGGCCCGCCATGACGGGATACCTGAACACGCGATTTCTGAAGCCCGTCCGGGCTCCCGGCGTGGTGCTGGCGCGCGCCAGGATCACGAAGTACGAGGGGCGCAAGGCGTGGGTTAGGGGATGGCTGGAGGATGGCGAGGGTGCGGTGTTGGCGGAGGCGGAGGCGGTCTTCATCAACCTGAAGACGAAGTTATAAATCTGAAGATGCGTGCGTTCCGTTGTATCACAGGCACGCATACCTATACGGATGACCTCGGAAGTAATCCCGGCACTCGAGAATTTTAGAGACATTATAAACAGACAAATACAATTTTCAATACCCAGAAAATGGGAAATTGCGATAGGCTACGACCGTAAGTCCCAGGTCTTCGATGTTTAAGTCGAACCTTTCTGTGTAGCACAAGAGTGTCTTCAATATAATCAACTTTGGTGTGGGAATGAGCTACGTATAGTTTATCGCAGTGCATTAGTTTCGATTATCGCAAGATTGTATCACATTCCAAGGCTTCCTTGGCAGTTGAGTCTCTGTCTACAGAGATCCTCGTAACGAATTCTTTTATGCAAGACTTGGAAATTGCGCCATGGAACAGATACACTTCAAATCGATCAGGAAAAACCGGTAAATCGGAAGGATGCCAGCTATTCCCAAGGCATCCACCAGATGTCGACTGCCGACTTCTCATGTACAGTGCACCCCACGCTAACGAAATGTCCGCAACCGCAGTCCCGGGACCACTAAAAAGACGACCCACTTTCTGTTTACCCTCGTCACGACGCGTCGCCAGTTCGAACTCCTTATCCCCTTATCCAGGGCCGAGAGAAGGAAGCAAGGATTTTGCATGTCATTTGAAATTCTCGAAAAAGTTTCGTTTCCTTCTTGTTTTCTTCTTCTTCTTCTGCTTTCTCGAACGATCAATTGTGATCAGGGAAAAAAAATTTCGGCGGGATAAGAAACAAAATGGCGGACGAGCCGGCCCTCCCCCGATTCCCGCACTGGGACTCGGGGTCGCAGAGCTTCAACGCGCGCAAACGCGTCCGCGACGATGACGCCGCCGCCGCGGCTGCTCAGGAGAACAATGCCGGCAGCGCATCCCAGCAGCAGCTCTTCTTCGCCAACTCGAGCGACCCGGCCATGTTCTCGAGCGACGACGACCCCAACGTGGAGAACTACGCGCAGGGCCGGCACCGCAAGAAGCGCTACGTCGGGTCCTGGTTCCAGCAGCAGCCGGCGTCGGGGGACTCGGCCTTTAGCGAGGAGTCCCGACTGCCCCGGCCGCCCAAGGGAGCGGGGGGCAAGCGCACCTTTGAGCGCCAGTTCGACAGCGGCGTCTGGATGGGCAGCGACGGGTCCACGGACCTGGAGCTCGACGAGGACCTGATGATGCCGCCGCCGCCGCCCTCGCGGCTGCCCCAGCTCGATCTGAATAGGGGCCGCCAGGCCTTGGCCATCTCCAGGGCCGAGGAGCTCGCTCAGAATAAGATCTTTGACGCCGTGGAGAACGGCACCGAAGACGTTGATCTCTCGTAGGTTCCCTTGACACATATTCACGCTGCTTGCTCCTTTTTCATCTGTGATATGGGCCGCCAGGGGTCACTTGAAATTCAATTCTCTGGATCTAGCAGGGGGTTGAATGAAGCTTCATTTTTCTCTTGATCTTGACACACATGTATCTCTGTGTGTTCAATTATACATCCATTGCATGTAGTCCCGCTTCCCTTTTCTCATCTCGAAGCTGTAGGCACTGGCAGCTTCCAATTCTTGTAACCATACTCCTGGACATCATACACACACACACATGTCATCACATGGTATTCTTATGATCCTTTATTGACAAGTCCACAGATCAATGAACCTCGAGACCCTATCAAACGCCACTGTCGCGCCACTGTCAGAACTCGCGTGCATCCCAACGGTCGCCGAGGGCGTGCCGTTCGAGCACAAGGACCCCTCTCTCAAGATCTACCTGAGCCAGAACCCTCTGAACAGGGTGCCGGGCGCGCTGTTCAACCTCGAGTTTCTTACCTACCTTACCCTCCGCAACGCCAAGCTCACCGAGATCCCGCCGGCGATTGGCAACCTCCGCAATCTTCAGACCCTCAACATATCCTTGAACAGGCTCAGGTACCTGCCCAGCGAGGTTCTGGACCTGGTCTCGTATCCATCAAAGCTCAAGACTTTGATGCTTCACTCGAACCACTTTTACTCATTTGCAGGCGACAATTTCAGTCGCGAGACCGAGGCCCCCAAAAAGCCCTATGCGGTCCAGCATCAGCTTGTACCCAGCGGCACGGAAGAGTCGGAATGGACGAACCCGGACGACGTATTGTCTCTTGGCGAAAGGTTTATTGAGGATGAAAATTCCACATTAAAGCTCTGGCTCAACCGGGCAGACGGGCTCGCAGACGATTCTGCATATCCCGAGATCGCCAGGCATCGCAACTGGACATGGCGTGCCAGGATCGTCGCCAGGACGCCAGTGCAATTCGAGGACAGCCGAGGAATCGTCATGTCCAAGTACCAACTGCCCGATCACAAGACGACGAGCCCCGGCGCGGAGCTCGTCACCGAGGATCTGGCACACGCCCCGAGCACGCCGCTGGCGGGTTCGCCAGGCAAAACAGGCAAGGCGAGCCGGGTGCCCTCGCTGCTGGAGCTGGCGCTCAAGTCGTGCTCCCGCACGACGCAGCTGCCGCACCTGCCGTCGTATCTGCCCGAGGACGCGCCCGCGCACCTGCCGGACGTGCTCCGCCGCATCGCCGCGCAGGCCGAGGCCAACGCCGACACGGGCGACCTGCCCTGCTCCAAGTGCAAGAAGCGCGTCATTGTGCCCGTCGCGCAGTGGATCGAGTGGTGGCAGCTACACAAACTGCGGTTCCACTCGGAGATCGTCTTGGGGTCGACCATCTTTGACAACAACGGCACCGTGCCGTTCTTGAAGAGGGCCTGCTCGTACGCGTGCCTGCCCGAGGCTACGGAGTCTGGGGCGCTGCTGCCCAGGACAGTGCGATACTGCCTCCAGAAGGAGGAGAGCTGATGAGGTTGCTCTTCTTCCACTTGCATTTGTTAGGAGTTTTGTAGCGGGTTTTATTTGATCATTTTTGGGCCACTGTACATACATAATCTGTAAATGAGACCTTTGTATGATGTCAATGGACACATGCGTCCAACATGAACCAAGCGTTTTCCGGGGTTAAACTTGCGCTCCTTCGTACAAGAAAAAGAAACGGCTGTCAGATCCTAGTCAAGCTCCCAACAAAGTGATACATGATTCCAAGCTCACCTCGGCGGATCCAGGGTGGCAATTTGGAGCTGCGTCAGTCCATTGTTCATTCGTATTTTCTCCGGAGCCATTAGACTTGACGCAAAGTAGTGTGGGCAGTAGAGAGATGCAGAAATTCATGCGGAGACCGCCTCTAGAAACATTCGTGATTTTCAAAGCGAGCGTCATATGGTGATGAATTGTCTGTATTGTAGAAGCCGGGCCGCGACCTCAATTTAGAGTAGGCGCTGTACCTAGGGTTCTCCGGTTCTCGTCCCATCACCGGCCAACTGAAGCTGTATCAGTCTGCTGAATGCCTCACATTCTTTGGCCTGTGCTCAGTCGAGTTTGAGATATGGTCTTTTCGATCAAGGTGACTTGAAGGCGCCCCGTCTGCCGCTGGGAGAACTATCTTCCATAAGTCGGCGACATTGTCTCCAGAGAGTTGCGGCACGGCGAAACGCTGCTATCAACAGTCTACACATTCTGTGCCTTGTTGTGCAAGAGATGCTCCTGTATGATTGTGGTGATATCACTCCCAGTCATCATCTTCATCGTCGTCGACGGTGGCATGTCGCAAATTTCCGCTTCTAATTCCGGTCTTGCCCATCAGCTTCTCTTCCTTGGCATCTTCGGCATCTCGCTTCCTCTTGACAACTCTCATGTCTTTCTCTCCGACAGCGCCCACTTCTACCAACAGGTTGTCGATTTCCATCATGCTGATGCGAACACCTCCGACCGTCATGAGTGTCACAATCTGCTTGATGATGTCGCCGTTGCGGTATACCAGGATGGTGGGACAGTTCTTGTCCGGGTAGTTCTCGATAGCTTTTGCTGCTTGGATCTCGCAGAACTTGACATCGCCATATTCTCTTGCTGCTTGGCGGAAGAGCTCCGACAAGACCCTGGATTCGACGTTGGTGCCCATGGAAGATGTCATGTTGACAAAGACGGGGCCATTCTTGGAGGCATCGGTGACCTCCCGCTGGTAGTCTGGTTTCGATATGGGGTAGACACTGCCATGTACGGATTTCTTGGTCAGGTTGTTGAGCTCCTGCATCCTCTTCTGCTTGTACGACTCGAGGAACATTTCATCCTCGAGGTCTTCCAGCTCGTCGAGCTCGTCAATGTCCTTGCCTTCCAGTCGGTTCTCGTGTGCTATCCTCCGGCCTTCGAGGATGGCCTCTTCGATCATGGGAGTGGGAGACGGTGGCTTCTCGGGGATGACTCCATGTTTGCGCAGGATCTCGTTCCTGTACGGTTTGTGCAATCAGCACCCAGCCTTGTGCCAAGATGATAGTAGCAGCCCTGCTTACCATTCCGTGTCGGCATTGGGGTCGTCAATGGGGACAGCAATGCGCTGCTCTGAAGGCGCGGCCATGATGAAAGGTTTGCGCGCGCAAAGGGGTACGACTCTGGGTTTGAGGCTAGGGTTGGAAGCGCAGTCGAGGTCAGATAAAGGAGTCGTATAACGTGTCTCGAATCCTATGAGGGGTCTCCGCAGTGCCTCTCCTGTTTGGTTTGTTCTCGAATTCTTATGCCTAATGGATGGGCTTGTTCGTTGTATGGAGCAACCTACGTACATTACCTAACCTAGGCACCGGGAATCTGCCCCGCGACGGACCCTGACTGAGATCATAGGTCGGGGATTAGCTGTCACGCTAAGTGGGCAAGTACATGAAGATTGTCAGCAAGCACGCGACAGGTCTCGTGAGAAAGGGGGTTGGGGGAATGTGTTTATTGGTATGATTCTAGGGTTGAGGCGTGCAACAAGAGATGGGAAGTCTTGCAGTCTGTCCGCTACGAGTTATCGCGTCCCGTTGTTTGCAAAGGATATTCGTCATGTGTACGATGGACCTCATCACAGGCAGGAGTGCATGGTGACATTGAACAATAAGGAGTCTCACTGCTCTGGGGCACTTGTAATTGGGTGCGTCTGCCCCGCCCCAGCTGGAGGCAGCTGCGCCGAGACTTGGCCCGACTTGGGTGCAGGCACTTTCCAAAAAGGAGCACGGACAAAAAGGTCCCCAAATGGCCAGTAGCGAGCCCTAAGCCCTCCCCTCCACTAGATCGGATTTGTGCTGGCGCCTGAGAATCTCGCCTCTGGACCAGTGGAGCTCGTTGCAACAAAAGTGTCCTGGGCCGAAAATTCGAACTTTTTGACTTCACACGATCTCCTTCCCCTCACATCTATCGACAGCGAGCGCAAATCTGCCGCCAAATCTCCATCCAGATTTCCATCAGTCAATAACGCAGTCCGCGTCGATATCGATCAAATTCCAAACTTGCACCACTTTTAGTCAAAATGGTAAGTCGAAGCAACAACTGCGATACCGACCGCCAGTCAATTTTCCCGGGGTCCGAGATCCTCGCTCAAGCAGCCATCCAAAATTTTTGCCACGACACCAACGCCATCAGTCTATGACATCGACGACATTTCGAAACATCAATTGGGGGAATACCGCAAGGAAATGGGCACGACTTGAGATGGGAAACGCGACGAGACACGACATGACTGATGAGGATGCTGCTGCTTGACGGGGCCCGGACCACGGACGCGACATTTCGATCACGCTTTGCAGGCCGTGATGCTGACCGAATTTCTCTTCCAGGTTCTCGCCGTCGATCTCCTCAACCCCAGCCCGGCTGCCGAGGCTAAGAAGCACAAGCTCAAGGTACGACATCTGCACCGGCTCCCTCGAGCACCTGCCGCCGTGCCGTCGCTGACATTCATAACCCACTAGACTCTGGTTCCTGCCCCCCGCTCGTTCTTCATGGACGTCAAGTGCCCGGGATGCTTCACCATCACCACCGTCTTCTCCCACGCCCAGACCGTCGTCATCTGCCAGGGTTGCACCACCGTTCTGTGCCAGCCTACCGGTGGTAAGGCCAGGCTCACCGAGGGCTGCTCTTTCCGCAGAAAGTAGATGCTTTCGCTCTACTTTCCTTTGTGTTTTGGGCAAAAGGTTACGACATAATGGTACAGCTCGGACATCTGCAGAGCTCTCTCACGATGGTATTGGCGCATTAGAAAAATCGGACATCATGCATGTCCCCTGGACATAACCGACGACATCATCCGCATGCAGATAGACGATGGAGTACCAAAAGAGATCCTCAATACAAAAAAGGGGCGTTTTGGGGTCCTGATATCTCGCATCACCGCATCTCGTTTCATCACGACTACTTTTTTGATTTTTTCTCCCTCTTTTCGGTCATGTGTAAGGGAAGGTCACATCAATGCGGTGGTTTTCCGCATGATTGGGTGGATAGCTGAGACAGCTCTTCCGCATGAGCGGCCAAGAATCCGATCCCTCGGATTCGCGGTCGTGAGGACGTGGAACGCCGATTGAGGATCGCTATACCCAGCAGTGCTTAGGTTTCACTGTGATCTGCGAATTCATTACGTTCCACAACTGAATCTTCTTTGCGCCCAGGTGACTTGAACTTGTGTCTTTCTGAGCCAAGGTTATATTCATGGGAAGGTGACGAAATGCTTCATGTTTTAATCTGCTCTGCCAAGAACTGCCTGTCTATCGACTGCCAGTAACCTGCCGGTTCCCGTAGTTACCGCTGACTTGTTCGTACATGACTAGAGCGGCAAGAGCGTAATGCCATTGTGCTTGAGACTGTGGTCAGGCACGTCTGAAGAACTACAAAATAATCTTGCTCCGTTAGTATCTTCTTGCATCAATTCGCGGGGCTCTGACGACATCTATGATCTGCGCGATCCTGACATGAGTACCTAGGTAGTGTGAAGATGGACACTGATGTCCACAGCAGAGAAACGAACTTGACACCAGCTCAGCCAGTATGTATCCTCGGGTATCACTCAATGGACCTCGAAGCAACTGCTTGCCATGAATATCTCCCTAAATTCCATTTGTTGTCATTTCTTTTCCCCAAGCCCATCAGAAGCCGCGCATCATATGGCAAGATGCATCCCGCCTGCAATCCGACTATCTCGTTACCGTTGTGATCCAGACCTATCATTTCGGAATAGGAAGTCAAGTCACCGGTCAAACGTCTCATTCTGCACTATGGATAGCCTTTGATGACCTGCATGAGCATGGTAGGTATCAAAAAAGGAATTCTGCGCGCCGTCCTGTCGATTCTGACCAGCACAAGCACCACGACGACCCCCCTCGCCATTCCTCCTCCGACCGCAGGGATCAACAAATGTGCCCGACGGCACGACGCTCGACCAGGGTCATCGCCGGCTCCGACGGCGTAGAGAGCATCGCGACCTTCGACACCCTAAACGGCCTATTCTACACCGACGGCGCGGCGGCCGTCTGCTTTGACTCGGCAAACGACATCGCCGCTGCGAGTTACTGTGTTTCAGACAGACAACGCCGCCAGGCTCAACGTCAGCCCGATTTTGAGTGCTGGCCCTCCCGCCGTGACTGTGGTGGTCGACACTGGCGAATGAGTTTCGTCTACGGGGCTGCATCAGCTCAAAGTGGTGGTATTTGGTAGTGATAGTATATTGCGTGTATGGGCTCTCTGAGCATTGTAATGCCTCAAATTAAATTGTGTTGCTGAAAAACTGTGCCAAAATTCCAAGTGGACTTATTTTGATCAGGAAAGACTGTCCTTACTTATAGTAAGAAGGTTTCGATAGTCAGGGCGATCGAAGAGATGTCATCGCGGTCAAATTTGTTGGCTAAAATGACATGTCCGCCAAATATGATCAGAGATCAAGCTTCGAAGAGTCTTTTCTTTTCCCGCAGCCAAAGAATTCAAAGACGGGCCGATGTTAACATGTCAGACTTTTTCCAAGGAGCATGAGAAAATTAATGTGTTCAGCCTTAGTGCTGTTGATGCTCAATTTGTGGAGCCGAGTATACTCTGCCGATCGCCGAATAATAAAGTCACAGGGGACTGGCAAGTGTCTTGACCGTTTTCTATCCTTTTTTCTCACGAAATCAATACTGGCGCAAAAGAGCGCTATCAAGCGTATAGGATTTGCATGCACAAATCAAGTTCATGGTCATTTCAGAAAATGCCATTGAGATATCACTCAATTTATGTGCCTATCTACACCACAAGTCGCGCCTAAATATTAAAGTTTCAAGTATCCTGCCTACAAGATATACTTTGTTCAATATGTATGATCGAGGGGCTTCCAGAAGGTCCTAGTGGCCCACCTCCTCACGATACCACCAAAGAAGTACGCCGCGATCCCCAGACCGGACAAGACGCCGCAGATGATAGCGAAAATATTCATCGCACCATTGTAGCCGGTGAGGCTGATGAGCGGAACGGTCGAGTAGCTGAGCCCGAACGAGATGAACCCGCGGCCCGCGCAGATGAGCAGCAGCAGCGGCCCGGCGCGCTCGGGGAAGCTGTCCACGGCGTACGTGATGCCCACGAGGTTGGCCCCCAGGAAGGAGAAGTAGCCCAGGTGGTACGGCGCCACGATGGTCATCCACGACCACTTGTTGGGAAGCTGACCCGCCTGGCCGTACAGGACGCACGAGATGACCACGGCGACGGCCGGGATCGCGAGCACGATCAGGCGGTACTCGGGCTCGAAGATGCCCTTCCGCCATCTGCTCATGAGCTTGACCACACGGTCGGACCCGTAGCCCAGCAGGGGAACCATGATGACACAGTCAAGGACCTGCGCCAGCTGCACCCAGCCGAGGTCGGCCGAGGTGAAGGAGTAAGGAGGCGCCATGAGGATCTGTGCAAACGTCGAGGCTTGGTAGACGTAGACACCGAGGAAGGCGCCGTTGAGAACGACCAGCCAGAAGATGGTTGGCAGAGCCAAGCCAAGAGCCGTGTCCTTGTAGAAGAGCAGGCACGCCTTCCAGTCGGGACGGCCGTGGAAGACCTTCAAGTCGTGGCGCCAGGTCCGCGGGCCAAACTTTTCAGGTTGCAGGACGTGGTTTTGCGCCGTCGTCACACGGAACAGGAGTTCCCGACCGCCCTTGGCGACCGGATCCCCGTTCTCGTCGAGATGTAGGTGGACCTCGCCCTCCATGGCATCCTCGGGACGTTCGAATTTGGTCTCGATGACAAAGAAGAAGGCCATGATGAGAACGATTCCGTTGATGATGGTGATGATGCCGTACCACCAGCCCAGACCGATTGCCGGGACAATGTAGACTGTTGCAACGAAGAAGGCGGCAGTGCCGACTGTCTGCACACCTACAAACCAGGCCACTTTGCTTCCACGCTCGTGAAGAAAGTGAATCTCTTGCACAATCATGGGTGCCAGCGCCTCGGATTGGCCAGCTGCCATGCTGAAGATGTCGCGGCCAGCAATGTGGCTGGAGAGTGACTTTGAACAGGCACACCAGATACCAGAAGCCACGAGGAGCACCATGGAGAGCAAGAAGACAGGTCGGCGGCCAATGGCAACACAGAGGGGCATGGCGATCAGATTTCCAATGCCCATGAAGAGTGTTGGGTATGTCAACAGATCTGTCGCCCGACCTTCTTGTCCGGGATAGGCAGCCATGACTTCAGGATACACGGCGCCGAGTCCCGAGGTCGTGGCAACGGCAAAGGCAGAGTAGACACCGACGATGAAAATGACCATGAATTTTCGCCATGCTGGGAGATTCAAAGGATCTGCGAGTCAAGTCTTGTCAGTGGTGAAGCTCACTTAGGTGTAAAGAGATACTGATAGGAGTGCAATTACATACCTTTCGGGTCCGGGCTCGGCGTCGGGATCAGCACGACGGTATTCTCGTCTAGCAGTCGGACGGTGCCGGCGCCGTGAGGGCCTGGAACTCGGGGTTCTCTGCCCATCTCGACGGTTTCGATCGTTTCTGCCTCCGCGGCGGGAGCTTTTGGATCTTCGGTGCCCATTTTCGCTCCGACTAGCTCGTCGAGCGGGCTGGTCCTTATAGGCCGTGAATATGTCGTGGAAAAGAGATAAGACTCGACCCAAGTCGTTAGTCGAAACAAGCAAAACGATAGAGATGTGAAAGACGCGTCAACAGATAAGTCCGTTCAGATGTCTATGACACCTGCTGCTTTGGGTCTCTCCCTCTGGTCTATCGCCAACGGCATTGCGCGTCTTCAGTCAGGGCACATGGAGAGTCTTGTACTTATCCATCATCAACATCTCCTACCATGGTCGTGGCAGCCAGGCATGATCTTTGGGTTGCGTTTAGAGGACGACGTTATCCCCTACCTAGATGCCCCCATCCATCCCAGAAAAGATGCCGATGGACGAGATGCCGTGTGGTCATATGACAGTCCAATCACAGTGATTCCAATCGAGTCGGAATCGGCAACTCGAGCGAGCAGTAGCATTTTAGCGTTGATCTTGTCCTCAAAGAAGTAACGGTCGGCCCGTTGGGTCCTGGAGGCTGATACTCCGTACAGTAGGTGACGGTCGCTGTACCCCGCAAATGGGGAGCCTGCCGGCCAGGACCTCTTACTGGTGTTCAGCTGGTTTACAGGGGGTTTAGATGCAAGTTAGCACAAGTTAGCGTCGCCTCCTCCACACTCGGTCACTGTGGGGGATGGGCACCGGATTTGGGGTCACGAGCCGACCCCGGAACCTAGGTAGGGAACCTACGATGTAGTAGTGGTATAATTGCTGGCCAGAACCCCAGTTTCAGTGGTTTTCGGCACGGCATCTCTGTCGTCTGCATACTGCAACGCACACGCACCATTGGTCGTTTCGGCATCTTATTTTATACACATCGTATGTTGCCGTTGCCGTCAGCCTCTTACCCCAGATTTTGTCTTCTCGTTGCGGCGATCCCGACAGCCTGGTAGGCCCTTCCTTGGGGCTGACGCACGGGGGTTGGCAAAGTATACTGTATACGCAAGGTACCTCGACTGCTACCTAGGTAGACTATACCACCTCCAGCCCGTCCAATAATGCCCCCTTCGCCTGTCGCTGCCGGCAACTCCAATCCCAACCCGGCATCCCCTGAAGCCCCAGCTAAGCGCCGGAGGCTCAATTTCGCATGCAATTATTGCAGGAACAGAAAGTCCCGGTGTGATGAGCAGAAGCCGTCGTGCCGTGCCTGTCTGACGGCGGGTATCCCCTGTGTCACCGTCGACAAGCGCCGGCCCGGAGTGTCGATCACGCGGCACGAGGCCGGCGCAACGCCGAGCGGCAACAACAGCTCGCAGGGAACAACGGTATCGTCGACTCCGGTCGTACAGACGACCTTTCGACGAGCTTCACTTATAGATGCCATACCGACGGAGCCTCTCCCGGCTCTTACCCCGGCATCACAGCACAGAAGACCCAGTTCCGTGGTGCCTCTAACACCCCGTTCGGCAAATGAACAGCAGGAAGATGGCAATGTCGGCCGGCCTTGGAAACCTCCCAGGCGTGTTCCAGATGGCGGTACAGACTTTGCTGCCGATATGGATGCCGAGACAGATCATGTCACTCAGGCGCCAAAGTTCTCTGGCCCTTTGCCTATGATGAGGCCCAGCTCGGGCAACTGTACATCGGAGCTGTTGACAGACTGGTTGGACCTTGCCTTCCATCGCCTTGGTATCAGAAAACGCCTCGGCCCTCTTCTTGCGCCGGCCGAGTCGCATCTGCCCTTTCAACAGCCGATGCTTATACAGGAGCCGCCGCCGTTTCCAGACCCTGCTACTTGCCAAGAATTACTGTTTTTATACCTGGAGGAAGTCAACGCCGTGTTTCCCGTTCTGGATGCGGCCAAGACTGGGCAGATGTTGGATGCCACTTTGCAACTCGGCCCGGCGCAGTTTGCGCACGAGCACGGCTTCCTGCCACTATTGCTGATATACGTGGTGCTCGGCCTCGGTGCACTCAGTCACGAGCGGAAAGAATGGAGAGACTACTCGGCGTCGAATCTCGACTTCTGCAGGAGTTTTGTCGGTCACATGATTGGCTGGAACACGATACAGGCGGTCCAGTTGATGTTTCTCATGTCGCTCTGCCTCAAGAATCACGATCAGATCTCAGCGGCTTGGTCAGCCCTCGGCTTGTGCGTGTCCATGGCCATGTCCCAGGGATTGAGTCGGCCCGGTCCTCCGCCGCGGCGAGGACAGCCGTCTCACCCGGTCAACATGACCAAACACCATCACGAGGTTGACAGGCTGCGCACATGGTGGTGTATTTACTGCTTCGAACGCATATTAGCCTTTGAGCTCGGTCGGCCTCCCCTGATCCTGGACGAGAGCTGCCAAGAGCTCGACCCGGGAAGCTGGTCTTTCTCGACAAACGGGCGCAGCCATCCGCGGCCTTCTTTCCTGCGAATTCTTGGCACATTTGCCGATATCCTCGGCGAGATCAGTCGACTGGCCACTCGCTCTAGGAATACCGAAGAGACTGCTGGGAGTAGTGGCATTGATGGCGCTATCCGAGATAAGGTAAAGACGATTGGCGAGTCTTGTTCCAGGATGCTTAAATGGGCCGATGAACTGCCAGACGAGTACAAGTATGTTGCCCGACTAGTTCCAGGAAAACTTCTTTCTGTGCTGATATTCCTGTAGACCCCGGTCGGATTTTATATACGACCCCGGAAGCTTTCCCTTCACTTCCTTCATCGCACTGCAATATAACCAGGCGTAAGTGATAGCTGCAACCGCAAGACCTGGCTTATTATGGGCACGAACTAACATGGCTATAGCCTGCTAATGCTCATACGAAACAGTCTCCTGGTCAGTAACAAGGCTATACAACTAGCCATCGACACTGTGGCACCCGGTACGCCCTGGGAGCATGTCATCCGCAACGGGCCCACCCTCGCCATCAACTCGGCCAGGCGGACAGTGCAACTCCTCATCGAGGCGGCCGACTCTGACATGAAGCCTCTCTTGCCCTCCATATCCGTGCCGCTGCATGCGTTGTACATCCTCTCGGTCAACATCATCAGGAATCCAAAGTCCAGAATGGCCAAGTCGGATCTCAATGTAAGTCAGCAATCCCGTTCAGATCTGACATCTTCCTCTCTTCTCCCCGACAAACAAAAGACGGACTAACACACTCTCAAGCTTATACACGACGCGGCCGATTTCACCAAGCAGCATCACGAGCTCTCCACAGCAGATCGAAAATTACACCTTGTTCTCGACAAGCTCGACCTGCTCCTCAACAAGATCATGTCCTCGACCTCGGCCAACACGTCGCGCATCATAGCGGCGCAGAGAGCCGGGGCGGCAACAACAACCACACAAGCCGGAACCACTGCGATTGCCCAGCAGCAGCAGCACGCCGTCGTCCCCGACGACGCAGACCCCCAGCGCCAGGCCCAGCCGATATCCTTCGAGCCGCCGCCGTCGTACGAGCATATGGACATGGGCAGCATGGACTTTGGCGCCGCGTTTGGCGAGTCGCCGGCCATATCCCTCGAGTCGATGGACGCCGGCTTCTCGCCCGAGGTCACGCACGATATCGGCTGGGACTGGGTGGATTTTACGCAGCTGTTTCCAGAGACCTTGTAGTAAAGGGAGATTTATTTTTACGGAAATGTGCTTATGATTTGATGAGGTCACGACTAAATACTCAAAGTACTTGAGGCATATATATATATATATATATATATATATATTTGTATTTTGTGATCGGCAACGCTCGGTCCTGGTAATACAGAGCATGCGACAGCCCACCATTTGTTGACATCCAAGTCATTATGTAGATAACGCAGAGTTCATCTTCCTGGATACTGGAAATTGTGTACCCATCTTCTTGAATTTTATTCTGGCACAAATCGTTACAACCTCTGTTTTCCTGACGTATCTCGAGTCAACTGAGTCCAACTTCAGCTTCACATCTTTGCGATTTTATAGCAGAACGATTCTATAGCCAATTCACATCTACATGACACTTTAACCCATATAGTCCCCAAAAACTCGCACAATTTTACAATATTTGTTATTCAACGCTAAATACAAAAACACAATCTCTTGATATCATTTATGCTGTGGCCTGGATGTAAGGAATACCCGTCAACAGGTAACCCCTCTCGGTCATGTTGAGCGCCTTCCTCGGCTTGCCCGTGTTGTAGGGGCAGTCCTCGCCGTCCCTCTTGACGGGGACGCCGGCGACGTGCATGGCGTTGGGCCAGTGCGTGGTGCCCTGGAGGTTGTCGAAGGCGCCCTTCTTGCGGACGAGGTCCTCCTGGAAGGCGTCGGCGGCGGGCATGTAGCACGCGTAGGTGCAGAACCGCGGGGAGTCGGCCTCGGGGCTCAGGTTGTAGTGCGGCGTGCGGCTGTCCCAGAGCAGCAGGTCGCCGGGCCCGGCGTTGATCTTGACCCACTCGCAGCCCTTGCTCGCGAGCCAGGCCATGCCCTCGTCGGTGAAGCCGTACCACTCCTTGGTCCACGCCCAGATGCGGTTCGTCTCGTTCTGGAACGCCTCGTGGAACTCCTCGCTGAGCAGGTGCGCGCCCTTGCACACGATCAGGCCGCCGTCCTTGTCCCCGTTGGGGAGCACGTTAACCAGGCCCTGCAGGCACCGGAAGCCTGGCTTCTCGGGGTCCTGGTCCTGGTGCGGCCACGGCTTGTTGGGCTTGATGTCTTTGCGGTTGGGGAAGGCCATGTTCACGGCGTCGAAGGAGACGATGAGGTCGGGTGTGTCGTACACCTTCTCAAAGGCCTCGATCACACCGGGCGCCTGACGAATGTCCCAGGCAAAGGACTCGTGTTGGGCACCGTAGCCCAGGATCATGCCCTTCTCGGTAATGATGGGGAGGTTCTTCTCCTGGACGGTAGAAGGATCATCACGCTTGAAGCCAAGACCGCCGGCACTATGATATCAAGTCAGCCATTGCCCGGTTTTTATGTCGAGTTTTGGTGGGAATACTCACAAGTTCTCGAGGTAGGACATCATGTCCTCGCCGATCGCCTCGATCTGGTCCTTGGGAACGGCACCCTTGACGACGGTATAACCGTCGCGGACGAGGTCATCTCTCCAGTCGCCGTAGGTGACGCCCTCCTTGGCAAAGATCTTGTTGGGGCCGGCGGGCTTGGGAACACGGTTGTTGGTAGTGTCCACCTTCTTGTACTCGTACGTGAGCGTGTCAACGACCACGGCGGCCGTCTTTGAATCGCTGTTGATACCCATGATGAAATGAAATGTGTGATGAGTGTTTGAAGATTCAATATCTCGTTGACTCAATGCTTGATTCGGACGTATCGAAAATGAATCCCAAGACAAATGATTTTCAACTTCCTTATATCTGCGGCTGCACAAATTAGCGCCACTGCATGAACCTGTCCGATCCCTTGGAAGTCCGTTCCATCCCCTCATTGCCATGCCTGGGGAGGCTATGCTCGGTTCGGATCTTTGACCGAGTCTCGCTGCGGGCCATCCTCGCCGCTGCTCCAGTCGTGCCAAGTTCATACAAGTTCACATCTGACCGAAATGTGTTGGTCTTCGGCTCGGAGCGGTTCGGTTCGGCATCTCGTCTCCACCTCGACTATTCGGTCCCATGGTTTCAAAGCTATACTCTGGCAAATCTCCACACATCCGTTCCATTTTGGGGTAAACTCTCGATAGAAACCCACTAAATTCCTCGGCATCTTGGAGAAATCTGGGGGATGCCGAAGTCGTCGATCAGTATCCTGTATCTACGCGATAACACAGTCGCTCTCACAATGGAGAACGACTCTGCTTAGTTTGGCAGCTCACTTGGCAAGTCACGCGTCCATGTTTCGAAAAAAGGACCCTTATGACAACGGCCCCTCACTCCACCATGATTATTTACCGGAAGTAGGTCCGCGGGGGGTTGCAGCTAGGAAGAGCATGTAAATAGTCATCTCGAAGAAAAGATCGCAGGATTCAGGGGCAAACTTGAAGACCTTCTTACCATTCGTAGACCGTCATCATGTCTGCAGCTATTCCCAAAGCCCCGATCGTTGCCATTGGCGCTCCAGAAGTCGGCCAGGGAGGCTACCAAGGCTTGGAGGAGCGCAGCGAGGTTCTCCCAGCTGGTTGGAAATATCCAGACCCAAGGGCAAAACCTCTAGACTCGGCAATTCAGGTCGACCACGATGTCCCGATTACCATGCGAGATGGCGCTGTTCTTCGCGCAGATATCTATCGTCCCCTGCCCTCGGCCGACGGCGAGTCCCCAGAAAAAGTCCCAGCGATATTGTGCTGGTCGCCCTTTGGCAAAAAGTTCAACGGACTGATGTCACTCTCTCTGATGACGCCGTGGGATCTGGGCATCCCGTCCGGCACTCTTTCCGGCCTCGAGAAATTCGAAAGCATCGATCCTGCAACCTGGGTCCCTCGGGGCTACGCCGTAATCAACATTGACAACCGCGGTGTTGGCGATAGCGATGGTACAATGGTCATAATGGGAAGTCAGGAGGCGGAGGATGGGTACGATACCATTGAGGCGCTCGCAAAGCTTCCTTGGTGCGACGGCACCGTTGGGCTGGCTGGCAACTCTCATCTCGCCATTGCGCAGTGGTTTATTGCAGCACTCCAGCCCCCAAGCCTGAAGGCTATTGCACCTTGGGAGGGTTGTGGCGACTTGTACCGCGAGCAGTTCGCCCGAGGTGGAATCTATGCCGGAGACATGTTCGACCATCTCATTGTCAAGTATATGCTCAAGGGTCGAAACGGCATGGAGAGCTTCAGGGAAAAGTTTGCCCAGCAGCCCCTGGCCGATGCTTGGTGGAATGACAAGAGACCCGACATGACGAAGATCAAGGTACCGACCTATATCACCGGCACATGGACAAACACGATGCACGGCATGGGTGCCATCAGGGGATGGCAAGATGTCGACAATCCGAACAAATGGCTCCGGTGGCATGGGACGCAAGAATGGTACGACATGTATGGTAACAAGGAGGGAATGGACGAGCTGATCCAATTCTTTGATCGGTACCTCAAGGGCACTGAGAACGGATGGGAGAAAACACCCAAGATCCGACTTGCAGCCCTGAGATATGGACAAAACGATCCCATCGAGAACATTGTGGAGGAGGAATTTCCTCCCAAGAGGACGGAGTACAAGGAGTTTCACCTGACACCAGACCACAAGCTCGATCTGCAACCTCCCAAGGATACCTCGGTGCTGAGTTACAACTCTGAAGCAGATGACTCCGTTTCCTTCACATACACGTTCGACAAAGAGACCCGGCTCCTGGGTATGCCTAAAGCCGTCGTGTACATGTCCTGTAAAGACTTGGACGACATGGACGTCTATGTGTTTATCGAGAAGCTGGATGCTTCTGGTCAGCCCATGGTCAATCTCAACATTCCATGGAAAGGGTTGCCAGTCAATTCGTTTGAAGAATTCAGCCCTGAACAGAAGACTGAGGTTGTCACCTACAAGGGACCGCTCGGTGTTCTCCGCGCTTCACACAGAGCCATTGACGAGAGCAAATCGATACACCCAAACTGGCCCTACCACCCTCATGAGAAGGAGGAGAAGATCGAGCCTGGAACGGTGGTACGTCTTGACATTGGAATCTGGGCGACGGGTATCCAATTCAAGGCGGGTGAAGGCTTGCGGGTGAGCATAAGCGGTAGAAGCCATGCAGTCAGCAACTTTGGAACGTTTGACCATGTCAATAACAAGGGAAGGCACACTGTCCACTTGGGAGGCGAATACCCAAGTCATGTAATCTTACCGTTCATATGAAAGTCCAAAGTAAAGAGTGAAGTAACTCCTCCTCATGCAGGAGCAGATAGCATATCATTGAGAGATGGACACACTAAGAGAATATTTGTTGCTGAAATCAGATCTTCACGCATTCTCCTGGCACATATTGCTGATCACGTTAAATTGCAAGTGTAGAGAAAAAGATGTTGCACTAGTCCGCCGAGTGGTCAGAGTGCGCCTTCCTCCCGAGCCACAAACAGCGAGCAGCATCAATGCTAGTTGCTCTTTGCCAAGGAAAGAACCACTCATACCTGTGACACTTTCCAAAGATCCCAAATTCGGGAACACCTTCGTCAACGGTATCCAGAAGTGATAACAATGGACAAACACCAGACTGCTTCGTCAACTGTTGTACCTGGCCTTATCAGATGTATCAAACAATCATTCAGCACTATCTCCAGCACGGCGTTTTTGGTTAGCACCACAGTTCAGCAAGACCCGTGAGTCTATACTATTAGGATTATCAACATGCTGCGTCGCAACTCGACCAAATCCCAAGATCTGCCCCGCCGAAAGTCCACATCATCGGTCAAGAATGTTCAGCTCGTACATCTCCACCCGGACGCTGCAGAGCATGATGCCCAGAGTGCCGCTGTGCTGGCTTTTGTCAGGGCTCGAGATCGCGCCTCAAACAACGTTGCATATTGGCCGCCCCCTCGATCAAACGAACGCCCGGATCTTAGACGCAATCGCAGCTCCCCAGAAAGACACCGTGACAAGGAACCAATCCGTAGACAGCAAAGCGTTCGATTCGTCCAACCCAAGGGCTCTACGTCACGGCTTGGGGAGGGTTCAGTGCCATATACACCCTCGAGGCAAGGATATGGCAGATCTCGTGCGAATACAAGTACAAGCCAGAGCCGAGCAGGTCGGGCACAGTCGACACAATCACAGAGCAATGCTTCTACTTCTGGCACGGTGTTTGCTACAAAGGACACGGCAGGTGATCACATCAGCGCACTTCTCGCTGGGGAGGAATATTACACACCCGAAGATAATATCGCTTCCTTACCCAGCTCCTATAGTCGGCTACGCAAATCTAGATCCATGTACACGGGGTCGGAGTCGGGCGCTCCATCAGGTGTGTAACTTCAAATGTTAAAAAAAGTCCAAGCTGAGGCTGATGATAAGAGCTTGCAGACACTCGCCATAATTCGCAAGGCTTGAGAGCTCCAAGGTCGATGGGGTTCTTGAGATCCAGACGGGGACCTTCCACCGTATCAAGTAACAACGATGTGAGATCGTCAACCACGGCGGAGCCCGAGTCTATCATAACATCAGCTATACCACGCCTTGCAAGATCTCAATCATCTGCACAGTTGCACTCGAGACTAGCCAGGTCCGACAAGGTCTTCAAGAAGACGTTACGAAATACTAGTGAGGGTGCCGTCTTGCCACGTGTCGAGGGCACGAAACACGGTAGCTTGCGATTGAAAGCACGCCAGGTCTCTCACAATTTCAAGCACAAGTTGAAAAACTTCTTCGGCACAATGAGAAGTGAGAGTGATGATTCAGGATTCCCACCCCAGCAAGTAGAAGCCCGTAAGACCTATGTGACAGAGATCAAGGACGCGGCCCATGACACCGGGGAGGATCATTCAGATGGCATACGCAACGAAACAACGACACTCTCTCGTGTCAGCTCAGGGATTCCATCGTTTCACAATATCCCTTTGGAACACCAATTGCAGTCCCATCAAGGCAGTCTTGAAAGCCTCCATAGCGAAGGAAGGGCTTCAGACGAGAGATCGAGAGTCACAAGCTGGTCCAATTCTGATGCCACAACTTGCGGCACTGCCACCAGCTCCCAGGCCGAACAAGGGAAACAGCGCTTGTCTGTCATCAAGGAGAATGGCATCAACCATGGATCCTCCCATCAGCGACGTCCTATTTTTAATCACTGGACGAAGATGCCGGAAGACGTCGGCGAAGCAACTTCCAACACGAGCACTTCGCCAAGTAATGTCCAAGGTCAACGCTTATACTCAGCTCTCATGAAGAGAAATACTACAGACGTTTCCAATCAAGAACAGAGTCCGCATGGCAAAGTCCGGAAGGGCCACCAAGTCTTCGTCAAGCCAGATCTCGTACCCACTAGAGGGAGCTCTAGATCCGTCTCTTCGGCAGAAACAATGATAATCAACCATACCACAACATTCGAGCCAAAGTGTAACATTACCAATATCACACCATTTATTTCAGCTAAGCATAGACCGGAACCAACGGACGACCCTTTCGTCAATTCCAAGAAGAAGCAATCGGCAACAAATAGTTCGGTCAATGATTCATCATCTTCGACGGTAGGAGCTGGACGACAAAGACTCTCGAAACTTTCAAGCCGATCACTTACAGATTCAGAGCTTAGAAAGGGGGCGTCTCCAATGAAGACGCTATCGACACGGAGCTCAGCCTTCTTTGGAAGCCCCGAATGTCACTTGTTCCGGACGAGGAGCCCTTACCGACGCGCTGTACGGGGATCAATACAAGCAGCTGCTAAAGCCTCGCCGCCCAAATCTCCTGCATTCAACCCCTGGAAGATGTCGCTGCCCACAGTACGTATTCGCCGTCCAAGCACCGAATCCGAGAGTGACCAGAAGTTGGCCTACGATGAAAGCATTTATTCCACGGACGTGGAACATGCCGAAGTGTCGCACAATACCAATAATTCTGTTCCGGATTTGCCAAAGCCGCAAGAGAGGCATGGTTATGCAACAATCTTTCTCGATCCGCCCAAGTACCAAAGTTCCAAGGCCAGTCCTGCCCATCGAACTGCGTCGTCAACCAGTTCAATCGATTGGAAGTCGTGGCTGTCTGCAAATATGTCAGAAATTGACGCAAAATGGTCAGATCCGGAACGTTCTCAGAGTAAAGAACCAGGCAACAGTAGCATTGACCATCCAAAAGGATACGGCCATGTCCGCGAACAAGCGCAAATCGATGGCGAGGAAGAGGACGACGTGGTTTCTGATTGCAATGTTGAAATTCCCGATTCGGCCAATCAAGTCCCTCGTATTGTCAAAGGCGATTCTGAGAGAGCAGCGAAGCAGTCAGGCCATAACAGAAATAATGGCCACATACATGCAACCTTGGCCGTAAAGGCAAGACCCGTCGCAGCATCACGACTCCCTGTCTGCAATAACATTCTGCGATCAACTCCTTCTTCAGCTCAGTCGAAGACGAGCAAGGACAAAGAGAACATGCCAAGTCACGATGCTTGTGGCGACGCGGACATATCCAAGAAGGACATATATGTCCCCCACACTCGATCTCTCAGTGCTCTCAAGACGCAAAACCAGAATGTGATCACACCCCAGCGGGGGGATACCGCCAAGCCCTGGAAGTGTGCAGAAACCAAAACACCACAGTCATTTCCCAGACAGAAGACTGAGAACGTAAGCCCGCGGTTTGCAATGGATGCAGATTCGTACGCAGCCGATAACACCGGGACCTCAAGTGTCTACAGCAGTCCAAGCAGACAGTCAGTGGGAAGCAAGGACATGGTGGAGATATTCTTAGACAGTAGGAGGCGCAGGATCGCAGGAACGGACGACACGGGTGCTTTTATATGATGCTGGCTGACTTCAACGGAGCCAAACACCTTTCATAGAAGAAGTCAATGTCATAAGTCAACAGAGAGACACCAACGATGTTGACCCGTTCTGCAAGATTCAAGTCCAACAGAGTATCAAGTTGAGAATCATCATGATATCCGCTTGCAGGAGTAATCAGCCTCGAGTGTTGTAGTCAACCCAGGAGGTTGCAGCCGACAAAGGACTCCTACAACTACTGATAAGCCTGAGCTGGTGACTGGTGAATTCGTGTAGATCAATTCGTTGGTTGATAAGGCAATTGGTCGAGCCGGTAGATGCCTTGCTCCGAGAAGGTTGTGAAATCGGAATGGCTCGCGGTATCGCTTCACGGTGATTTGGCGAATATCGCGGCGGGTGCAGGACTATAGACTTCGATATAGCTTGGGTGGGGGGCTAATGTATTGACTGACCGGACTCGTGCCTTAGAGTCACAGAGAGGGAGGGTCCAAGTAGAGTAGGCAAGATAAGGACAGGTCTGACGAGCTAGGTCACCTTTGTATAAGAGGTCGCAAGTAGGCCGATCTCCCCCGCCATTGCTGACTCGAAATGATCTGGTGCCGCAGCCACCACACCACAAGCTGGTTATACAGCTATAGCATACCGCCTTTGCAGACGAGTCAAAATCCCAAAATGGGCGAAGACATTGGCCTGTGATCCGTTGATGGTGCTATGCAACCAGCAAAGTACGAAGGACCCGGGTAGTGTCGTTGAGATACGCCCTCTTAGCCAACCAGGGATCGGCAACAATGGGCCACCATCATCTGAGATGCAACCAATCTGTGTAGTTCGCCCAGCTGATCCCATATGCTCTCGGAGGGGTGAGACACTAGAGCTGGGATATTGGACACAACTGTTTGTAATGGGAAACCGAAAAAGAGCACGTGAACTCACTCAACGCGGTCATGCAGGGTCTTGGAAAGCTCCCAAATAGTGTGTACTGTGTAGGTTAAGTGCAGAGCGGAGCTATGCCGGCTTCGGGTTTTGGGCGGGCTAGCCTGAGAAACGAGGCGGACGGGATGGTTGGCGAGAGAGAGACAACTGGGGCAGTGTGGGAAAAGGGATCGATGGATTCGGCCTGCTCAGTGCTGGCTGCTGGCTAGATTGGCTTGGGAGGCGGTTGGCCTCCCTACGGGCAACACGGAGTGAGTGATACGCAGTGCATCCGGATAGGTAGACTGGGGCAACGAGACAGGAGAACGAATGCGCTATCCTGGTCCTCGATTGTGTCATCGGTTGGCTCACGTTTCGCAAGAATGCGCAGGCTGGCGACATTGGTAGCTGGCTAGCAAGGTACACACTCCGGAGAGCTCCCTAGCTATCTTGCAAGGTAAGGTACAATCCTGTTCAAGGGTCAGCTGCAGCTGCAAGTCTGGGGGAGGCTCCAGTTGCCTCCGCAACCAAGAACAGCACGATGCCATGGCCAACCTCCAGGATTCAGTCAATGCATCTGAACTCTGTTGTTTATGGATTCACTGGAAGATGGCAAGAATGAACTAGGGAACCCTCTTCCACAACGGTCAAAGTAGTGTAAGAGCCGGATCTGTTGAGATAGATGCCTTGTCCGATACGGTCCCCAAGATCGGGGGAGCAAGAGTCAGCTAATGCGGAGGCTATCGCGCCTAGCAGCCCTCCCCAGTGGGTAAAAATGCAGTGCTAGCCGCTGGAGTGCGGTTCCCAGCTCCAGCGCTGCTCCGGTTCGCCCGCCCAGCCCAAAAGCACCGAGCTACTCGTGCTAGGTTCTCAGACTCCACGTCTCGTGCCAGACATGTCATAGCTAAGGTAGCCGGTCGCATGCTTATCTCTTATCGCATTGCCGCGGAAACTGATACAGAGGTTCTGTTTCAAAGGGCCTCGGGACATTGACGCATTTGCGAGTTGGAATAGGCAGACAGGACAAGATGGACGGCAGGCTCTTGATCGCGTATACAAGCTTCGATGACGCTGCTTCGTCAATCAATAAAAAAGGTTGAATGGGGACGAACTGAGGGCCGTTCCTGAATCATCTGACGAGCAATCCCCGTCCAGGCCAGCTCCTTATCTGGGACTTATCTGCCAGCAGTTGGTCGAGGCACTGTCGTCACGAGGGCGGGCGGAACCTGGGAAACCACCCCGGGTGCTTATGACCCACTCTGTCGTGCCCACCTTGGAGGTACGGGCATACCTGTGTCGATATCACCATCTGGAGAAGAACAACAGGAAAGAAATGCTTCCAGAATGGTGATAATTGGGAGGAAATCAGAGAATTAAATGTAATATTTGCATACCAGATAGCTGAGTCTGGCGATATATCTCTTTGTCTGTAAGCCGAATCACGTTTCCGAGGCGTTATTCGCCAGCTCCGTCGTCCCAGGTCCTGCCTACAGTCAAGGTACTCGTGGTAGCCCCCGAGGTACCGGCTTAGCTCTAGCGTAGCTGGGGTAGGCAGGTGGGCAGTGCGCGGCAGCCTACCTACTTATCTCCTCCGACAGACAGCTCCTCTCTCACTTGATCAAGCTCCGTCTTCTCTTCTTCTTTCATTCCATCTACTCTTCCATTCTCTATCGCATCGTCACCGTTCTTCTTCATCCATTAGATCGGTCCATCTCAGTTCATCATGAGGGGCCTCATCACTCTGTCGCTGGCCTGCGTCGCAGCCGCAGCTCCTTCTTACAGCTCCTACGACGAGGGCGCTCCCGTCATCGCAGCTGCTGATTCCGAGCACATCCCCAACTCCTACATCATCAAGTTCAAGTAAGTCTAGTCATCACCTGAACCATGGGCAGCTTCAAAGCCACCGGCGAGAGGTGAAGCCTAGTAGAAAGCTAGCTCTCGTCTTTCCCATCTACACAGCTTCGCTTGAACGGCTCTGCTTCCCGAGCTCTGGGTCCGGAGCCGATGCGTCACAAGACCGATCTTATCACACTCCGCATCCATATCATCAGCGAAATGGCCGGCTAACTCTTTTGCTCTACAGGAAGCACGTTTCGCATGACGCAGCTCAGGAGCACCACTCCTGGGTACAGAACGTTCACACTACCAGCGAAGAGTACCGTCAGACCGAGCTGCGCAAGCGAGGTCTGTTCTCGTCAGGGTCGGACGAAGATGACGTTGTCTACAATGGCTTCAAGCACGCCTACAAGATTGGCTCTGACTTCTTGGGCTACGCTGGTCACTTTGATGACTCCGTCCTGAACCAGATCCGCAAGCACCCCGACGTCGAGTACGTTGAGCGGGATCAGATCGTTCGCACTCTGTCGGACCCCGAGCCCGTCACTGAGAAGAACGCTCCCTGGGGTCTTGCCCGTATCTCTCACCGTGCCAGCCTCTCGTTTGGTACCTTCAACAAGTACGTCTACGCCGAGGACGGTGGTGAGGGCGTTGATGCCTACATCATTGACACCGGTACCAACACCGAGCACGTTGACTTTGAGGGCCGTGCCCACTGGGGCAAGACCATCCCCTCTGGTGATGCTGATGTTGACGGCAACGGTCACGGTACTCACTGCTCCGGTACTGTCGCCGGTAACAAGTACGGTGTCGCCAAGAAGGCCAATGTCTATGCTGTCAAGGTTCTCCGCAGCAACGGCAGCGGTTCCATGGCTGATGTCATGAAGGGTGTTGAGTGGGCCGCTGAGTCTCACTTGGACTCCGTTTCCGCCGCCAAGGCTGGAAAGAAGAAGGGCTTCAAGGGCTCTGTTGCCAACATGTCGCTCGGTGGTGGCAAGTCTCCTTCTCTCGACTCGGCTGTTGATGCTGCTGTCGACGCCGGTCTCCACTTCGCTGTTGCTGCCGGTAACGACAATGCCGATGCCTGCAACTACTCTCCTGCCGCTGCCAAGAAGGCCATGACCGTCGGTGCTTCCGCTCTCGATGACAGCCGTGCCTACTTCTCCAACTGGGGCAAGTGTGTCGACATCTTCGGCCCTGGTCTCAGCATCCAGTCCACCTGGATCGGCAGCAAGACCGCCATCAACACCATCTCTGGTACTTCGGTATGTAGTCCCGCTGCCAATGTTACTCCCTTTGCAATCATTTTACTAACATTCATCTCAGATGGCTTCCCCTCACTTGTGCGGTCTTACCGCCTACTACCTGTCTCTGCAGCCCAGCAAGGAGTCCGAGTACGGTCTCGCCTCCATCACCCCTGAGCAGCTGAAGAAGGACATCCTCAAGGTCGCCAGCAAGGACAAGCTGAGCGATGTTGGCACCAACTCCCCCAACTTGCTCGCCTTCAACGGTGCTGGCAAGAGCAACTACTCTGACATCATTGAGGAGTCATCGTAGAATGCTAATTCCATGATTGGGTTGTGAATGGGTGATGTTCTCTTTGTAGTTACAGCATGGGTCTCGGATAGGATAACACGGCATATTCTTTTGTTTTTCGTTAGTCATTTGCAACTGGGCGAATAGTCATTTATTGAATGCAATAAGACACTAGTACTGTAATTTGACGATGCTGATGAGCGTAGTCGGGACATGATGCTGCCATGTGGCATTGTTCCACGTTATTATAATTGAGATAGAGAGATCGTTGTATTGCCAATACTCGATCCACATCCGACGAGCCACAGGGACCAGCCGTGCAGACGTAGATGCTGTAAAACGAACTACGGCGATGCCATCAATAAAGAGATTCTCTACCATTATGTGTCCTTGCTATCCCAGTTCCACATTGGCTGTATACTGACTGCCATACACATGGTCGAGGCCATCGTCAAAGCTCCCGGCCCGACGTCACTGTCATGACAAGACTTGTTTTCGGGCTTCAGGGAAGCTAATTTCATGCATCTGATCGAATTTACGTTGGTTGTATAACATGGCACATTTTGGGATTATTGCATCTCCTGGCCGACGCGAGATCATCTTACATGACACCGCGCTCACACACACCTGCACGTAGGTATGTCTAGGGTCGCGAGACCACTGAGAAGGCATGGGTTCATTTCATCATCTTCTTCTTGGATTCTTGTTACACTTGGCATTGTACAATAAATATCATCTCTATGTGGACTTGTGGGTATTCTCGTTTCCCCCTTCGCAACGCAAACTTTTGTTGTTTTTCCCGTAAATGTCCTTCGTGATCCTTTTGGACTCGAGACCTCTCTTAGCGGGTCTTCTTGGCCTCGGCCGACTGGGCGGGCTTGCTGTAGAGCCAGACGGCGACAAAGGCGAGCCAGCCGACGACGGTGGCGCCGATGCCCGAGATCCAGGGCCAGGCGCCGCTGATGGCGAAGCTGCGGGGCCACTCGTCGTGGGCAAAGTGGCGGACCGAGACGGTGGCCTTCTCCTCGACGTTGGAGTAGAAGGGGCGCTTGTGGTTGACCTTGAAGTTGAAGATGCCGTGCTGGTCGGGCAGCTTGAATGAGGCCGAGTAGGTGGCGCTGTCGGGCGAGGTGCCGACGGGCTCCAGGGGCAGGCGGTGGAAGGGCGACAGCATGCTGAACTCGAGCTGCAGGGCGTCGGCCGCGGGCACGGCAAACGGCGTCCAGGCGTCCCAGGCGTACTCGGACAGCGAGATGGTGTAGGTCACGTCGTTCTTGATGCGGTAGATGCCCGGGTTGCTCTGGTTGCCGCCCGGCACGTCCTCGTTGAGGTGGTGCTCGACCCAGTTGACGCGCAGGACGCCCGTCTCGGCAAAGGTCCAGCCCGAGACGCGCTTGGCGAAGTCGCGGTTCAGGGTGGCGACCGAGGAGGCCTTGCCGCCGTTCTTCTTGACCTTGGCGTCGAACCACTTGTCGCTCAGCATGTCGGCGCTGCCGACGACGGTGACGCGGGCCGAGTTGCGGGCCTGGAAGGCCGTGACGAGCGACAGCTGGCTGCCCGAGGCGAACAGGTCGTCGACGACCTCGGCCTGCTCCTTGGGGTCGTAGCTGTAGGCCGTGGCGGGGGCGCGCAGGACGGGGGAGAGCAGCTCGCCGGAGCCGAGGACCTGGCCGACGCCGGCGGGGAAGGCCAGCAGCTCGCCGTTGGGGGCGTCGGGGGAGAAGAGGTCCTGGACGTCGGCGCGGAGGGGGCCGGGGGCGGGGAGGAGGACCACGTCGTGCTTCTCGGCGGCCGAGGCGACGTCAAAGTTGAAGTGGTCGACCACGAGGCCGCTCCTGTCCGGGGGCAGGTGGATGTCGAGCTCGAGCAGGGTCGAGACGATCGAGGTCGGGGCCGGGCTCTTGGAGGAGAGGGCGACGAGGATGTTGCCCTCGGCGTTGACGAACTGGACGAGCACGCTCGGGGTCAAGCTGGGGCCGAGGCCCTTGGCCTTGGTGGGCAGGAAGATGAGGTGGTCGTACTCGCGCTCGCCGAGCTTGAAGAGGTTCAACGTCTCACTCTTGGGCGTCTCGTAGGTGATCTTGAAGCCTCGAGCTGCATGATGGGGATTCAGTCAGCGGGCTGTTTTCTCTTTCGGGGGATTGGGTTGATGTGACAATTGGAATTGCCAGTAGCTCACCTTCCAGATCGCCAAAGAACTTTGAGTAGCCGGCCTTCTCGGCGACATCGTCCAAGACGACCAGCAACCTCTCCCCGCTGGAGCTGACAGCTTGGGCGACTGCCGCCAGCAGCAGCAGGAGGAAGGATACGATGGATCTCATTCTCCAATCTGTGGCTGCTGGGAAACGAACAAGAATTGAATTGCAGGGCGGAAGAAAAAGAAGAAACCAAAAACGAGGTCTATGGCCTCATCGGTTTGATTTGCGCAAGTTGGATTGAGTGAAGTGTGGTGAAATCAAAGAATTGGACTTTTTTGGTTGTTGGCCGCGTGTCCTGGGCTGTACGGCGGGTTGCAAGCTGTCGTCTCTCTCCTACACCAAAAGTTCAGGGTCGGGCGCTGGCCAATTGGTCTCTTTTGGCGGAGCTAGGTATGTAGGTATGGACTGGCCTATCTATTCCTCTGGCATACGTATCCCATAAGTGCCAAGAGTTTCCACCATTGTCGGAGGTCAAAAGCGGGCCCATTACTCCAAGAGCTCTCCCTATGCCAAGTCTGACAGGTGCCGAAATGCACAAGACAGTTGACCACTTTACGCCCATTTGACGCCGATAACACGATAAGACCCCCCCAGTTGCCATTCACCAATACCAAGGCATCTGGTGATTGATGACCACTGACTGGGCCCGGTTGGATGCACGGACCAATCAATTGCGACGGACTTCACGACCACTCGAGCTTCACTCTCACGAACCATTGATTTGCGCGCCGCCCGATAGCTATCCCCTCGATCGCCGCGACCCCAGCAATCCTCCTCGATATCTCGACGATTGTCAATTGAGTTGTACGTCTCCGCCCCGTTCTTCCCAAAGAAGCCCGCAACCACATCACCACGAACCTTTGTGAACTTGCGCCCAAAACACCACGAACCAGGAACACAGGAACCCGAGAAGAAAGAAAAAGAGGCTGACCAGGAGTTCCCAAAGATCACAAACCACCACACAAACGCACATAGAAAATGTCGAACCCGACGCCCGCCTTCTTCAACGGCCCCCTGCGGTACATCCGCTGGTCCGCCCGCGAGCGTCCCGCCTACCTGTACTCGGTCGCCCTGGGCGCCTTTGGCCTCGTCATGCTGGCCACCGTGCCCCCACTGCAGAAGCGCTTTGGCTACGAGAGGGCCAAGCCGGTCCCCATGACATATCCCAGTAGGTTCCCATCCGATTGCCTCGATATCTATCCGTTTCCTCGTGAGGGAGGCTGCGCTGGGGAGCCCAGGTGAAGGGGAGTAATTGGGAGCGGCGGAAGGGAAGGACTGCACGACTGGTCAGAAAGAGGGAGCCAGAGAGAAGGAAGGAGAGACTTTTTGTGCAAGGCATGACAGGGAGCTCCTCGACCTTACCAGAAACTCTGCAGAAAGGCTGGAAAGACCACGATAGGATTCACGAGGGCTTACGGCACAGCCTTTACATGTTGAGAACAGAGAAGACCATGCTAACGCACATATCACTAGTCCCCAACGGCCCGAGGAAACAGCTGAGCGGGTATGAGGACTAAGATGGGGCATTTGACGAACAGACATGGCCAGCGTGGAAATCTATAGGGCGATATCCGGCTAGTGATGGTGAAGTCTCGAGGCACAAACAATTGTATATATGCCTACCGATTTGCAAATGAGGTCTAGACTAGGAGACCTCGCCTGGCACCCAACATTTCCCACGGATGACCAAGAGAGTACGGAAGAAATAAATAGAAAGGCACCAAAAAATGTAACATCACTCAAGAAAGACGTGTTTTCATTCGCTAAACGACGTGGCCCTCTACTCTATCATTTTGCTGCTCCATCAATAAACACTTTAAGCCCATATGCCAGAAATCACATATGATGCTGACCTAACGCCAAAAGCCTGTCCAGTTGTTTGCTCGAGGGCAAACCTCGACCTTTTTCGAACCAGGATATCGCCGGTCTAGAAACTTCGAATGATCACCTATTGCTCACTTGTGTCCGTTATAGTCGACTCAATGCTTGATGCAAAAAGTTCAAGCTTCTGCACATGTTGCCCTTGTAGAATATCCAGTCCACTGTCACTTCTTCTCTTCCCATCTCCGCGAAGCCTAAAAAGCCTACCAATGGAAGATTTGCCATCAGGAGAGAGGCTCTACCTCTCTCGCTGAATCAAATTCCACTCGTACTATTGACGTCAGTCAGTCGTGATTTCCCACCCGAGTTTGTCAGAGCTTTTACTTACCACTCTACCATCATCGTCACCAGTGTACACAATTTGTGGCGTGGGGTAAATGCACGTGATGGCTGCTTCAAAGTTGGCTCCCGACTCGCTCCGGGCATCGATATGGTCAAGCCGCCGGATCGGTTCCAATACCCATTTGCCGTTCTTGGTCACACTGCGCTTCCAGATATTGACTTTGCCTCTTCTGTGGCCGGTGAAGAGGATAAAGTTCTCCAGCCATTCGCTACCAGACCCTTCGTAGAAGGAGCAGGAATGGACAAAGTCGTCATGCTCTCCTGGCGCGCAGACATTCTGGTCCAGAAGGAGCTCGCCGTTCAAGGTGTACAGAGTCACATTTGGTCCAGAACATATCATGATCTCGCCCGACACGTCGTTGATGCTGGCGCATTCCACTGCACGAGGACAACGGGGAAGCTTCCTGACGAACTCGAGTCGATTGAGGTCCCACAGGAAGACGTGTCCATCGGCTGATATCGTGACAAGGGTGCTGAATGCTTTGGACACTGCAATCGTTGTCACCGGGGTCTTGTGTCCGAAGAGGGCTGAACGCAGGTGCAAGTCAACGGGCTTCCCGTGTGAGGTGTGAATGCTATGGACTGAGACCACGCAGTCCTCTCCAGCCGTAATCAGGGTCTTGGAGTCGGCCACGAGAATACATGAGATTTGGCCAATGTGCAGGTTCTCATTGATGCCCGCGTTCTTCCTATTCTCTGTGAAATAGAAGCGGATGCTGTTGTCAGCATAGCCCCACTCCAGGAATTTGTCGTAGAACGGTGGAAGATTGATCCTGAATGGTGACGAGCACAGAAGGCGGTCGGACTTTGTCGAGTAATGGAGGGATGCCACCCGCTCGTGACTGTCCAGCAACGGATGAGGTATCCTTGCGAGAGAGGCGCATGATGTGTCAAGCCGCTTTGCTGGAAATCTCAAATTCTCTTTTGGCGGGTGCGGTCTGGTGAAGACTTGATGCGGCGTCTGGCCAAAATTGTGAATGATGCTGGTCGTCGACTCTCGCTCGTGGGCATTCGTGATCTGGTCGAGATCCTTCGCTCCATGGTAGGATAGCCAGTGGAACACATTCAGGTTTTCTACTGCAGCTTCTCCTCGTTGTTTGTGCCCAAAGATCAGATCGATCCAGAGATGGAGATGCTGGCTCACGTATGGACTTTCCAATGCCTCACGGTGCTTGGCAATGAATATCTTTGGGTCGCCCTTGGCCCATGGTGGCAAGTGGACGTGGTTGACCTTCCCACCGCCGCCTTGACGCTCACCAAAGTCGTACCCGTTGTTGTTGACCAAGAATTCAGGTAGGTAGAAGAATTCGGGAATGAGTTCCCTCACGTCGGCACCATTGTCCCGCGAAGCCGACTTCCAGGAACCTTCGATCGAGTAAAACAACCTGTCGGCATGATCGAACGTGCCACCCTGCAACAAGATGTACGATTGAACAAACGGTGGCAATCGGATAAGGTATGACGCCACTACCATCGAGGATGAATAATGTGTGCCGTAGTGGAATGGCTGCTCTCCAATCTCCGCAAGGCTCTGGTAGCGAAGTGCATAATCTGATTGTCGGCTTGGTGTTTGAGCTCCCATAGGCTTTGAGAGGTCTCTGAAGGTGGCAGGGTCGTTGAGATCCAACTCATCGCTAGTGTAATCAGCAAGAATCCATGGGAACACGGGGTATTGGGTGAGATCGTTGAATGTCCGGCCTGCCATGGTATTGATCAACATGAGGTAATGGAAATTGGACATCTCCCCTCGTTGCCATCGACGCATGACAGGGTTCCACGGCGAGGAGATGAAAAGGCTTCCAAACTTTGAGCCCAAGCTCTGTGCAGATTCCTCGGAAACTCTGAGAGACTCGAGGCGCCAAGTGTCCTCAGGACTAGGCAACGAAGTTGCACCGGTTGTGTGGGGAACTTTGTTCAGCAGTCTATTGTAGATCTCATCCCGAGCGGCGGGGTTGATTGCAGTAAGCAGGTAGCTTCGCCCATCGGTGAAGAAGATCTCAATGGCTACATCCCGTAGCAGAAAACGCCGCTTCGAGATACTGATCACGTCTTGCCATGACCAGTGACGGGAGTCTTGCGAGTGTCGTGCCGACAAAGGACGTTTATCGCCAGTCTTCTTCCCCATGACGATCTGCGAGAACGGATCTCTTTCTTCCTCGGGAGCCTCCCAGGCATTGACAATCTCGCCATCAGCACAGTGGAAGAAGTTGTCCATCAGGTACAAGTGGTTCTTTCCGACAAGCAGAATACCCTCGCACGTCTCCAGGCCAATGATACGGGAAACATTGTAGACTTGTTGGACGGCATCCTGGGGTTCCAGGCGGCGCATGACACGGCGGTTCTTATCCTCAAAGGCATCCTGCCCATCTGGATCATTTGGATCGTCAACCATTTCGAACTCATCCTCCGGTACGACCGACTGATCCTCTGAGGGAATATCAGACTGTTGCTGCTCGGGCGCCTCGGTCGGTGCTTCTGAGGCGTCGGCCTCGAGGTCGTTCGTCTCTGTCGGTTTCGACACAGCGGATGAAGGGGTAGTAGCTATGTTCGTGCTTGGAGTTTCCGCCGTGACAGTATTTGTGTTCAGCCGTAGACTCGAAGCAGACTGCGTATCGTTTGTCTTCCTCTTTGGCTGGAATGCGTCGTTCTGCGGCGAATAATCTGGGAGAATGCGCAGTCTCATCCTGTCGCGGCCTTCTGTCCTGTCGAGTCTCCACTTTGTAGTCTGAGGTTGGTGGAAAATGGCACCAGGGCGACGGAGGTTTTGTCCCATCTTGCTGAACGACGCCGAGTAGAAGACTACGTCGTCCTGTTGGTCTTGCATACTTCGTTGATACTTGTAATGCTCCGACCCGTAGATTGATTTCATCCACGCGCTGTTCGCCATGTCGTGGTGTATAACCACCTTGTTCTTTTCCAATAGCTCAACTTGCCACCTCTTGAGTGTCTCTCTGCGCTTGGACAATCGTGATCGCGCCGTATCCGTGGTTCTTTGGTTCTCAAGGCTCACAAACTCTTCCCAGGTGCGCGACAGGCCATCAAAGAATGCGCCATCTAGCAGGGGTCGATGCTCATCCACCCACGCAATGAAAGTCTCGTTGTCAAGCTCGGTGAGCTTTTTGAAGTCGCTGATCAGGCTGCCTTGATCGGGAATCACAAAGTGCCGGAACAGGATCGAGCATTCATCGGGCTTTTGAACAAGCATGATGCGCCAGAGGTTGACAGCAGCAAGTCTCACATCCTCGCGAGAATCGACCAGCTTGAGGTACAATTGATACCACAGAAGCTTCATGTAGTCATCCTCCACAGATAGCGAGTCCAACACAACCATCTGCCAGTAGAGAAGCTTGTTCATTGAGAAATTGGCTTCCATCTCTGACGTTTGAGAGTCGTCCATTTCAGAAAGCCTCAACAAGATCAGCTTCAGGAAAGAGCTCCGAATTGTCGAAACGGCCTGATTGCATAGACGCACGGTCTTCAGTCTGGCGATCTCTGGCTTTTGAAGATATTCAAGAAGAAGGCCCGCGAAATCGAGCATGGACTCGGTACCGTTCATGAACCAGCCTTCAAAGATGGCCTCTACCATGTGAAGACTGAACCGAGCCATGTTGGTGAGAATCTTTGGCTCATGCAGAAGCTGCCAATCGAGCTTGACAGTGGTAGACATTTGGTTGATAGTCCTCTGCAGAACATAGGATTCAAAGAATGCCTGATGCTCTTGGAAGCCTGGTGGGACTTTGAGGAACAAACCAAAGCCAGGAAATTCCTTTCGAGACAAGAGCTGATCAATAAAGACATTGACAACCAGCTCCGTCATACCTTCCAAGACAGTATGTCCAACACTCTGAGAGGCCACCCTCTTCTTTGGGGACATGACATGTGCTAGTCGTGGTGAACTTAGCTGGGGAGACTTCTGGGATGTGAGAAGAATGAACGATGAAGCCTTGCGTAACGGCGTCCCACGCACGATATTTGTTGGCATTTCTCCTACCGTGTCCCGGGCGGTGGCAGTTCTGACGATGGGCGCTGGCGCTGAACTGCCAGGCATTGGGCGAATGATCACGTCGCCACCTTCGAATGTGAGAGCAGAATCCCGCGAGTTGAGCTCCGTCTCCGGTGTGACAGCATCAGTACTGACCAGCGCTGGATACAGCGCTGAAAGCAATAGCCTGACATAATCAGAGGCGAGAGCGAAATCTCTAAAGTCAGTTGACCGGGCATGAAGATCGGACAGAAATCGAAGGACAGTCTGCAAGGCCGCAGCGTTGCTAGCTACTCGATCCTTCGTCGATTGAGACGCTGACAAGCAAATCAGTGGCGTTCTAGCAGGAGGGCTGAACACAAACTTACGACGTATCTCAAGCTCTTGAAGCAGAGACATTGACCTGCCACGAGGTCGGGTCATTGTGGCCTGAATACTGGAGTCTGGCTGCGGTGGAGGCGATCGATCGCCCGCTGGAGAATCCGGATCTTCCTGGTTCCTGAGTACATCTTTCAGCCCGTGCTGAAGCATGGACGTGATGATGGGCAAGGCTTCCGGATGCACCACCTTCGACTTGCCAAATGTCTCGATGAGGCTGAAGAAATCAAAGGTCCGTTCGAAATCTATTTCGGCCACATCATGGCCAAAGAGAATACTCAAGCATATAGGCCATAAAGTCGGGATATCCCACCACCTCTTGAGCCGATGAGCCATGATGAAGAAACCGCCGGTCTTGCCGGAGAACTTGCTCGTGTATGAGGTACCGTGGGCTACTAGAAGTCTAGCTAATATCTTGCACCCGTGGACCACAATTTCTGGGTTGTCTTCGGACAACAGTTGTAGCAACCACTGAGCAAATGTCAGTCTGGAATGATAGGTTGGCAGCCGATCATCAAGTACCTTGTTTGTGACAGTCCGAGCAAACTTGCGGATGATCATCAAGTTTCCCCTCTCACAGAGCAACTGGCTATACATTTCAAGTATCTTGATGCCGATCGCCTTCCTAGTCAGAAAAGGTGAGCTCTTTGCTGTTGCCGTTTCATTCTCCGAGGCCGGTCGCCGCAGTGTCGATAGGTTCTTTGTCTTCAACACGGCGGAGCCAGGCTTTGGCGTTCGGGGTCGGGATGCTGGCGGCGTGTGGAAAGCATATGTGATGAACAGAGCAATAGAACGATGAACTTCGGTGTTGTAGTTGCATTTGACAAGATTTTCGAGCGCGGTTAGAAAGAACGGCAAGACAGCCGAAGGCAATGGCTCAGCCTTGAGAGCATCGAGTAGTCTTTTCACAATACCTAGAAAATTATACGTTCAGACACCAAACTTCCAAGGGTACTTTGTTTATACTTACGCATTCGCAGCAGACGACGATTGTTGTATTGGTGATATTTGCTCATTACGGCGAATGTGACGAACTGCTTGTAGTAGAGTTCTTGTATGATGGGCGCACACTTCCTCCATCCATCAAAGTCGATGAGGAGAATACGATACGCCAGAGGATTGGTGATGACAGACTCGAGGGGATCATGATGCGTGTATCCAACAAACTCCAAGAGAAGGCTTAGAAGCTGGAAGCAGAGCTTATCCCTTTCGATACTCTCCAGTTGGAGCTTTTCAGTGATCTTATCATTTCCAGATGAAGGACTGTTCATGCCGAGCTTGGTCTTCAGTAAGATGCCGATGATGGCGTAACCACCATCTCTCTCCAAAGCCTCGCTATTTCTCCAACTCGAGTTGGCACAGCGCAAGACTAGCTCCACAGCTTGCACGAGTGACTCGGGTGTCGAAGCCCTCTCAACGAGCTTCAGTGCGATAGGAGTGAAGCCACCAAGGCGCCACATTGTGTCATCAAGATATTGAGGCACAACAATGATGGGCTCTCCAGTAAGGACGGAAACTCCATTTATTCGCATGAGTGCGTCATTGACTGATGGCTGTGCGGTGTTGATGGCGACGCCTATGCCATTTTTGAGCGTCATTTGCACCAGAGTATTGGCTGGGCCGCGCGAAAGCGCCCGAAAAAGCTGGGAGTCGCCGAGTGGGTCTTTCTCTCTGAAGATCGAGGAGGGCATCATGCTAAGAAGAAGTCGTTGTTCAGGCAAGACGTAACCGGCTTTGTCACGTATGACTTTGAGAATATCCGAGCTACCATCTTTCCCAGCAGCAATCATGTCGTTGCGCAGTCCCAGTGCTGCTGAGGCCTCATACGTTTGAAATCCACCCAGACAATCTTGGAAATTGCCTTGGTATCGAGGCCCCAAGCGGCTGGCCACTGCTAAGAGCTCATCACTCAGAGCCTCCTCGAAAAGATGCGTTGACGCCAACGAGATTTTTGTGTTGATAAGCCCATGGCCTAGGTAAGTGGCAAGTTCTCTGGGAGTGCCGATGAACGCCAGGACAGGGTGTGTCCTGGTGTTGCTAGAGGTGAATGAGGCAAAGCTCTCAGTGCTAGCATTCAGCGGCGGCGGAGGGCTGGGATAAGGTGCACGGATTTGTTCCACAAACTCTCCATCCACGTAGAGTGAGGCCTTGCTCGGGGTCATTGTTTTTGGTCGTCGATGCACCAGAGCAATATGGTACCACTGGCCTTCTTCGAAAGTAAAGGACTTGAAGCGAACGCTGGGGCGCTGAGACTTGACAGAGGTCTGGAGTATGAAGTTGCGGCTATCCTTCTCGAGGTATATAAGAAGAAAACATGTTTGCGTCACATCGAACACACCAAAGATCGTGGTATGCGATTTGGGGTCGAACTTGTCCACGCGAACCCAAGCGCTGAAAGTGTATCCTGCAGATGACTGAGGTGGGAACGATCTGCCCAGATTGGGCACGTCGATAGATGAGTGACCGTGAAGAGAGAGATCAAATTGGATGAATGGTGGATCTTGGTTCTTTTGGACCATTTCCAGGCAAAAATCGGCGGTTGCAGTCGAGGAGCTTATCAGCAAGGCCTGCGCATCAGCAAGCCTTCCGACTCCCAACACCATGAGCCTCTTGCAGATTCTCAGCACAATTGCGCTCTCGGCATCGTCCAGAAATGAGTCCTGATCGAATGCCAGCTGCAGTAGACGGGAGGATATGCCCGATTCGTGTACAAGAGACAGGTTGTACTCTGAAACATTGATGAGCGCATCAAGAACTTGGAGCACAAGCACGGAGATGAGTCCATTGTTCGTGTCTTTGCCTCGAGGCATAGAAACCCAAAAATCTACGATGGTGCGGATTACTTCTGGGTTCTGTAGTGTTGACTTGGATCCGACGACCTCGTTGACGGCCTTTTGGACTTGAGAAACAGGATCCAGGATCTTGCCATCACTATCTTCGCTGCTGATCTCTCGGGGAAGCACCTCGTAGCTGCTTGAGACATCGTCTAGCTGAACGTCGATGTTATGTAAAGTAGCAGTGGAGCACAACTGGTCCAAGGACGGATCGTTCAGCGCAAAAGCCAAGAGCTTCCCGAAAAGCTGACCACTCGTCCAAAAGTCAAGGTCGCTACCGCCAAGACCAATACTCGCGATACTCTGCTCCAGGGCTTCCCAGCCGCCTCTTTCGACTCGTGTACGAAAATAGCGCCTGTTTCCGGGGTGGCCGCGGAAAGCTGAGGAGAGGACGCCCAAGACGGCGTCCAACAAGCCAAACAAGCTCTTTTTCTCCTGCTCGCTGCGTTTCTGGGGATTGTAAAAGCCTGAATATGCCCGTAGGACCTCGAAGATGCGATGAAAGCCCCTGAGGTGCCGAAAGTCATCCTGGACAGAGCTCGGTGGAGCAACAGCAGCCAAGTGCTGTTTAATCTGGGATATATGCCTTACAAGCTCATCTGCATCTGGGTAGCCGGAGCCCACCGCCTTGGCGAGTATGGCAGTCACTCCTTCCAGCAGCTTTTGCAGAACTTCGACAGCTTTCGAGGTTTGTTGTGCCGCAGACGCAGAGGTCGAGGATCGGTACCGGCTAGGGCGAGTTGCCATGGTGGAAAAGGTGGGCAGCTCGCTGGGGATAAGGCCTATAAGCCTCCTGCTTCATTGCTCTAGATTTCGTGCAGCTTGGCCCTCGTCGGGGATCACGAGATGGGTGGGAGGCGCGATCATGAACGGGCTCTGGTGTCCGCGTAAGTCTTCGCTTTCGGTCGGCACGGTCGCGGGCGAAGATAGAACGAACGGGACTCTGGACGATGCCTTGGTAAGTGCTGCCTGTCGCAAGCACTCGGAAGCACACACACAGCACGACAAAAAAGATGGACGGCCTGAATCGGTTTCCAGCACCGAGGAATATAGCAAAGAGACGTTTCTTGGGATATCGAAAAAGGAGAAGATGGCAACACCATGAAGCCTCGTCGAAACAAACACTCTAGGACGAGGCAGGAAGGAAAAGTGCAGCAGTGTTGATTGCAGGCATATCAATCACAAGCGTCAGCCTTGAGCGCGCCGCGCGTGGCTTGGGTAATCCGTATCGCAATCCCCATCCCACTTGGCCCTTGGCCCTTGGGGGCGGGGCCCACGGTCAACCCACTGCGTCACAGCCGCACTACTACCCAGTGCTAGGGAGGTATTTTAGGGGGTCCCAATCCTGAAGTGAGCAGCGATCGTCGCAGGGGTCTGGCCTAGCTGCGACACAAGCTTGCTTGAATGTGCTTTGAATTAACAAGTAAAATAGTGATCACACCGTTGTATTTAACCTTACTACATCGACGGAGATAACAATTGAGGGAATCCGAAGTCCTTGCAACTATACACAAGAGCATGGCCGCGTGGCAGTCGAGATGATAATAAGACTGATGATATACAACCATTGATGCCCCGACTCATTTAACACGCAATCTTGCCCAACCCACAACCTTTCGCCATCCTACATTTCACGATCAATAAAAGCCGTAAAGTATAATTACCACTGAAATGCGACCCCGTGTTCGACCACGTTTCAGGAGGCAGCCGGTCAAAAGCGCCACTCTTCTTTACTTGTTGCTTGGGTGTATAATTCATCATGTCATGCTTAGAGCCAGATGCTCGCAATGTGTGATTATATCTTCCGCCAGTATCGACATCAGTCTCGCAAGATTTACCGTTACTACTGCACAACGGCGAACGACGAATACCTGGATCCATCATGAGTGCGCTGTCAGTGGAGTCTATGTTCTGGCAGCATTTGATTGGTTATTCATCCATAGATTATATCTACAGCGTACGGTTCTTCTACTGTTTTATAGTCTTTTGCGCATACAGATGGTAAGTATTATGCGGGTTGTCCATCGGCGGAGTACTACTTGACTCTCCGAAGACCAGACCATATAGTTATGGAGACTTTTCTTTTAGACCATTGGACTTGATCATCTCGGCCTTAATGTCGCACCTCACTTCAAATCGAGTATTCCGAGTCTAGATTATATGCAGCATGCCAATATGGGTTGTCTCGGGAAAAGGCCGAGAGGAAGAGTAGACGACAGACCTCGAAACAGCACGAACCAATACCGAAACCGAACTGCTGAGACCCGCATCAACCAGCTCGCGATGGTTCATACTTGGATAAAAGACGGGTAAGTGTCATGATTTGCGATATTCATGCGATTTTTATATCGCTGGTCACAGTGGATTGTACTCGAGGCAGGTCACGAGAGGAAGGAGGTTGTCCATCATGAAGTCGGAACTTCAAGACGTATAGACTTACATTAGAAAAGTACTTCTATTATGATGTATGTTACTTTCCAAGTTCTACAATAATTGAAAACACCTCGAGAGTCCATACTGGTATACAACTCACATCGATGACTGACTAATGCTGGCGCTGGCTCTGTCACCAAGCCTTTTCTTGTGTTCGGATACGCAGTGTATGTACATCGGACTTGCGTTCAAGCCGAATTTATCCAATCACCGATCATCTGAAAGCATCAACTTGATTCCCAAACTCTAAATACTACCTATGTATGATCAAGGTTCGTTGGGAAACGGAACACTTGGTCCGGAATGGCTCCGGCATCACTAGTAAGTCGGGTAAGTATATCGTCACGGAGTTGACCCCGCCACTGCTGCTGTGCTCAAGCTAAAGCACTCTGTCGTCTGTACCGGTAGCTGCTGCCCTTGCTTTGCGTGCCGGTCACATTCAACGCCCTCAATCCTTAACCGTCAAATTTTAGCCTTGTTCGATAACCAACCATATAACCTAGGTACCTAGACGGAATCCGGTCTACATATTGAACTCCCGGCATTCAAACGCATACCCTTGCGCTTCCACTCAAATGAAGTGCAAATTGATAGGCTGGCGGTAACGATGAATCACTCCATGTCGCAGCACATCCCAGGTGGCCACTTAGGACAACAACTGCGTCCTCTATTGCCCAGGCCGATTCAGACGCCGGCTCAGTCACCACCACTGCCGCTGGCGCCTGCTCAACCATCACCAACTCCGCCGTCCAAGCCTCGTCCTCTTCCGAAGCAGAAACGCTCCAAGAGGGAAAAGCAAGTGCCGGCGGCCTGTGACGCGTGTCGGAGACAAAAGGTCAAGGTACATCTATCTAGCCGCGCCCCCTCTGGATGGTCAATTCATTTTCACGATTTTCAGACTCTAACTTGACTTCCAGTGCACCGGTGAACGACCTGTCTGCCATCGTTGCACTCGGCGGCACATTCCGTGTCACTATGCTGCGCAGCCCGGCGAGACGTCCTCGCAAGCTCTCAGGCGAACCTTTGACCAGCTGCGAGATCGTACCACGGCCAATTCCGAGATTCTCGAGCTCTTGAAGACGCTGCCAGAAAAAGAGGCTCATCACGTGCTGCAAAGAATCAGGTCAGGAACCGACGTCTCGACCATTCTTTCGCATGTCCGCGCTGGTGATCTCTTGCTCCAGCTCGCTCTTGAGCCTGAAACCCGATTGCGGTATCAGTTCCCGTATCGACAGAGTTTTCCAGATGATGACCTTCCCAATAATGCCTACCTGAATTCGTTCATCTACGAAGGGGCATCGCTATATACTCCAGACCAGCAGTCGGAGCCGCGCAGAAGCGAGTCTGACAGTTCCAGCTTCGTTGCGTATCAGAAGCCCTTCCATGCGGCCCAAGTCATAGACCCTCGCCTTACTGACGTCAAGCCATCTTTGTGGACGTCTGTTTGTGACGATGATACGCTTATGCGAGACCTTCTCGGGGTATGGCTTCGCTGCGAGTATCACTTCACTGCGGCCTTTCAGAAGGATTATTTCTTGGAGGATATGCTTGCACTGCGCCAAGATTTCTGCTCATCTCTCCTTGTCAATATGACTCTTGCCTATGCCTGCGTACGTTAATGCCCCAAAAGTGTAGAGTGGCCCAACTGATCAAGTTTCAGGTCTGCTATCCGCGATTCCCGGACCGCGCCGAGTATTGGAACCCTCATACACTCCTGTACCGTTTTGTTGCTGAAGCAAAGCGCCTTTGGGAGATTGAGTCGCAGCTAGTACGGCTCACCACTATTCAAGCCGGAATGCTCTTCAACGTCTTCTATAACCTCTGCGGCCTCGATGAGATTGGACAGCCGTACAGGATTCAATCCATTAATCTGGCCCACAAGATGCGCTTGTATGACGGCCCCATCTCTGGGCAAAGCAAAAGAATACGGGCCGGGAGACTTTACACGGCATGGGCGTTGTATAACTGGGAAACGTAGGTTAATGGGTCTTCCCCTCATGATATTCCTTCACAGGCGCTCACTTTCCACAGTCTTGTCGGCTTCTCGTTCATGCATGCTCCACTCCTCAAAGCTCCTCCTGTCGAACCTTTGCCGGATCCTCTGGAGGATCCCGAGTGGTTTGGGGAGATATGGGTCAAATATCCCTCAAGCCAGAGTCTCTCTCCCTCTTCTTTTGGGCATGTTTTTCATGCGAAAAGTCAATTTCGAATCATTATGAATGAGTTTTGCGAAGCCGCCTACTCCAAAGATTCAACCATAACACTTGATCAAGCGTACCAGCTTCGTTCGCGGCTCATAACTTGGTATCATGGCCTGCCTACATCACTTTGTGCAAAGACCATCGTGCTCCCTGCACAGTTACAGCTTCAGTAAGCATCCCTCGTCCTCATATGGATACTATGGACATGATTGTATTTACCCCATGTTCACATGGGCCTGGTTTGCTAATGACGCAAATTCGGCAGCATGTATTATCACAATCTCATCCTCAACATATTTGAGCCGTTGCTGGATGCGGAAACAGGTAGAGACCCAAGGCCACAGCAAATCATTGCCGATGCAAACAAGAACGTCCGGACGCTTGTTCGGCTCTATTACCTTCGCCATGGATTCGATGCCATGGACCTCTTCATCTGTATACCACTGATCCTTGTCGCTTTCAAGTGCGTCGACGCCATCAACGAGTATACGCCGGCTTCTCAGCTGGAAGAACTGCGATCGACTCTCATTCTGGTCGCCAAGGGCTTGTCCAGTCAGCGTCGCAACCATTACCTGTCAGAGGCGCTGTTCCGGGTCATCCGGGGGCGGATGCGCGCGCAGGAGGCGTCGATTCTCAAGGGAGTGCTCAATCTCGACGACGAGGACCCAGAGAAGAGAAGAGCGCCTATGCAGGCTGTGCGAAGTGCCTGGACTGTCAGCGTCGTCAGGGAGGACACCCAGGTACTGAACAACCTCGTGGAAAATTACGCCCATCTGAATCTAGACGATCAGACCGACAAACCGGCTTTTCGTTAAAATGCCTAGGCTTCTTCTCTTCGCGTCGCATAGAATGTTTTCTCAGTGTGCAAAAGGGGCAATTTGGTCCTTAGTTGGGAGATTTCCGCATTTTCATGACGAATTTTGCATGCAGGCGGAACGAACCATGAGGATCTGGATGGACTATCTAGGCACCAGACTGCTCAGCAGGAGTCTGCGTCTGTGTTGTTTGCGTTTAGATAAGCTTTACGATCATACACTTTGAGTGTGTTTGAAATCTGGTTCGAATCGATTATATTCATCTTCTGTCGTTGCAATAGCTCGTGATCATCGGCCTACAATATGGGGGAACCAAAAATAGCCGATCCATACCAACGATGTTCGTCGAACATGATCTGCGATCCTCAAGCATTGCGCGCATACAAAGATGAGCTTGGGATTGTGGTTACGTATGGTATGAACGTGAACATTCACGACAGTGCTGAGAAATGTCCGCAGCCATTCACTGTTTCAGGCACGTGTGGATATAATTGGGATGTGAATATGTCTTTTCATTTATAAGGCGTAGTTTCAAACTATACAAAAACTTCCTCGCACCGATTCCCTGCCATCCCCGAGAGAATCCTCAGAAGATCAAAGCCAACAAATGACCTTGACCTTAAACTAGCCTGTTTTCCCTTCTATGATTTATGACCATATGCTCTTCTGTAGCAATATTGATTTTCTCGTTCATAACCGTCCATGAAGGCGACAAGCTAGTCAGCTATGATCGCTTTGCCATGGAATGATATCGCGTCTTCCAGTCTAGAAAACATGCGCCGCCCATGCCAGGTTGGTGTCCAGAGTCTAAGACAAAGAAAAATGATAAGTGATTCTGCGACTCGCTGTCGAGAAAATAGCCGTAACTGGCTTGGGAAAGTGAAAAAGGTATCAACAAGGGGTATTCAAAATAACGCTCCAAAATAAAGCAATGCCGTCTTCCGTTTCCCAAGTCTTTCTCGTTCGTCCGTATGCAGTCGAATAATGCCCAGGGGTTTACAAGCTCCATCCAGCGAAGCGGGGAAGATACAAAGGGAAAAAACGTGTGTATATGCAATCAAGGTTGACTTGTGGTATGACGTGGTGTGATGTGGTGTCGAATTTGGTCATTCACCCAGAAGACCCGAAAGCCGACCCGAAATTCGACGTGGATCTCATTCGCAAAGGCTTTTCGGCTGGATCTTGAAACTCGTTTAAAGCGTCTTTGGTGCCGTCCAATCCATCCGCTTCTGCAGTTTACGTACATGCCAGTTCCGCCGACAGCAGAGGGGATGCAGATTGGACGGTTTCGTCTGTAGTCGATGGTTCTTTCTAGAAACCAGGCAGAGCGCCGAGCGGAGCGCCAAAGTTGGAGTTTGACTTGAACTTGAGCGGAACATCCTCATTTTCTTCAGGCTTCTTCGATTCCTCTTCATCGACACGGGCTGCTGGCAATATCTGAAGGGTTGACGGGTCATCAACACCGTGTTTCAGCACTGTCGGCGTGGCATCGTCGCTTTGAATAGAGTCAAGCAACTTGTCGGCCACTTTACCGAGGAAAATCTCATCAAAAGCTTGCTGGTTTCTGAGCGATAGGGGCCCTCTGAGCTCCACGTCACCCTCGCTGGGTTCCAGAATGGGCTGAGGATCCTCAGCAACCGGGTCTTGTTGCCCGTCCGTGTACGTGGCGGCGGTCTTGACTGCAGCGTGGCTCGGATCGTGGGTGGGCGTGGAAGTGCCGGAACTACCGGCTGTGTTCGTCGCATTCGTCGACAAGGCAGTAGCGAATGTCGACAACGAGTGGTTTGGTGTGTGCCCAGCATGCATGATGAGCCTCGATGCTGCGGGTGCCTGAAGAGTCTCCTGGGTTACTTCGGCAGGCGTCGCCTTGGCCCTGCTGCCGCTACCGCTATCGCTGCCAGGCGAGCCTGCGTTTGAGTTGGGATTCGAGCCAGTAACATTCGAAGCCGAAAGAGGCGGAGATGGAGGTTTTCCAATGGTAAAAGTCGACTTCTTGACAGCTGTGGGCCTCAGCGGAATACCCTCCAGATCAGGATGGACTTCTTGCACGTCAATCGAAGGAAGGTCTTCTTTTGTTACAGGGCCATCGCCGGGGGTGCTATTCTGGGTCGAGGATCCCTGCATTCGGGGGTCGAGCGGTTCGAACGGGCGGGATTCGGGCATCGTGAGGCCAGATCCAAGGCCGGGGGTAGCGATCGGGGAGATGCTGTCCTGCAGAGGGCGAAATTTCACTCCTGATCGTTCCGACTGCCCTGGGCTGTGCACGGCATGGGGACTGCTGGTGATGTTACGGGCGACAGATTCTCGCAGAACAGCATTCTCGCGCTCCAGGTCCGTAATCCGGGCGAGGTACTGTGCCTCTTTCTCGGCCCAGATCAGACGATCCTCGTCCATGATGGCCCGTTCTTCCTTGTATATCTCTTCGGCGCGCGAACGATTCGCCTCCAAGTGAGCACGCTCAGCCTCCCAATTCTCTAGTAGCCTCCTGTTCTGGATAAGCACCCGGCGCAATTGGGTGCTTGCCGTATGCTCACCAGACTCGGCCAAGGGTGACAGGCTTGGAGAGATGAGCTGTGAGACACCAACTGGTGGTGGACTTCGGTGGGGAGAAAGATATTGGCGCTGTTGTAGCTGTTGTTGCGCCTGCGAAGAAGAAGCGGAGGAGTATCGGCCGGCGGGGGATTGACGATCGTCAAAGTAGGACAGCTGCTGGCTGGCGTTTCTCGGGAGAGCCAAGGGAGATATAACAGAGCCCTGGTGGCTAGAGACAAGGCCGGGGAAGGCAGCAGGGTGGTCATTCGGATCGAGTAACGCGCCCGACGGCAGGAATGAGTCGAGAGGCATCCTTGCCATGGTGAGAGTCATTGAGGCAACGGCGACGGTTGAGCTACGTATCCCTTGGGTCCAAGGGAAGCTTCGAGGCGTATGCGCCGAGGTTTTGACCAGAAGGAAAAATTGGAGCAGTTGCTATTATAGTTTTGCCGGTGCGGTGCAATCGAGGCACCGTTCAACCAATTGATGCAGGTTTCTCTGGCGTCTTGTGCTCAGTTTGGGCAGTATACGTCAGGTCCTTCTTAGACTGTCAGATTTTGATGCTTCCTATTCTCTACCCGTCCGACGCTCCGGCCAAGGTCCAGCTGGGCTGCGACTGGCCAGATGGATCTCGGATGCGGGCGCGGGCTGGCGAAGTTCCTACTCACAGCAAAGGAAAGTGGCGTTGGGGAAGGAAAGTCTTGGTGCCCAGGAATGACTCAGTCTGCGTCGGGATAGCGGAGTTGTCTGAGTAGGTAGTGAGTGGCCAAGTGCTCTCGACTATTCGAGGAAGTATACAGGTCGACTCTGTCGTTTTGAAGAGAGCGTCGGGCCCTGGTGTAGGAGGATATTATATCGCATGTGTCTATGTAGCCAAGTCGCAAAGTTTATGACGACGCTACTCTCGTGGAGGTGGCAGATTGGCTCTCGAAGTTAATCCCAGCCCGTTCGAGGCTTGTGCATTGGACGCACGAGATATTGTCTCAACTCAAAGCAGTCGCGATGCGCGCATGAAGGTGCTTCTTCCGTGGCCGTCGAGAAATAACAATAGGCAAGATAGTCGGGTAAAGACAAAGTAATGGTGAGTGCGTATGTGTGCGCTGTATTTCAGAGGCGTGTGTAATTGCCTGCTTGCTAGTCGGGGGATCCACTTGTGAACGTGGTTGCATGTGCTGCTTCTCTCATGTGCCTTGCCGAATGTACAAATGCACAGGTGACGATATATGGCAGGGACCGAGTGATATGATATACGGTCAAGCAGTTGGGCACACAGTTGTCGAAGAGGATACCCGAGCTATAAACTCGAGGACTTTACGGTGAGATGGAAGAAGTCAAGTCGAATGGGCAAGGAAGAGGGCAAACATTGAAGATCGTGGAAATCCGGGAAAATAGGACAAGAAAAAAACGGGGAGGGCTTGCAATAGATCAATGGAGCCGGGACGTCAAAAAATTGGTGCACGGCGCCATTCGAAATCGAAGCTGGACTGGACTTGGGAATTGATGGGCCGGTGGACATGATGGACATGGGGGGCGGCCAAGCAGAAAGAAGAAGAAAAAGGGTCCATCCACGAGAAAGATCTGGGCAGCAGTCAGACAGTCTGGGTGTGTGATGACTCTGGTCTGGTCTGGCCTTTTGGGTATGTACCACATGGCACAGGACCTACTAGTACCGCGTACCTGAGCGACACCCAATGAGCCGCGCGACGAGGCCCATTTTCATCTGGTACCTGACAAGTCACCGATGCAATGCCATGATGATCTCTTGGTACACTACTGTGTGTGCCGAAGTGTGCAAATGGGAGAAGGGAATCTCTTCTCTTCTCCTTTCCCCCAGACCAGGTAGGTGTACGTTCCTGTCAACCCCGGTCAATATTTTTAAGTAGCCCTGGACCAGAAGAGGGTTGGGGAGTTGGAGAGAATGACGGAAGGAGCAACACAGTGAACCACTTCAGCTGACTGTGACTGCCCGTAATAGTTGATGGAGGGCCGGCTCCCATCCCAAGACGCTCCCCATGGGCGCTGAGATTTCCATTTTTAAACACACACATCCGCCACACAGCTGCCAACCCACATTGCAGGTCATGTCTCCTTCTGACCACCAGAGTTCTACTACTTTCAACCACTTGCACAGCATCATGAGCAGCAATTGTAACGGTGCAAGCTAGTTCCTGCCAGCTTTCCGCTGATACGGAAGCACACGAACCAAAATTTGACCGAGAGCCAGGAGCGTAGCGCTCACCGTCAAATCTCCAACAGACCAGCGAGCGCTGTCAACGTGGCACGCCTCTCAGCAGTCAGGTCAGCTCCCGCCTTCGAAGTCCAGGGTAAACGTTTTCGATCACCCAGGATTGGAACTCCCGGATAGGGATTCTGGGGTGTGTACATCGTACAGGGGACGGCCCTTGGGAGAGCTGAGGGCGCATTTCCGGACACGCGACGACGACAAGGGAATTTCTCCTATGAAAAAGCCCAGCTACCACAGTATTACCAGCCCAATCAAAAGGCGTCCCAATCAGTAGACTCTGCGACAATCTCTCTCCCAGCGGCCCCTATTCTTTTAGGTTCCAGGTTCCAGATTCCCGTTCAGCAGATTGGCCGAGAGACCTTGTGGTTGGTTGCCGGCCCTCAGAGCCGAGAGTTCAAACAGCACTTCACATTGACTTCTTCTCTTCTCTGACACTCGCCAAGTTCCACGAAGAGTCCCCAACCTAGTACGTACCGTACCGCGCGCTCCTGTCAGATCTGGGATCACCCAAACCGGACCCCGAACTTCCAAGGGCCTGGCAGACGACTCTGCTGCTTTAAGGCACACCGTCTCAAAAGGGTCTGACGTCTACTGAGAAACCTTGCACGAACGAATTCGCACGTCGGGTTCTGAATCCTGCAAACATGTCTCCTAAACTTTCGCCCGGAGTATACCCCGTGTATGGTCGGTCAACAATCGTCCGTGACCGTTTAACGAATTGGCGGAAAAGGAAATGTTCAGCGCCTCTGCAGACCCATAAGCGACATGGTATAAGACAATCTGATGACCAGTGTCCAATTTGCCTAACCGCAATTCAAACCAGAGCCCCTCTCTAGAAGCCATCATGTGAACTATCGTGGAGCGACTACCAACCATTTGCCCAAGCACAACCCGTTGGCTCACAGATTCTCTCCTGGCCTGGCGCAGCGGATGGAAAGTTCCGCGCCGGAAAGCGGAGAGTGGAAACCTCAATCCCTATGCCCGTCTGGGGCTTGTGCCCACGAAACTTCGATACTGCGAACGTGCAGAGTCGGTGTCTCGCGAACCCTTTGGAATTCCAAACCACCCACTTCTTCACATGCTTTTTCGCGTTCAGAAATGTACAAAGCAGGTACTGCTTGTCATTCCGAAGCCAACGGTCAGGCGGCTTATAAGCATGCAAGAGGGCCGAAATACCAGAACACATAAACTCTGGTAGGAAAAGTTTCCTCATGCACAAGGGCCGAACCAATGTCCAGCCTCGGCGTTACCTCGCTCATCACCCTAGAAGACAACGTATGCCATAGGGACAAGTCTATGATCAACTTCACTAGGAAGACTTGCCCAAGTTGGCGCGCTTCGCCTATTTACGGAAGTGCCAGCCGTATGACTCGATTTTCGCGATGCCCGAGTGCTCGCGTGTTGCAGAACCTGCCAAACAGTAGGGCCAGCCAAATGGTATGCTGCCCAATCCAAGCAGGTTTGCACGCTACCTGAAGGAAGCTCTTGACTGGTAAAACCTTCCGCAGCCGGCATGTCTATGAACTGCATAAGAGGCCTGGCAGATAAGGCACTGGCGACCAACATCGTGAGGCGCCACATGGCTTTGCATGCCATACGCACTGATATCAATACCTGCGATACCCAAACTCCATACGTTGTGGTGTACAAAGTACAACGTACTCTGTACAACGTACAGCGCCCCCAAACCCTGCGTAAAGCCTGGCTGGCTGTGCCTGGATATCAACCCCGATTATTTTCACATGTTCCAAGGTTTGCCATTGTGCCTGCATCCCTCCACCATCAGAACCATTCCGCCATCTGAAAGTTTTGCGGAAACACTCATTGTGGTTGTGACAATATTTCGTATTTTCCCTTGTGGAAGCGATGCCTGATGCTAGTGAGATATGGACAACACACTAGATTTTTTCCAGAAGCACACGACGGAGCCTCACGACTTTTCATTGTCACTTGATGTGAAGGAAAGCTACACCGCCAGCGTCGAAACCGTCAATGCGCTGTGGGTTTAGAAATCTAGGTCCAATACGTTAGTTGGTGGAATCTCGCCGTAGCTTTCCCGATCTCGCCGAGAACCTGCGTCTAGGTAGTGGAGAAGCATCTGTCCGACGTGGCAGAATCTAAACAGCCAGAAAAGCCCTCTTGATGCGAGTCCACGTCCTACACCCAGACCAAAAAGCCCTATCCAGCAACAGCAGCAGAGAAAGGCCGAAGCTAGTTGAGGCCTGTCTCTGCTAGGCAATGGTGATAGCTCAGCCAGCGGCCATTGCTTTTGTGGTAGCTCTTGATTTGCCGAATGCTAGTTCCGCGCGGCGACCTTGTGCGAACGGTCATGGTTTCGTATGGACTGCGTGTGCTACTGATGCCTTGCGAACGAGGCCTGACCCGGCACGCGTGGTGCCTTTTGCTATAGTCAGCGACACCATTCGCTTCTAGGTCTTTTCAAGCATGCTCGAATGAATAGGAATGAGGCGACATCTGGCTGCCCAATTCGACCTGAACTTCGCAACCTGGTGTTGAGAATATGTTGACTGAGGCATCTCTTGAAAAGATGGTTAAAACATAGGCTCGCTTGGCGGGCGGATGGGGATGATTCCAAAACTTGAATGTCTCGACGGGCTATCACTCTTCGCTAGATGGCCATCCATCCTACTTGTAATCGCTAGCCTGTAGTGGTGCTCACGCCGTCGCTACTATTGCGACTACCTGGATCCTTGACTGGATTATACGAACTAGTTCAGCACCAAGTCGCGGGGCCCCGCGAATATCGGCTCTGGACGGAGCTGGGGAAAGTGGCTCGGAAGACTATAGACCAAAGGCGCGCCTAATGGTTCAGGGTCGGAGGTTCTTTTGGGACCAGTGGTTGGTTCAAGGTGGGAGTATATCGCCGGCCAGCAGAGGGGAAGCATGAAACCTAGAACTATCCAAGTATATTCACTCACATGACCCGGGCGATGAAGCTGTCCGCTGGGTCATAACTAAGGCATAAATAAGTAAGCTGTATACGAGTTAATTATGCAAAGTTTGTGTCCCAATACCATGCACAAGTCTATACGGCCAGGGAGCAATTCAAAAGCCAATGAACAGATGTGTTTGATTGAGCGGGTAGATGATGAGGCCGCCACGGTTGATTTCTTGCTTGGTAGGTCTATGGATTTGCCTATTTCGAAACGCCAATCTACTGCACTGGATGGTAGGTATAAGAGTCTGCCCAAGATCGAATGGAAGTAGGTATATTTAAGCGATGGCTGAGAGGCTGTAGAGCAGTCATCTTGGTGGCAATTCCTTTTCGTTCGGTAGTGTGGTTGATGAAGTAGTGAGATGGAAGCCTGTCGGTGAGAGCCAAAGCAGACAGAGACAGATTGGCAGGTTGAGAGCTTGGCCTCGATGTGTGAGACGAAGCATGAGATGAGATCTTTGCTTCTCATACCAACGTATGCGCTGTGCCCTCGTCTCTGCTATGACAGGAGGTCCTGCAATTAATTTACCGGAGCTTGGGCCCCTTCTTGAGCCACAGAAATCGAGGTGTTGCTACGATGCTGTCATGATTGGTTTTCTGGAGAGGTTGTGCTAGAGATGCAAACCGTCGGTTGATTTGGTGTTTATCGTGCGCAGATAATGTGTTTGGTACGACAGCGATCGACAAGAGCTCAGAGCCTTGAACATTGGTCTTTTGAGGTACTTGAGTCGTCTACATTGTTCCAGAGATCAAGGAGCAGCAGCAATACTTGCTGTTGAATCAGGACCAGCGCACCGAATAATTTGGTGAACGGCCCATGTTAGCGATTTTAACAATGAGGCCTCGCTCGACTGAGATTTGAGATTATAGCGCGGAACGTGTAGATGTGTTTTTGTGCGATGAGCTCAAACACTTCTTGAGAGATTGAGTTAGGTCAACAGCTGCTCCAGGCCAAATCACTCGATATGTATCGAAGTCATTACATGCACTACATGATTAAGACCACTTTCATCAAGAGAACAGCCCAAAAAAACACGTTGGCGAAAGTTTAGCGTAACGACATTGCCAAAAACCTACATCATGTTACTGATCCCATAATCATAGCGAACATAAGCTTAAGCGAGTAGTAGGCGAATCGGTCGTTAGTAGAAGTATACTTTCGGTCATGCAGAAGGACTATCCGACCTCGACTGGCCATTAGTCCTTTCAAATTGCGCCTGAACCCATGGATATAGAAAAGAACTCGATACTCACGCCTATGGGGGCTTTATGCCTTTTCAGATATATGAGTCTAAGCATCAGTATGACTTGCTTATGCTCGACTCACCGACGCGCTGTTAGTCATGTAGGGGACGGTGATCAATATCAAGGGACCCTATTAGCCTCGATGCACCCGTGGAACAAGCTGACGTTGCTTCTTACGATGTAATGATCCGATAGAAGTCTTCCGAGACGGTTAGAAATTTAGGTTTACGGAGATACGGTATATGAGATGAGACCGAAATACTTTACAAATAAATCACAAAAACTTTCGGTAAAGTCGTGCATATTTCGAGAATATTATAACGAAATGTTTCTGTCAAAAAAGCAGATTTGCAAGGTTTCTAGGAATGAAGGAAGAGTCCACGGAGCCTTTGGTAGTGTGACATAATCACATTCTGTGTAAAATGATATATGTCTCCAAGTCACCAATGATCAAGGTTACTGAAATCTCCAAAAGGACAGCCATACTTTCTTGGACTTACAGCTCACGACATCTTGCTCTCCACATACGCAGTGCCCACGCTGTTCTTATTTCGGCTGCAGAACCAGTGAGCAAAGGGGCAGAATCGTCATTTGAGATGTCGAAAAGCCTTCTCGGACTTCTAAGCCTGATCTCACTGACCGTTCCAATTGATCTAGGAGTTGGGCCTCTGTAAACCCATACAGTACATTCGTGGCACACATAGAGCCAATTTCCTGGAATGATTGGACAGCTTCACGAACGAGGTTAGCAACGGGACACGTTACAGTCAATCATCATCTTCGTCGTCTCCTGGTGATTGCTCATGTTCAAATTGTGCCGAGAAGATCAGCGACTTTGTTCCTTCCACTCCCTTCTCTTGATATCGTCGGCAATGTTCTCAGCCAGTGCCGTAGACTGTGCTTTGCGGGTGTCCAGGAGGGAGGAGATACTGCGGCCGTCTTGCTGCCTTCCACGGCGAACAGTATTGCTAAGAACGAACTTCTGGGCTTGTGCTCCGGACCAGCCGCGCCACTCGCACGCAATTACGGGCGGCGACACGATTCACGGGCGACACTTTCCTGCTTCGGTGATGGACGCTCCCCCGAAGGACCGTGCAAGCCAAAACACGTCGTGGTGGCCACAAGATACTGATATGCTCGAGAGCATCGCTTTGAGATGGTGAACACCCCGCAGGATCGTGTTGGTGGGATGTCCCCATATCTTGCTGACTCTGGCCATGACCACACCCAACAGGATCAAGACTTACTTCGTGAGTAAACCCGGAGCAGAGATCTGGGCAGCTATCTCGCCCGCGGATGTGATTCGGGACAAACAAGGCACGCATCCCCGGCGCCTCATTGTGTATAGCGGTGCCGACGTTGTAGTGTATACCGGGAGTCTCGGGACATAGTTGGACCTGGAAGCCGCTGTTTTGAATCTGTTATTGACTAAGAGTCTTACCAAGCACAGATTTGATTTGTTGAGCATGGCAATATGTCGTTACCGAGAACACAAATACGCGAGGTATTGAATGCCTTGGATCCGCAAGTCATTGATGCGATCCACTGGCAAGTCCGTAGTCAGTAATAGTTAAACACCGGAGATGCTGCGCGGGAGATTTCCGGTACCGATCTCGCCTGCGAGATATGGAACCCCTGCGGCGATTGTTGATATCTGTGTCCGTGAAGGGGTTTTTGGTGCGCCGTATATGTACATACTGTCGACGGAGCCTCATGCATGCACACGATACCCGGAGTCCAGCTTGTCGCCGGGGCCAACCAGTGAGCATGATATCTTGCTTACGGTCGCCTCATCGCATGCAAGAGTCCCTATACGGAAGATAGGGCAGATAAGATACGGGACGCGGATCCATACCTGAGAGACCCGGCAGCTCTGCCGCTGCCCGGATCCACTGGACGCTGGTTGCCGCCGAGAAACCGCCGGTGCGCTTCCGGGCTGAAGAAGAACTAGAATCGCGGGTTCCATTGATCTACGAGGGAAGCGACCATAGCGATTGACGACGTTTCAGCTGAATGCGACATTGATAGTGATAGAAAAAGTGCCGAAGAAACACGTGCCAGAAGGTTCTCGGGCTGCTGCTCTGTACAAACAATGATACAAAATATCCGCTCTGCAGCGTTAACATGTGCCATGATTGCCCAATGACCGGTTTCGACGTTGACGTTTCTGCGGCGGCAGAGTGGGTTTGCAGCGAGCGCACTGACTGAAGCGGAGAAAGCATCCAGATTTGGAGTGTTACATATTACTCCGTACATACCGTGGTAGCTGAAAAGAAGGAGTCGACTGAGCATTGCACCTCGAGTCGGTCGTACACCCAGTCGCTAGCCAGACAGTCTGGGAATATATTGACATGAGTCGTCATGAAAGTGTATATTTGTCATGCAGACTCGAAGGCTCGGAAGAGACGTTGACCAGACGCGTGGACACTGCAGCTAACCGCAGTGTAGTGTAAATTAGCTTACCTTCCTAGTTACTATTTGCAAGGCACTGGGGTAGCCAAGACCGGGGGAGATTTGGAGAAAAACGGCTCGGTCCAGGGTTTTCCTGTGATGCAGAGTTGCCTAAAGATTTAAGCCTTATTTGCGGCAGTGAGATCGTGAACCTGGACGACTTGCCTTTTCACCAGGTTTACAACCAATGGATTTGCAAATGTCCCACTGCGTATAGGTAGCCGGCAGGTCCCCTTGTACCTACATACACACATGAACGCTTTGAACACCCATCCCCCCAACAATTACATGTGCGTTTATTGGGTCGCCTCGGGCAAAAAATCAAGCCGATGTTTTGCAATATCGTTTGGATGATCATTGACCCCATCCCCCTTGAGAGATGCATGCCTCTCACTTGTTATCACAAGCATACCTACTCGAGCCGTATTTGATTCACATAAACTTGACGAAAGCAACGTCTTGGCAGACATCTATATGGCCCTATCGTCGTTATGGACCAATACCTAACTGTGAAGAAACATTACAGATAAGACCCCTAGAATATTCCTGTAACTGCGGGTCTTGTTGCAAGACTGCCACCCTCAACGTTTCGTTCGAGAGGGCAACACACACAGCACGAGATTGAGACGACCCATCGCAGAGTGATTCAAGGTTGTGGGGGAAACGGCGCTTATAACTTTGCCCCATGGGCCACTATCCACCCTTGTAAGTTGTGGATACAATAAACCTGGCAGAGATATTCCGTATCCTGTCACAGTTTCCTACTCTAGTGTCATAAGTACCAGGTTGGCAATTGGGGTAAGATACAGGGGGGAAATACGCAGAGTTGCGTAGGCACACGGTCATAGTTGTCCTTCCTCGCGCTCCTCTGTTGTTGAACACAGTACTAATACGAGTCGTCCGAGAACGCATAGTCTCCAACTCCCACTGTGGGCGGCTTTTCTTTTATAGCCGTTGCCGCACTATAGTCCCCCGTCTTGGCTCGCCTTGGCTTTCTATTTAGTCCTCGAGGGTATTGGTTGTGAGTCTATCTCGTCTCTGGTCGGGAGAAGGCCGAGAGTTGCTGTGCGAATTCGTCTGCGTTCCTCCGAAAATTTGAATCACTACTCGACGACAACTCGACAACTCGACGGCCATATCTCACAACGGGACCGAGACGACATCCAAGATGGAGGAGCAGAAGCCCCATGTAACGGACACGGAGCGTCAGGCTACGCAGGTGCCGTCGTCGGTATGGTCCATCATATTCATTCGGGGGACCTCGTCTTGTCCCATGCCGCCTCTTACTAACGTCGCTTTATCGCCAGGGCGAAGTGGAAGACTTGTCCGATGAGCACCGCGCGTATTTGATGGATAGACATGGCTCGTTGGCACTCGAGCCTGTCCCGAGCATGGACCCAGCCGATCCGTACAACTGGCCGAGGAGCACGGTAAGTGAACTGGACGGACGTCGACTATACCGTGCTTGACCCGTCTCGCTGACTGGTTGTCAAGAAAATTACCAACCTCGTCCTGGTCGCCTTTCACGCCATGATGGGCACATTTACAGCAGCTTCGATTCAGTGCGCCTTTGTCGATATCGCCAAAGATCTGGACATCGAGGTCCAACAAGCGAGTTACCTCACCTCACTGGTGATCGCCATCCTCGGTGGAGCGCCGATCCTGTGGCGACCGATCGCCAATATATACGGAAGACGACCCGTGTTTCTGATTTCGCTGATCTGCAGTATGGTGGGAAATATCGGCTGTGGTTTTAGTCACACGTACGGCACGGTCGCCCTCTGTCGAGCCATCACGGCCTTTTTCATCTGTCCCGCCGCGGCCATCGGCAGCGCCGTCGTCTCCGAGATGTTCTTCAAGACGGAGCGCGCCACCTTCATGGGCGCGTGGACCATCATGGTCACCATCGGCGTGCCGGTCGCGCCGTTCCTGTTCGGCTTCGTCGCGCTGCGCGTCAACTACCGCTGGATCTACTTCATCCTCGCCATCACCAACTTTGTGCAGTTCGTGCTGTACCTGTTCCTCGGCCCCGAGACCCTGTACCGGCGCGACTTTGCCGTCAAGCCCAGCACGCCCCATCTCAAGAAGGGCTACTTCAGCTTCCGGCGCATCAACCCGGACCCCCTGCGCCTGAGCGACTTTTACCACCCGTTCGTGTACTTTACCAAGCCCGTGGTCCTGCTCCCGGCCGTCGCGTACTCGATGATCTTCCTGTGGTCCAACATCATGCCGACCATCGAGATCCCGCAGATCTTCCCCGAAAAGTACGAGTTCAACACCCAGCAGGTCGGCCTGCAGTTCCTGTCCTTTATCCTGGGCTCCATCATCGGCGAGCAGATCGGCGGCCGCCTGTCCGACGTGTGGATGAACCAACGCCGCAAGAAGACGGGCGCCGCGCCAGCCCCCGAGTACCGCCTCTGGCTCAGCTACATCGGGCAGGCGCTGGCCATCACCGGTGTTATCGTCTTCCTCGTGCAGACCGCCCACACCGACGTCTACAACATCACCCCGCTCGTCGGCACCACGATCGGTGCCGTGGGGAACCAGATCGTCACGACCGTCTACATCACGTACGCTGTGGACTGCTACAAGGAGGATGCGGCCGGAGTCGGCGTGTTTATTACCTTTGTCAGGCAGATTTGGGGTTTCATCGGTCCTTTCTGGTAAGGCAGCCCCTCACTTGATTCACATGATTTTAACAGGTATACTAATATCTATTGGCAGGTTCCCGCAACTCATCGAGGCTGTCGGTATGCCGGGGACAGCAGGCGTGGCAACTGGAATGATGGTCGTCTTTTCCGTGGTGCCTACTCTGGCGCTGCAGTTCTTCGTCCGCAAAAGCCATCACTGATAGGGAGACTGGATGTGAGAGGCAGTGCGCAGAAGCTTAACTGCCGACATGCGAAAATTTTGCTGATATAATATAGCTAGTAATACTGAGAGGTTCACCAAATGGACGATATTGAGACGCTGCACTATCGGGAATACACACGCACGAAAAGGTGGCTATGCATTTCCGTGTGTGAAAAGATTGAGCCTCAATGACTATCGATTGACACCCAGCCAAACGCATAGCTCGACTGGTTACACTAGGCGCCTTACTATGTCCATGCTACCAATGAGGCTGAATTCTCCCGAGAGTCTTGCCACAATATGCAAGAATGGCCCAACCCCAATTTTTTTGCATATAATTTGACCTGCAAAAAAAGCCTTTCAATCGTACAGGGCAGGAGTGCTTTTCACCAAACCGACGGTATTATCTTGCAGGCTTGCTGGACCGGCTCTATTCACAGGAATCACCAGTCCTTTGGACGAGATAGACTATCACGATCGGATTGTCTTGACCCTGTGAAGAAAGCCTTGCAGCATATCTGCAACACTACTGGGAACACTGGCTATCACACTGCCGCTATTGGATCGGCAGCAATCATCACACTCTCATCCTTGTACTTGAGCGCCAAGCTTCTCAGCCCGCACACTGCCACGACGTACATACACCTTCTCATCGTTTCTTTCATCAAATGCGTCGGGCACCTTTGACTTTGTGGCTGAGCCATATCCCTGCTACTTGACCACGCAGCCCAACACTCCAGCAGGTTCGCCAGCATTGGAAAAAGGCATTGTCTAACCTATCTACACAGGGCTTTCCTAGCATTGACATTATAAAGCGCAAAACTGCCATTCAAGACTCGTTGAGACCAGCTCAAGCCTGCTGACTCAAGCATGGATCCTTTCACTGCCCTCGCCACTGCTGGCAATGTTCTACAATTTGTTCAGTTTGTTGGCAGTCTACTAAATAGCACGCGTAACGTCCATGCATCAGCGTCCGGTATAAGCGTCGATAACGAACAAGCCCATGACATATACTCGAAGTTGGCCTGTTTCAATGAGAGCCTACAAAAGAGGCGCCCAGATTCTCCGGAAGGAATTACGACCAATATTTCTGTATACGGCTCAGAAGTTTCAAGTTGTGCATCGGCCTGCAAACAGGACTGCGAAGATCTTTTGGGGATCTTGAAGAAGCTAAGAATCAAAGCAGGTAGTCGCTCGCGATACTGGAGGAGTTTTCAAGCCGCTCTCACAGAGGTCTGGAACACAGTGGAGATCAAAAGTCTGAAGGAGAGAATTGCTGAACGTCAACGCGCAATAACACTCCAGCTGTCCGCCATTTCTAGGTGAGAGACTACCCATCGACGATGAAACCCTACGCCCAAACTAACGCATAAATAGTGAGAACATTCTGACCATTGGTGATCAACTCCAACGCATTGAGAACAATGTCGAGGCTTGGCACAATGGCGACGACCGCCGACGAATGTTCAAGGACACCAGAAGCGAGTTGGCGCAAAGGATCGAAGAGTTGTACAAGCAAGAGCCCGTAGATTCGGAACAGATCCGGAGTCTTGGAAACGATCTGTCTCGTCTGTCTTTGAATGCACGGGATTATGAGCAAGAATGCCTAATCATGGACAGTCTTTACCACAAAGAACTGCCCTTGAGGTACGAGAATATCGCTGTAGCTCACAGTACGACATTTGGATGGTGGTTGGGCGAGAAAGCCAATGATGCAGGGCAATTCGCCTCTCTACGTCACTGGTTCACTGGACCAAATAGCCTCTTCTGGGTCTCAGGAAAGCCTGGTTCAGGCAAATCAACTTTCCTCAAGTTTATTGCCGATCATGATATTACGAGACAGTGTCTACAGCAGTGGGCAGGAAGCCGAACATTGCTGATCGCTAGTCACTACTTCACGATATATGGCACGCCGATTCAAAGGTCTCTCGAGGGGCTTCTTCGTTCTCTCTTACAAGACATTTTCCGTGGACAGCCGAACCTCATTCCGAAACTGCTGCCAGCGCGATGGCATCTCAAGTCGTCACAGCCGTCATGGACACAACGCGAACTTCTGGACGTCTTGCAGCGCATTGCCAAGGAGACTGATGTACCAGTCAACATTTGCATCTTCATCGACGGCCTGGATGAGTACACGGGAGATCACTTCGACATATGTCAAACATTGATAAAACTCTCCCAAGCGCCGTTCATGAAGATCTGTGTGTCTAGCAGACCGTGGAATGTATTCAAGGATGCCCTAGGAGGGTTCTCAGACTCGGTGCTCTATATACACGAGCTCACTTATTCCGACATCTACAGCTATACGGAAGATATGCTGCGCGGTCATCCTCGCTGGAAAGCCCTCGAAGAGGAAACAAGCCGAGCCTCTTCAGAGTCTCTGATACAAGACGTTGTTGAAAAGTCAAATGGTGTCTTTCTCTGGGTGACTCTGGTCATTCGGCTCCTTCGCGAAGGTCTCACAAACGGCGATAGAATGTCGGTTCTGCAGAGAATGCTATCAAGCTTTCCTTCTGATCTCAAGCAATTCTTCAGACATATTTTGGAGTCAGTGAACACTTTCTACAACGACCAAATGGCGAGAACTTTGCTCGTCGCTTCCCAAGCAGACCAGCCTCTTCGCATCGAGATATACGAGTGTGCCGAACTTGAATACGATGACGAAAGCTGTGTCTTCAAAGATCCCGATAGCATGATGCCGGCGACGTCGTCTGAAATGACAGACATGTATGCATCAGTATCAAGACGCATAAATGGACGATGCAAAGGTCTGCTGGAAAGAAGCGATGACCGGATGCAGTTTCTACACCGAACAGTCTATGACTTCCTGCGCACTCCTGACATGGCCATATATCTACAAGAGTTAGCAAAGCCATGCTTTTGTGCCAAGTATTCCCTGTTCCAGGCATCGGTTGCTTGGATCAAGAGAACAAAATTCGACTTTTCGTCAAGCACTGATTCCGAGATGGCATTAATGCCCGCGCTGAAATTACCCAACTTCATGCAAAGGATACGACAGATACTCCAATATGCAAAGGCCTCCCATGAGGCAAGCAAAAGGTCAGCAGCCTCAACAGTGGCACTGCTTGATCACATGGAGACAAGAATCGAAGCCATGACGGATAATGGGCATATTAGGTCAGGAGAGCAGTCTCCAATGGTACGCAGCTATCGACAGTTGGTGCTTGAAGCCGGCATCAGCGGCTATGCCAGCGGAGAATCGACGGCTTCTGGTTATACAACAGATGCTCAAGCGACTACCTCCGCGCAGCCCAAACCCAAGACATCGCTCAAACGGAAATCGCGATCTCACGTGCCAAAGGTCAGACAGCGAAAGGTAGCTCGGAAGAGTTGAAGGGTCGCGGTGGTGAATGCCAAGTTCAAGCAATGCCTGGTGTTGAAATTTGAGGCACCGGACTTTTGTTACTCTCTTCATGCTTGCATCTCCCTTCCACTTTACCACCCGGTGCTGTAATGAAAACTCCAGATCCGAGTTGAGACGAAACATCACCCCACCAGTGTTCGCCATGTTGTTCATACCATGACACCGTTCTGCGGAATCCATCATCCAGTGTTACCTTCTGCGACCAACCGAGGGCCGTGAGCTTGGTAAAATCAACAGCATAGTGGCGATCCATGAAGGGCCTGTTTGGTGTGGACTGTATGCATTCCTCCACGGGCAAAGGTGCGGCGTTTGTCGCTACAGAGCTTGCCGCAAGAATCTTCCCAATGACTTCAATATTGGACAAGCGGTCTGCGGTACCAATATTGTACGTCTCGCCAATCTCGCCGCGGTGGAAAATGAAATTGAAGGCGTTCGCGACATCTCCCGCATAAATGTACCGCCTCGTATACTCTCCACTTCCATACAGAGGCACCTTTTCCTTCCGATTTATCAGAATCGCAAACTTGGGAATGATCTTCTCCGGGAACTGGTTCGGGCCGTAGACGTTGTTGCTGCGGACGACGACGACCGGCAGGCCAAACGACTTGGCGTAGGCGCAGACCATCATCTCGGCCGCCGCCTTGCTGCCGCTGTACGGGTTCGTCGGGCGCAGCGCGTCGGCCTCGCGGTGGTCCGGCATGCCGGGCGCGACCTCGCCGTACACCTCGTCCGTCGACACGTGGACGAAGCGCCGGACGCCGGACCGGCGCGCCGCCTCGAGCAGCACCACGGTGCCCGTCAGGTTCGTCCGGCAGAAGGCGTGCGGCGCGCCGAAGCTCAGGTCCACGTGCGACTGCGCGGCAAAGTGCAGCACGGCGTCGACCTGGTGCTCGATGAAGCACTTTGTGACGGCCGTCTCGTCCGCGACGTCGCCGCGGAAGAGGGCCCAGTTGGGCGCGCCGTCTAGGGCGCCGAGGTTGTTCAGGGATGCCGAGTATCTGATTGGCCGTCAGCATTAAGGGCTATCTCGTCTCGGGATGAGAAGACTACTTACTCGAGACTGTCAAAGCATACGAAGTGGTAGGTCGGATACGTCAACGTGAAATTCCGGAGGACCCAGGAGCCGCTGTAGATGGAAGACCACGAGTTAGTTCTTATGACGGACATTTGATGCATCCGGTAGAAAATACTGACATGAAACCAGCACCGCCAGTGATACATATCGTTTTGATATCAGGAAATGGTTCCAGCTTGTCCATGGCTTTCAAGGCCTGGTCGTCGTTCCAGGAGAAGGTATGTGGAGGATCGGCCGCCATTTTGTTACTCTTGAACGTAGATCTCTAACCTGTTGCAGAGGACAGTACTGTGATTCGATTTAGATATAAATATTACCGTACCGTCAAGCATATATCAGAACGAGATCCGTGAGTGTGCTTTCGAAGCTCTTCCTTCTCAAGCAAGGCTTCTATTTCGGCGGGTGCCAACTCTCAGCTCGCGGGAAGCTGAGGCTGGCGACCAAGACATGACACGGCACACACCCTACCTTTTGCGTCATCTGTATCACCTCGTGGTCCCAAATAACGGAATGCTTCCTGAGCCACGCCGAGACTAGTAACCATGGTACTATAAACATGGACACTCAACTGTTATGAGATCAGATTGTGATGGCGGCTGGCTTCCCTGTAGACTACCGTCTCACGAAAGCCACAAACACTTGATCACGCCGCATTACGAGCTGAATCTGCACCCTGTTGCATGTTGAAATATTCTATATTTCCTATCACTGAGGGATTGCTTCCTACTGTAAACACTGAATCCTAGTCAAAACGTCTAGAAGAATGAACTTGAATTTGTTTGCCCATCGCAACCAGCGATGTGTATTTAATCCACAATCCTGCAAAACTCCAAAGGAGCCGTCCAATGCAATGTCCAGACGCGTCAAGCAGCCAAAGGGGGGAATATTAGGCAAAAAGGACAGAAAAAATCAACAAGAACAACAGAAAAACCGAAAACGCCGCTTCCTTTCTGCAAGATATCGATGAACGCCTTGCCAATGCTTGCATCGTCGCCGGCCAGCCAAATCGACCGGCACGAGCCAAATTTTTGTACTCATGATTTCCACAGCACGCCAGTGTATGTGCAGCCTTCTCCCCCTCCGTGTCTGACAAAAGAAACTGACAGATGCCAAGGAATGTCGGGCCTGGTGATTAGGCACATGTTGTTGAGTGTATGTGTGATGTCGTCAATGTCGTCTCTAGAATACAAATAACTCCCGCCAGCAAACAAAGTCCGCCCTTAGACTCTAGCCATGGGCTTCCTACGCACCAAGAAAGGGCTGGGCATCTCATCTCTCTCGGGGTCCCAGACGGGGGCGGGCGACAGGTTCCTCTCGACGACGACAGCACGGCTCTTAAGCGAGTTGGCGCGCTTGGGACTAGCATCTGGAGCACGGCCACCAGCACGGGCTTGCTGAAGCTCGATCAGGGTCCGGCCGCGGACGTTGTTCTTAGCGGGTAGCTTGTTGGGTGACACATCGGCCCAGTCCTTAACCGAGACCTTGCGAGAACCGTTCTCACCGACAAGGTTGGCGGCAGAAGGGATCTTGCTCAATCTCCTGTTAGGAGTGTTGTTACGCTCCCGGAGAGGGCCGCTGTTGCTGCCAGTCTTGTTCGCAGCGTTGACCGGGGGGAAAGAGCTGACGCCCTTGTTGAGGTTCAGCGAAGGGTTGGTCTTCATCTGGCCCATTGGGGCGGTCGCGGTCTTGGTCAGTCCCGGACGTCGTGTGCCAAACGGATTCTTGTTCGACTTGTGGCGAGAAGGAGACGGAATGATCGGCTCGTCGTCATCATCTTCCGACTCGGAGAGCACTGGGTCGGGATCTCTGAATCGATCACCGTCGCCGGCAGCGAAGATAGTCTGAGGGTGGGACGTAGGTGCCTTGGCAGCAACGTGGCGACGAGGCGACAGGGACAGAGCCGCGATGGGAATGGGCGATGGCGATGCCATCTCAATGTCCATGGGTGTTCCCAGATGACCAGCGAACATGGTCTGGGCACGCGCAAAGGGGGTGCGCGCGCTCCTCTTAAGAGGGTGCACCGGCTCTGGGGACTCGACGGATAGTTCGGTGATATCGGTGGTAGACGGAAAGTCGCCATCAGCATCGGTGCTGTGTCCGCTAGCACTCAAGCCGGCGCTGGAGTGCGGATAGTCTGACTTGGTCATCGATGAGTTGAATTGGTTTCCGACTGGAGCAAAGGAGACAGTCTTCTTCTGAAGCTCCTCCTGCACTCGCGCGGTGACTTCGGCTTCGAACCGTTGGCGAAGCGACTCCATCTCTTCGTTGACCAGGCGGTCAATCTCCAGGCGGGCCTTGACCTCCCATTCTCTTCGTACAGACGCCTCAATCTCGTGGCGCATCAGCGCCTTGTCGGCGTCCATATTGGCCAGCTTTCGCTCAAGCTCGATGAGCTTCTTCTTCATGCCGTCCTCCTTCGCTCGGAGGATCTTATTTGTGTCGGCCACTTCCATCTCTTTCCTCATCAAGCGCACAGCGGGCAGGTTGAGCAGGTCGGCCGTAGTTGGTCTGTGGTCAGGATTGACCTTCAAGCACATCTTGATGACGCTGTAGAGGTCTTGCGAGTAAACCTTGGGGAGGTTCTCGACCTTTCCCTCCTTGATCTTTTGGACAAGCTGGTAGTGAGACTTTGCGTTGAACGGGGGCTCTCGTGCGCAGAGTTCGTAGATGATGCAGCCCAGGGACCAGATGTCGGACTTGAGGGTGTATCTCTCGGCGGCGCAAATCTCGGGGGACATGTAGAAGGGAGTGCCGACATAGGTTGAGGCGAAATCGTGGGAGGACATGATCTTAGAAAGACCAAAATCGCCGAGCTTGACAGAATTGTCCTCATTAAGGAAAACTGCACAAGGTTAGAACAGCCTGGGGCAGCAGTGGAAAGTCGGGCACACATACCATTCTCGGGCTTCAAGTCTCGGTGCAAAATGGTCATGCCGCCAACTGGAGCCTTGGGCTTGACAATTGAGCCGAGACCAAGGACACTCTTGCCAACCTCGGGCGGGTTCACGCCATAGTGGCAGCGGTAGAGTGCCATGACGAGCTGGGAAAAGATGCTCCAGACAAAAGACTCCTCGGCGTACTGGTTCTTGAGGGCGAGGTCGCGGATGACTCGGCCGAGGTCACCATTTCCGCAGTACTCCATGTAGAAGTGCAAGTCTTGTGACAGCTTGAGGTGTTCTCGGTGGTAGTAGGCGACAATGTTGGGGTGTCGGAGGCCAGACAGGATCTGGAACTCGGCATGCAGCTGTTCACGCTCCTTTTGCGACATCTTGAGGTAGCTGATCTCCTTTCTGCACATGACCAGTCCATCGGCCTTCCTTCTCACCCGTCGGATAATTCCAAAGGAGCCATGGCCTGTGAGGGGGATCGCGGGTTAGCTTTCAAGGTTTCGGCGCCGATGCGTGGATGGGTGGCGACAAGCGATGCAATGTGCGGGATGCAGTTTGGGCGCGAGGCTTACCGATCTTCTCCAAGACCTCGAACTTATCGGACTCGGTCATTGTGCGAAATTCTCTTCTTCTTTTCGCAGCGGCCGGTAGATTATAGCGAGGGATGTGCCATATGCTGATGGAGAGTGGAAGCAATGGAAGTGTAGATGGAAGCTGGGTGTCGATGCAATGTGCACAGTCGGGCGCGGCGCTGGGTGTCTCTCGGTGTTGACTTCTATGAATGGAAAAGGGAGAGAGACAAACGGGGGAAGAGGAGCGGCGGGCAGAGTTGCGATGTAACCCCTAGAAGATGCAGCGAGCGGCATGAATCGCATTCACGACAGGCCGTTGGAAATGGCCCCAGGTTCGTGAATAAACATTTGAGCTCATTTCCACGGCAACCAGGAGCTCCAGGGCACTAGCCTTGGCTAGCATTGATTGTTAGTGGAGTCAAGCGCCTCAAAATTCGCTAGCGCCCTTCCAGGGCCGGAACAGTTTCGGCTGGGGACCCGTCGCAGCACCAAAGAGCACTGAACAGCACTGAAAGCTCGCCGTCCATTGGGCGATTAAAGGGGCACGAAAAAAGAGCTTGGGCCAGCGCCGCACACGCTCCCGATGCCCAACCCGCCTTTTTGGCGCGGTGACGACAGTCAGGGTCCAGGAGTGGATCGTCGGATGCGTGGCACAGAGCAGAGAACAGCAGTTTGAGCAGTCAAACTGTTGCATCTGGCCTGTCGCAGATAACAAAGCGAAAACATGGCTGTGCCAAGATCGCGATGAAAATGAAGAATACTCCATTGCAACGATATGATGTCGCCAGATCGCTTAACTATCAATCTCTATCTTGCTACGATGTACAGAGTATAGTAGTGTATTCTAATAAGCTGACAACAAAGCCATGGTCTGACTCGAAGAGTAGCAAAATATGACTGCTCAAGGTCACTGGTCATGATCTGGACAAGCCATTGAGCACGGATTTCGATCACTAACGATTGATTGCTCTACTAACCAACATTGAGAGGTGCTTCAATGTCACTTGTGACTGGAGGCAGATTACATACACACATGTAAGCGGGCAGTTGCACTACAGATTCTGACCGTTACATACAGCGCCATCATCGAGCTACGGATACAATTCAGCGGTACCCGTACCCCGCCACGTGATATCGCCACAAATTAGAACTATTTGCACTTGAACAATGTCGTTGCTCTAATAATTCATTACCCGTCATTCCCTTAAGTCCGATCCAGACTGGCTTCATTTGCTTTTCCTTCAACCCCCGCAGATTGCTTCCACAACCCTTGCCGCCATGGTTCTTAGAAAGTTCGAGTTGGAAACCAAGCTCAAGGACGATATTGCCCTTGTCAAGAGTGGAGTGCTCCGAGATGAGAATCCCCTGGACGAGAGTGCCGAGTTTAACGAGCTCGTCGCCGCCTGCCGACATGGTGATCTCAAACGAACGCAAGAACTGATCTCTACGGGTGTCAACATCAACGGCAAGGACAAATTCGATTACACGCCTCTCATCATTGTGAGATCCAAGTCCCTTGCATCGTTTCACAGTCTGATTTCGGAGATAATGGGATTCTGTCATTGATGGGAGCAGATGGCACTTGTGATAGATCTTTTGGAACGATACTGATTGATACGCCCTAGGCAAGTTTATGCGGTCACTATGAACTAGTCCAGCTACTGTTGGAGTCTGGCGCTTTGGCGGAACGAGACACGTTCCAGGGAGAGCGATGCATATACAATGCCTTGAACGACAGGATACGAAATCTCCTCCTCCAATATGATTTTTCCAAGTCGACAGATCCTCTCCAGCCATGGGCGGCTCACATTACCGAGCTGTTGACTCGGGAGACGCCAAAGACTTCAGATATCACCATCAACACCAACACGGACAGCTTTCAGCTGCACAAGTTCTTGCTGTCGGCCAGGACTCCCTACTTCCGCAAGAAACTTGAAGATGCTCCCGAGACAACTTCTTGGAAGCTTCCCTCCACGATACCGGCAGATTCGTTCCAGGTTGTCATGCGCTATCTCTACCTGGCCGACCTTCCCAGGGATCTCGTCGGCGCATGGAGCACGGTCTCGGAAGAAGAAGTCCTAACTGGCATCGACAAGATCAGTAAGCAGCTCGAGGTCACTCAGCTGTGGGATGCCATCCTAGGTGGAAACGACAGACGGCTCGCACGTCAGCGACACCAGGATGAGGTGGCCAGAGCCTCGAAACAAGTTGGCGAGTTATTCCAGGAGAAGATTATCGGCCACAAGATGCGTGTGGATCCCAACAAGGTTGCCGACGTCAAGTGGCGCCACGAGAATTCCATCTTTGCCGATTGCCTCTTGCGCGCGGATGAGGACGGCGTGGACCAGCCAGACGAAGAAGAGCAAGAACAGGGGAGCGCCATACCCATAGGGCCCGGAGCCGCATCAAAGCCGCAAGCGCAGAACGGGGATCGCAAACATCCCAAATCGGTCCTGTATCCTGCGCATAAAGCCATGCTTATTCGCAGCCCGTACTTTGAGACCATGTTTTCAAGCCAATTTGCTGAGGCGCAAGAATCGGAATTCTTGCACATCGTCAAGGTCGACTGTTCGCCCGAAGTGCTTGAGATAGTTCTCGAGTTCATTTACACCGAAAAGGTAGACTGCCCCTTGGACTTGGGTCTCGACCTGCTCTACGCTGCCGACATGCTTTTCCTGGACAAGCTCAAAACCAGGGCAGCCATCGCAATCAGCACGTTGGGTAGCGGCAACAACAATGTTCTGGTGGACCGAACGCATCCGGAATTCGAAGGCGCCGGAGAAATAGAGGTAGAACCGATCAACGTGTACGACGTAATCCATGCAGCCTGGGATCTTCGGGTGCAGAGGCTAGAGGAGTTTGCCGCACGATACATTGCCTATAGATTGGAAGACTACATCGACGACGACGAGTTTGCAGAACTCATCCATGAAAGTGCTCGGCGCATCAAGGAAAGACAAGAGACGGATACCATTGAGCTGCTAGACGATATCCGCTACTACCTTTCGGATCGTTTCCGACTACGATTCGAGGACGCCGGTCTGGACGAGATGCTAGACGAGGAGGGAGAACTCGACGCAGCTGTTGCCGAAGCATTGGCACCGACAGACCAGCCCAAAGGCGAAGTCGACTCAAAGGATGCCACGGAGCCTGTGCCAGACCAAAACGGAACCAGAACCAACGGCACTACGAATGGCACCGCAGATAGCACTACGGATGGCATCAACGGAGTGGTACGCACCTTGGATGGCGAGCTCGTCGACGACGAGTTCTCTCAAGATGCAATTAACTACCAAATCCTATTGCAGAAGATCGACGGAATGCTGGAGAAGCTGAAGCTAGATGCATAAAGACTTGGCATTAGACTTTAGATCAACATGAAAACAGGGATTCAATGTGACTCGGCCACTCGGGACAAGCCGAATGCATCTATGTCCAACGAACTCGTGCTGGCTCTCTACATTTTCTGGATATTGTATAGATTTCAGACAAGCCTCACAGAAGGAGTGAGCCGCACACTGCGGGACAGAACGGATCGAACGTACTTGTGAGTCTCGCACATTGCGGCATCTTGTTCATACGTTGGGCTGTCTCCGTAGGAACGAAAGCTGCCCAACCACCCAACTTGAGAGTATAACGGATTTTAAAGTAGAATATTTAAAGTATATCTCTGCTTCTCATTTCGCAAGCCCCGCACTAACCGAGGGCATTCGCACAAGGATGCCGTGCTTTTGTTCCTGTCAAACTTGCAGTCCCGCACTAAGACAATATTTACCATGTATTTTTGGTTCGAGATATCCGGGGTGACCCGGTTTCCCAGACCCTGCTACCCGGAGCCCGAAGCGAACAACAACAAATAACAAGAGGCTTGCGAACCATAACAGCTGGATCTAGAGATTACCGAAGTGCGGCTTGGTCCGCTTGCAGATTAGAAAGGGTCCCGCGCGGTGCTTTGACGGCTTTCTTTTTTTCTTCGATTCTGTCTCTTTCCACGTGGGTTCAGCCTCACTAGTTTTAGACTACGATCTAGCATAAGTCTCCGTGCATGGTCGAGTCCATGAAATACGACAGAATTCTGAAAATTGGGCAATTTGATTGTCACAGGATAGAACGAAAGAAGCTCGAAAGTGATCCTTCAAAATTTTAACTTCCTCTGAGAGAATGAGAATTATTACAGTACATATTCGATTTGCGAGGTTGTAACAGAAATCAACGTTCATCACGGAGATTTTTGTTATTTAGCACAATACAGTTCAACACTAGTCATGATGTCACCTCAACAAGCGCTTGATCGCATCGTATCATATGTATGACACCGATATCAGTATTGGTGTTGTTGTATGGAATAGATTTATATATTTTGCAGTACTCCTGTAGGATGTGTTAGAATCCGACAAGATTATATCTTATTCAATTTGCACGAACTCAACTACCATACACACCATGGCTCATACAGCACACCACATTCACGAGCAATTCGAGCCGCGGCCTGATGCGCAAAAACTGACGGGAGATACAAACGGAGATGTAGACTACGAGCCTCATCCCGAGAAGTCAATCAAAATTTCGACCGAGCACCAGCAAATCATGCAGAAAATCATTAATCTGTATTCTGGAAGCGCTTCCGAGGATGACATGCAAGGTGAGAACGATCACTTATGTTGGGATGGAAAACCAATTAAGAATGCATATGCTAATGTATGTACGATACACAGTCTACGACAAAGATGCAGTATATGACGACCCGTTCTCATACTGCGACACTCGGTACAAAATAGCCGGACAGTGGTACGGTCTCCCCATGGTAAGCCTTCGAGCCGTGCCCCTCCCCATTGCCCTGTAACTAGCCACTCGCCGACACATCCAGGTCTTCAGTAGTCTGCGCACCCTCAAGACGGAAGTCGTCAAGGACACGCCCACGGAGATCGTGTGGAAGATGCAGCACGAATACACGCCCAAGGGACTCGGCAAATCGAAAGCCGTCAACAGCCTGATCTCGCTCGGGCTCGACGACCGGGGCAAGGTGCGGTACCACAAGGACATGTGGAACGAAAAGGACTACAGCCACGGCGGCCTGGGCAAGTTCTTCAAGACGCTGCAGGCCGACGTGACGCCCGCCATGTCGCGGCCGCCCAAGACGTTGTAGAGTATGATGATTTGTAGAATTTATTGATATTCGAATGATAGAGGTCACTCAAAAGATGCTGAAGTCCGCTCAAGACGTTGGAAACTATGAAGAGTTGTGGAGCTTGCTGATTTTCGAATGATAGAGGGCATTGCAAGCTGCTGGAGTGCATATCATGCACAGCCTCTCCCTGGCAGCGATTTCCAGTGTCGGCGAGCCTGGCGCTCCAGGGGTGCCTCGTGACTACCTCGACAGGGCACTGTCTCTCGAGCTGTCCGTTCTTGTCGCAGTCTCTGCAGGCCTGGTTCTTGACACCGGTGCGGTTTCCGGTGATGATGACTCTTTCTGCGGGCGCGGCGGGATTTCATGGCAGCCCCGATGATGGCGTGCTCCTGATTGTGCTTGAAAGGAACGGTTGGAACGGTGCTTTCGCCCGAGGAAGTGGACGAGGAGTACGATCCCTTCATTTATCAGATCTAGGGCCTTTCGCTCGGTTTTTTTCTTCGTTTCCTTTTTTTTTTTCTTCCATTCTCAAGGGAACAGCTCGTGAGGACAGTATCCCCTTCTTGTAGGCCGCACTTGGCAGCTGCGCTATCCGGGATCGATTCCTTTAGTCATTGCACATACTCCGTATGTGGTGGTTTGTATTCATAAGTCAGGGAAAGACTGAAGCTGGGCTTCGTTTCTGTGGCATGCAGGGTGGAATGATGCGGCCAGCTGCTTTGTTTGCTCAGTGAAATCGACAGCATGAGCCTGGGTAGAGGTTCTTGCTGGTTTCTTTCAACGAGATGAAATTCATTAGATGAAAGGGCTTTTTGATTGGAGAGATCATCTCGTCGTCAGCCATTAATGTATTTGGCCATCATTTCAATCGATTCAATTGCAGCCTCTGTGCCACGTTTGACGTATTTCCACAGGGATACTTTCGAGGTGGACAGACGTCATGACGGTAGGGTAAGTCATGATCAAACACAATATACAGAAATGGAAGACTTTCCGGTGATAGATTGAGGTATAGTAAGAAGAATTCGAGATCTCGCACAGGCAGAAAAGATCAGGCTTAAATACCTAATGTCTTGTCGAAATTTGAGTCACGAGCGTCTGACGTGTATTGTTTAAGAGTGCTATAGACATAGCAGGCTATAGGCTCATCCACACAAGCAGCTACAGCCGATTATTATCAGTAGAATAACATGAAATCAACACTGATTAGGATCCTTGAAACCCATTTCAACCGGGCAGGACGCCTATGATCATTTCCACATTTGTTTGTATGACTCTATTTGTGCGATCTTTCATGACCATTATCCATGCTAAATAGAAAAGATTATAAATCAAACTCCTGAATCACCATTCCCACTGTGCCTGCTAACTCAGCAATCGACGCTCCAGTTCTTGGTGATCCACTCGAACATCAACTCCGTGACCGTCTCTGTGCGATACTCTGCAACATCATCAGTGCTGTAGTCTCCACCACTGAATTTGAGTGCCACAATAATCCAGGGCTGAACGTAGTCTACAAAGACCAAATCGACTTTCTCTGGTTCTCCATCACCTGGGAAGTCGATCTCTGTCTGAATGCAGTTGGGAACATTGTAGAACTTGATGGGCGCGTGGACTGCATCGTCTCCATCATCGCCAAAATCGTCCTTGGTCGTATAGCCTTGGACGAGCTCAGGCTTCTCGGCATCATCATCAGCATCTCTCATCAGTGGTCTCTGGGTGCTGTCATCGAAGGAGGCAGCCGCAGCATCGGCGCCCTCAACGACCAATGTTTCCGAGCCGAGTCGCTCGGAAAGTGCCCATTGCTCAGGGCTGGCGAGCCACCTTGTATCAAGATCATGACCTGCTTCAGCTGTCGTGAAAACGGGACCGCCGTTGTTTAGCAGATTGAGAACTTTCTTGGCAGCCTTGTAAGGAACATCTGGAATGTAGTTCCACTTGCTGACAAAGGGAGACACAATGAAGGTGGTGTCAGTGGTGAAAGCACCCTTGAATATGTCGAAACGAATCATGCCCGTGTTGGCAATTGCCAACCTTGGCACATTCTGTCTGTCTTTGCGGACAGCGATATCTGGCACCACTTGTTCCTGCAGCCATGTGAAGACGCTCGAATTGCTAGGATAATCGGCCCTGCTCATCCAGAGGTCCTGAGGAGCACATCCGTAAACCTTGTCCAACTCCAAGGCCTGTCGAGAATCTGTAATTAGCTTGGTGACGTTTTTGCCATGCTCGGTAGGGAAAGTAGTCTCGTTGAGTCCGGCATGGTACTGGAGTCCGAGCAAGTTGTTGTCGATATAGCGTCGCTTGAAAGTGGGCGATGCCGCCGAGGCGATGGCATCCTTCGATCTCTTCTTGATTCCATCGATAGACATCCATCCAATGGTCTCCATGTATCGGCCACTGGCGATGGCATAAGACTTGTCATCGAATTTGCGGAAGTCTCGAACGTGGGCATGTCCGCCCAGGAAGGCAATAGGCGTGAACCAGTTCTCATCTCTGATGGCATTGAAGATGAGTTCAAACTCCTTCATTCGCAGACCAACATGCCCAGTGACGACAAAAATATCTGGCTTCTCGCGGATGGCTTCTTGGAACCAACTCTCCTTGATGGCGTCCTCAACATTCTGCACAACGCTGTTGTTGGCATTTCTGTCAAAGTTGAACAGAAATCCAAAAGCAACAACGGTAAGACCCTGATTCTTTGTCTTGAACTTCTTGTACCGCTGCGCTTGCGGTATCTGGTTGCCCGTTTGTGGTTCAATGTAGTCCAGGTTCGAAGCGAGGTACGAGTTCTTGTAATTCGGAACTGTGACATCGTGTTCGCGCTGCACCGAGTCGGCAATGTACAGCTCATGGTTGCCAGTGCATAGTATGTCTATATCTTGCTCTTTGTATATTTCCGAGGTGTATTTTCCTTTTGGCTTGGATGCATCGTATAAGCCGTTGCCCTCTATCCGGTCGCCAGTATCAACGACTATGATGTCGACGCCCTTTTCCTCGGCCTTTTTCCGCATGTGATCGGCAAACGAGATATAGTCGCCCCAGTCGGCGGAGTACTGGCCTCTATAGCACTGCTGTGTTAGTCGCCAACCCTGGACCAAGAAGACATTCGTTCAAGATCAAAGCTTACTCTTGCAAGTGACCGGCGTGCCATCCATGGGTATCTGTAGTATGAAGAAAGTTGATCTGCCCCCATTCCAGTTCTCTCATCGGAGCCGCGACTGGCGCTGCAGCTCCAGGCTGCGCTCCGCTAGCGACTCCGGCCAGAAAAGCAGCCAGGAAAGCTGTTTCGGCAAACATGATGACGACTTGATAGACGTTCGATGGTATTTTGATGAAAGGAATAGCAATGGCCTCCTCAAGCCATGGAGGAGAGAGAGATGGCGGAGGGCAAAGGCGCTGGCATCAAGTGACTCCGAGCAAGTTGGGGCGGGCGACCGCCGACATACAGCGCAGCATCCAGCAAGGATCAGCATGAGCTTTGGGGAGCTTGAGGGCCAAACACCAAGCCAAAACATGTCAGCTGCCACTCCGTTGCTGGGTACCTGCGTCATACCCGCAGCACTTCAATGATACGATAAGAGCCAGATAAGGAATGACCCAGAGGACCCCTGAAAGTACGGATACTAACGGTACTTGATCATATTCTTTGCACTACCGAGTATCTCTCTCTCTCTCTCAAGAATAGAGTCCCTAATTATTATGTTCTTGTTTGATGCTACGAGAGATCCACGGAAGCTTATAGTGGTGACACATGTACCTTAGAAGAGAACAGTCAAGCAGACTGATTGGACGTTTACAGATGCTCTCAGGTACCACTGTACGGTGATAGGCCCAAGCTCCACCCGGCGGCGCCCGCGGCGACTGGACCGAGCAGTTTGGGGAAGAGCTACAGCTACATTCCAGCGCACCGTAATTACCTTAAGTGACCACATTTGCAGACCCTTCATTTCCAAATCGTCACCCCCCTCCACGCGGCTACATGTCAACACATGTTAGGCATTGCCGCTCCAGCATCCCTCGGGGGATCTGCTCGGCCCTCCGGGGCGGCAGACTGATTCAACGGCGAACGTTGCAGACTGGCAACGCCTACATAACGCAAAACCCGAACGAGTCCTTAGACTCCGCCAAGCGCGATGCTCACTTTGCCGTCAAGGACAACATCGCCACTCAAGGATTGCCGACGACATGCGCTTCCAACATCCTGGCGGGGCAGGAGATCCCATTCTCTGCGACGATCGTGCAACAGTTGCAGCGGCGCAACTTGACCGTCATCGGGAAGACCAACATGGACGAGTTTGGTATGGGCACGCATTCGACAGCCTCCGCCGTTGGGCGTGTCTCGAACATCTCACCGATTGAAGGACGGTCAGCTGGAGGAAGTTCTGGAGGAAGCGCCGTTGCAGTCAGCGCGGGCACCACCGATCTTGCGCTGGGTACGGATACGGGTGGATCTGTCCGTATGCCGGCCGCCTATACTGAAACTGTTGGCTTCAAGCCCTCATACGGCATGATCTCGAGATGGGGTGTTGTACCATATGCGAACTCTCTCGACACGGTAGGCTTTATTGCCCAGACCGTCTCAGGAATCGAACCAGTCATTGCGTCCGTTCGTGCAGAACATGATCCTCGGGATCCGACGTCCCTGACCCAGACCACGAGAGAAAGGTGCATGGCGCAAGAGAGACCAGTGCCGCGTAGCGTCACTGAACGCAAAGGCGAGTGGTTGAAGGGATTGACCTTTGGTATTCCCATCGAGTACAATATTGAGGAGCTCGACTCGAGGATCAAGGCTGGATGGGTGCAATGCGCGCAAAAGATTCAAGAGTTGGGTGGAAGAGTTGTGCCCGTATCGCTGCCTTCCACCAAGAATGCGCTCTCCGCGTACTATGTCATCGCACCGGCAGAAGCAGCTTCCAATTTGTCAAAGTACGATGGTATTCGGTACGGAAACCGAGCAGAGGGCGCCACTACTGACTCTCTGGATGGTGTCCTATATGCAAAAACGAGAGGCACTGGATTCGGACCAGAGGTCAAACGCCGTATACTGTTAGGCTCATATACCTTGAGCTCAAAAGCGATCGACAACTACTTTATCCAGGCTCAGAAAGTTCGACAATTAGTACGAAAGGATTTCGACCGCGTTTTCAGGCTACCGAACCCGCTCTGCGACGAGGCGCCGTTTGACCTGAGCGAAATGGATGAATCCATCAGCCTGGAGAACAAGCTTGGCCCGACCCAGGTCGACTTCATCATCTCGCCCACGGCTCCCACGCCCCCTCCCAAATTGGAGGATGTGGCCAAGCAGACGCCACTCGATTCATATATGAATGATGTATTCACTGTCCCGGCTAGCCTTGCTGGTCTTCCCGCGATCAGTATACCGATGGATATACCCGTTGACGAGACAAGCGAAGAAGAGAAGCTGCTCCACTTTGGAGGACTACAAATCATTGGGCAATTTTGGGACGACATGATGTTGCTCGCCGTTGCTCGAGGCTTGTCCCCAGAGATATCTTCACGTGTAGCGAACATAACAAAAGAGTCATAGATATGTAAAAATATAAACCAAATCAAAGGGTATCATTGCGGGGGTCCCATAGTGTAAAAAGGAGTAGACTGTGATATACACCAAACTACCGACTATCATCCCTCCTTCGATCCGGGGACCGTCTTCGGGAATATGACCTCGACCGTGATGTGGACCTCCTGTGATTCCTGCGCTCGTCGTCGACGTCCATTCGATCATCCCTGTCGCGGCTATATGACCGTCTCCTGTCACTACCTCTGCTTCTGCTTCGAGATCTCGACCTGCTGCGTGGCTCCACCTCCTCGACTTCGCCCTCATCACTTCCCTGGTTGTCGTTGTCGTCGCCTTCTTCCCCCTCTTCTCCATTGGCCTCGTCCAGCTCGTCCAGTAGATCTTCGATATCGCCGAGCGGGCTGACCCTCGGCTCGAGCTTTTCCAGGTCCTCCAGCAGCTCCCTCTTGGTCAGCTGCCACAGCGTCGTACCGCAGACCCTGTCCTTGGTGAGCAGGTCGTCGACGAACTGGTCGACGAACGTGAGCGTGGTGCCCTGGGCGCCCTTGCGGCGCAGCTTCCGGCGGTCCTCGAGGAAGGGCTCGAGGGTCTTGTAGACGTCCTCGCTGCGGCGCGTGAGGCGGACGTAGAACACGGCCAGGGCGCGGAGGTACTTGAACTTGTCGCCGCCGTAGCCCATGTATTCTCGTAACACGTCGTCGCCGGGCGCGAGCTGCAGCAGCTTGAACAGCAAACACAAAAACGGCGTCGGCTTCTGCGACGAGCCGTACGTGCCGCCCAGGAAGGTGACGTGCGCCACGACGCGGTCCACGACGTCGGCCTCGTTCAGCCCGAAGCACGCGTCCTTGAAGTAGAAGCTGTCGATGATGCGCTCGATCATGGCCTTTTCGAGCAGGGTCGCCGGGTTCATGCCGTTCGGGCACAGGGGCGCCGAGTGCCGCTCGTCGAGGAAGCGCGAGGGGTCGGCGCGGTGCGTCATTGTGTCGTTTTGCTCTGTGGAATTTGCGTTGTGGTTCTTTTAATGTGTAATTTTCCGGTTAATAGACGGAAATCATGCGGCTTCGGGGTTCTCTCGTCTCGTGGTGCGGTAGAAACGCTGTGGTGAAAGTGCTCTTTGTTTCGCGAAGCTGGAGATCTTGGGAAGCTGAAGCTCTCGCGATCAATGGAGGATGCTCCAACTTTTTGGCGTTGCGGGCGCTATCGATAGCTGGGGCCGGGGTACAGGTCAGTGGCTGGCAGCTACAGCATTAGCGGGTCTTCAGCTCTATCGCCCTGGACCTCAGCTCGCCGATATAATTCAGGTAATCGAGGGTGTCCTGCAGCAGCGAGAACTTGGATCATGCTACATGATATTTACGAGTACACAAAAATCTACGACTATAGCTTCTTGAAAATTCGAGGCATAAGTTATGAATCCATATATTGCTTCTGCGAAAGTCGCCCGAGCTTGACTTCTAGTTTCCAGTTTCAATACTGTTACATTTCCCACCATCACCATCATAAGACACCCTTGCCATGAGCCTCGAGGTTTTCGATAGCATTGGTAGATTTGACACAGATCTTATAAACATACCCTCCCACCACAAGATCGGTATAGATATGATGTGGTCGCTGTGCTCCGTGACATATCACATTTACAGAAGCAGACCGTTTCGAAAGAAAGCCAAGGGAGTAAGGAAGACATTCATTTCCCTCTCAATGATGAAACATTATACAAGTCAACGCCTTAACGCCAGCAAACCATGCCCAGTCCTTTACAATCCTGTCCAACCTGCCTCGAGTCCATGACCAACGATTGAAAAATGGAGAATGAAATGAACTCTCACCAACTGCCATTATTGGAGTTGGTCGAGCAATCTCTTCCGTCTCCTGTCCATCAACTCTTCCTGTACTTCTTCGAGTGTCGGCAGTTCCCACGCCTTGCCATCTCCACTGTCGCCGGGGAGAGGCTCCCAATCTGCTGGAGCGCCGCCCTTGCCCCCTTGCCGCTTCAATGCCTCGAGCGCTTCCTCCTCCTTGAGCCTCTCGTATTCGAGCAGAAGGTCGTCCTCTTCGTCCGGGGCATAGCCATAGTACTTGGCGTCGACTGCCTTTTTCAAGTCGTTCCTCGTCTCCAGCGGCTTTTCGTCCTTGTCTTTCGATTTCGCCGCCGCTTCGAACAGTTCTTTCACTCCCGGTAGTTCTTTTGCTCGTCCGAAATACCTATATCCTTTCCCGCCGCCTGGTATCTCCTTGCCGCTTTCGTCGTATACTTTGCCGCCGCCTCTCATGTAATTTGGACCGCCTAAATTCCGTATCTGGACTTCCCACATGTGTTTTTCTCGCATGAGCTTGTTGATCTCGTCGTTGACGTCGCGGATCTGGTAGTCGCTCAGGGAAGGCTCCTGGATCTTGGAGACCTTGCGGCTGATCTCCTTGAGGGTCTGGCCTCGCCATTTCTCGCATGACTGTATCGAGTCGACCTCGGTGATGACCTTGGGCCTCCGCGTGCGTCCGGCGTCTATGATGCCCAGGTCTGCTGCTTGCGCTTCGCGGAAGCGGAACAGCATGGACTGGGCCTTTTCGCTGTTTCGGGCCTTTGGGGCGGATCGCGGTCAGCGGGCTGCTTCGCGGGAGTTGGGCAGATATGACTTACCATTTTGACTGATCGATACCAAGATGACCGAACTTCAACTTGTCTTTCTGTGGCAGCGCGCAAGACCTTGGTTGTCTGTGTTGGGGGGTTTCTTGCTTGTTCGCGAACGATAGCTCGTCGACCGAGGGGAAACTTTCTTTTGCAGCTCAGGCCCGGCAGGAGCTTCAGGTGTGGGGCGCGCGAGCCAGTGCTTCTTTTCTGTTGCCAGTGGACTGCGCCGCCAATCAGCGACCTCTGTCAGCGGCCGTTGGCGTCAAAACTGCCCAACTCAAATCGGCTCTTGCCTTGGACCCTGGATTAAATCGAGACACGACGCGTGACAAGAACATCACCATCTTCCAAATCCACAATGCGCATTCTACTTTCCAGTCTGCGCTTTGTGCCAGGATACACTCGTCTACTCTATTGGTGCGATGATCCAACTCTGGACCACTTTTGAGCCTCTGGTTCGCATTCTATATACGAGCCCACAAGCTGCGAGCATCTGAAGAACGCGTTCCGTCCCAGGCAGACGCTCCAGATCATCACCAGTATGACACCATGCATGGACCTTGTTAAGTCCGAGTAGGTGCCAAGGTAGGTATGAAGATTAGAGAAGATCTGAATATTTCCTATGTTATTTCCTATCTGTTTACTACCACTTCAAATCTCCCCCATCTTGACCAATTTTCCCCTATCGTCACAGCCTGCAATGATGATATCCTACAAAATTATACATGTCTGAGTCCACAAGCCCTCGGGCAGTGGGCACATGATAATTCCCCAAGAACAGAGATCTGAGCAGGATAGCCTTTTTCATATTTTCAGCAGCACGATGGTCCATCCACGTTCCACCCATCCCCAGCCACAAGAACCATGCCTCTGGCTTGAATGCCAACCGCCGACCATGACGACAAATTGCACAATCCCCGAGGTCAGCTCCGTCAAAAGCTGTCCGATGAGGCTTGAATTTTATAGTTTTCAATCGGAGTCGGCGGCGATGCAGAGTGTTCGGCCGGGGTCAGTGGTCCTGGGCGGCACCTCGTACCGTTGTCTATATGGCGAAGCTACAACCATATTTCTTGCTCATACTCAGATCGACAAGATACCCCGTGATGACCAAATTCCAATAAGCCAAAGTTGCAGACAGCCGCCCGCGGCAACGCGAGGAAGGTTGTTCATGAGAACTAGGAGAGCTAATCTGAGGGTATACACACTTGTCTTTCTTTGTATCAAGGTGCCAAACGGCCAATATGTGACACTTACATACTAGTTGTATATGAGTCACATCACCTGATTTCTGATTTGTTGTATAGCAGAGGTAAGCAGCCACCCTGTCGCTTTTCGGCTGTTAGACGACAGCGGCTTTCTTCAAGGCGCCACCTTCGGCTTTCCATCTATCTCGGGACAATACTCCTTCAACATCCAACCCACTCATTATATCTTATCTCACGGATGCCCTCCATCTTGTGGTCTCGCCAATCCATCATACACTATATAGCCAGAGTTGGCACATCAAATCCAACGGTTCTTCGTTCATCCTGTACACATCGTCCTTTCAGTCATCACTTGACTATCCATCATCAAGATGGGCACAGAAGCCGAGTTAGCAACATTCAAGTCACCACATGACGTTATTGTCAAGACCCAGCGACTCAGGCTACGGCCGATTTCCCCCATGACAGACATTCATGTTAGCCATCGAATGAGGCAGAACCCAAATGGCATGAAATACATGTACGTTGCTATTGGAACCCCTTGACTAATTTTCGTACAACTATCTAATACGCCAGTTAGGTCCACTGGTCCCGAGACAGAAGAAAATCCCTACAAAAGTGTCAGCTTCGATCGGATGAAGCGCATGACAGAACCAGGGAGTTTCTCTTTTGCTGTAGAACTTCTGCCCAGTGGTGAAGAAACCTCGGGTGAAATCATTGGCATTCTCGGCCTTGCCGGCCCCCCAGCTTGTGGCTATCTCTTCGATGAACCGCACTGGGGCAAAGGCTATGCAACAGAAGCAGTAGAGGGCTTTGTACAAGCGTACTGGGACACCTTCCCTCAAGGTGCGCCGGGGCTCAATCCCGCGGACCGCAACATTCTCCTGGCGTATGTCTACGAGGGCAATCTTGCCAGCGCGAAGGTCCTGAAAAAGGCAGGGTTTCGAGAGATCGGAAGAGAGGCTGGCCAGGCAGCTTCAGGTGAACCGGTCACTACAATTGTCTTCATGACGGAGAGGCCTGAGAAGGTGCCTCTTCCTGCTGAAGTTGCTGGTCTGCCTACTTAGCTCTCTGGTAAAAGACTCAAGTTCCGACCTTGTTTGACATGCAAGGTGAATACAGCATGCCTTCATGGGAATGGCGGCAACGGTCGCTTGTCTCGCCATCTTACAATAGCTACAGAATTTTTGTGAAACAGAAAAATTGACATCAATACTCATTTAGTACAACTATTCGCTACTCGAAATAAATTCCATATTTTGTCGTGCGATGACTTCATGTTGGCTTGAATCCTTACCTCTAATTCTCTTACCTCCAATGACCCTAAAATGTGCCATCATCATCCTCTTCTTCCTCCTCCTCCTCAAGGTTTGGCAGCTGAGCGCACACCTTCTTCCGGGGCGGCTCACCGTCATCTTGTGAGTCATCTTTGTCGCCTTCCGAAGCAGTGTCCCCGTCTTCGGAGGTATCATCGTCAACAAGTCGTATACCGCGACTCTCCAGATCAGACCGGAAGTTACACTTCAATACCTCGTCCCGCATGGAGGACATCTTCTTGAGTCTACCAGCCGCGGAGGACAACTTACTGTACGATTTCCCGGGACTTTTCTTCTCTGCCGCCTCTTCCTCTCCGCTGTCGTCCGCATCTGTCTCGAGGAGGCGGCGCTTCAGCGGCGACGAACTCTGCGGCACGTACGCCGCGCGCTTCCGCTTACACTCTGAGGAGCATACCCCCCACAGGTACGTCAGCCTGTAGTCGCTGGTCCCCATGTCGCCCTTGAGCCCGGGCTCGTAGTCGTCGCACAGCGTCCTCTTCCGGAAGCGGCAGAAGTTGGCCGCCTGGAGGGGCCGGTCCGCGTGTTGCGCGTGCCGGTCCCCTTGCATCTGGGCCCATATACACATGGAGCCCTGCGTGTTCTTGAGCCCGGTCCTGGCGTCCTTCTTGCCCGGGGCGACGAGGTTGGAGACGGCGCCGCATTGCCGGCATGCGTCGGCGTTCCAGTAGTTGATGCACATGTCTGCGTCGGAGGCGGAGACTTTGGTCGTCGGGGTTGCGTCGGCCTCTGGGCAGACGAGTGGTCGATGTAGCGTTTGCTTTTTTCTTCTGTGATGATTCTAGTCATTTTTCGAAATGTGAGGCGTCAGGGCTGTTCTTAAATAGGTTGCTCATCACAAAGACACCATGCCATTGTTTGACTGAATCGCTCAAGGGCATTGTCGTCTCAAAGGCTGTCTTTGTTCGATCGATGGTGCTTGTCTACGGAGTCTCCGTCGCCCATGCACTTCTTTTGTCATCTCAGACGTTGGCATTTTGTTCATTAATTGTAGTAAAACTCCAATCAACGGAGTCCGCTTGAAGGTGTGGAAGGGATATGTTGTGTGCTGGATGAACGACTGGTTGGTCGATTGATGGATTAAAAGAATTAATGCAATAGGTAATTGATCAACCATATAAATAAATGGCATATTGCAGTGATGACTTGATCCGAATTAATCGCTATTGTTCTCAACGGAATACCTGGTCAGTTCGGTTATAGGAAATCCGCCGGCTTGACATCGCGAGTTCGATTCTGGAAGAACCTCTGATCCTTTATGTACAATAGTAGAATACGGTTGGATCGATACCGAACAGTTTCCTACGAGTTTATTACGGTTCGCCGAGTTGGCCGAGCATTGCGTGCCGCTGGCTTGTGCGATTTGAGGGTGGACTATGACCACCCTTTCTTCTTCTTCTTCTTTATTTTTTTCTTCCTTTTCGTTCCTACCCAATCTCTATCCATGACACGGCAGTCCTTCCTACCAGAACGAGAATCAGGGAACCATCATCCAGTACCAATATTTGAAATTCAATGTTCTCAGAGGTAAAGTAGGTAGGAACCTGCAACCACCGAACGGAAGGAACGCAATATTTACAAGACAAGGAAGGAAGCCGACCACCGTTTCAAATCTTTTTCATTCTTGCCCACAAAACCAAGATTCCCCCAGTTAATTCAACGCTCAAAACCTTCCCACAAAATCATCATCGTCAAACCGCAACAGACTCATCTCGGCCCGCAACTTCCAAATTCACACACCCGGGATCAATCTGCAAACATGGACGACCTAACGGCCGCCTACCTCGGCGAGTGGCGCAACGATGGCCATAAGGCAGAGCAGCCATCTCGAGGTGCTGAGCTCGTCAGTGCCTCGGGAGGTGCTCGCGATCCTCCAGACGACGCCAATGGCAGCTCCGACAGGAACGTTGAGATCGATGAGAATGGCACAAAGAATGGCACGAACGATGGCAATGAGGTTCGTACAGTTTTCATTTGCAGCACACTTGGATAGTAGGTATGCTAACAGGGAGATACACGGAATGAAGAACGCAGGCAAGCGGACACATGATGCCGACAGCGATGGCACGAAGGGCGAAGATAGCACACGCAAGAAGCAGAAAACCAGCGATTTACCAAACGAAGACAACAATGACGATGGCTCTGAAGAGGACGAGCACTTCCATTCAGAAGTGGACAAATGCAACGTGGACCGCGTTTGCAAATGTTCCTTGGATGCACACGATCATTACATCAGGTACGAGAAATCCTCCATCTACGGGGGAGACGACAAGTGCTTCAGCTGGAGGCTGCTCTCATCGAAATGTACTACCTTGACTGCGACCCTCGAGGAGTTTGCATCACAAGCAGCCGTGCAGGAAACAGTCATCCCCCTAAACAACTGCTACGTTAGTGGTCACACCCATCTTGAACTCGAGAAAACACCTGTTATGCCATTAGCAGCAGCGTTGGCAGTTCATCATCTCAAGGATTGCAGATTTATGCTCAAGGACAAATCGGAGTTTTCGAAAGATACAATACTCAAGAGGAGACACGCCATCACAAGATCCTGTCTGAACCAGTGGTGTGATAATTACTCTCATTGCCATTTGGTCCATAACAAGGCTGAGAGGGATGAATGTCTCAAGCGTCTCCAGCGAGCACTACAACGCGATGCACTCGATAAGCTTCCGTCTCAGTGCAGCAAACACGACCCGCCATGTACCTTCAAGCTCAGCCGCGGAATGGAGCAAGACGTTACTACGATGTGGGCACAAGCCCATGGTGTCAAGTCGTTTTCGACGTGCGACAAGAGACTGCTTGGGAAGTGGACCTTGCCGGTGGTTCAAGATAAGTCGCAGCACGTCACGCTCAACGGCGAGAAATTTCCGGAACTCCCAACAGACTATGCGCAGCCAAGGGATCTGGATGTCACATTGGACGGACTAGAAAGAGGCTTGACACTTCGCGAAGTAATCGAGGAAGGCAAGGGAAAGTAGACACCAGGGAACGGCAAGAGGAAGTGGGACAGAATGCGAACGAACAAGGGAAAATGGGTTGGTGTGACTGGATTTTCGCAATGGCCTCAATCAGGCAATCTTCGCTTCTCATGGTTTCCCGCATCGTCGCGCGGTACAATCACGAAGTACAGAGATCTGCATTCTTGTAGTAGACAGCTACTACGACCTCGATCAGCTTTGTCTCTTCATGTTTTATGCTTTGAAGCAGGGCAGTTTTCCTTGAGTACGCTGGGTATACTCAGTATGAGCAGGACAGTTGGGAAGAAAATGACGCTCCAGCGGCAGGGAACTAGAATATCACGTACAAAGGACGAGGTAAGCCCGTCATAAGTTCATAATCAAGAAGTGAATATGATAGTGAAGGTGATTCGTAATACTGCTATACAATAACAGCGTTGAGACTGCGGATGTCTCTTTCGAGGCCATCAAGATCTCAACATCGAGCCAAAGTTTCCCAAACGTGCCCTGGACCGCTTGATAAGCCTTGTACGGACTTACGTTGAAATTTCAAGACTTTGCGACGAAGCCTTCTTTCGTAGAGCATAAAACCGAGATCTCAGCGATATAAACAACATGAAGATGAAACATTTCATACACATACATCAGTCTACGTCTGGAGCTCGAGTTTACGTCAAAAGTCTGTCACAATTCCCATTGAGAGACCCCGGGTCACCCTGAACCCATTGACAAGCAGTACGGTATAGCTTGTCTCATTGGAATGTTTCTGTCGTAGTACGTCAATTTGTTTGCTTGCAACGAAATAAGCCGTGGCTCAATGGTGAAATATTCCTCCTTACTTGATAGGACTCTGCGCAGTTCAGATTGACACTTCTCAAAGAATGAGCACCTGGTAGTTCGTTCAACCGAGGTTGGGGATAAACTTTTTGCCCAAGGAAAAAGTTTGAAATTCTTGTTGTGACTGGAGAAATACGAATTGATGCACATGCGCCAGTGATAAAACACCATATGTGATGAGCTCTTCTTATCATGCATACACATGTCTGTCACTTTCCCTTTTGCTTGCAGAATTGAGTGGCGCCCTGGGTCAACGCGTCGCATTACTACCACCATGTCGGCAGCCATAATCGTGAACAAGGCCCCACCGCCATTGATAACTCGTCGTCTCGAGGAAACCTTGGCGCTCCATCGCTGTCGAGGGAAGAAGAAAGCACCATTCCATGTTCGGGTCTATGACCGACGATGCTCCTCATGCCAAGAGGCTCCTATGCCGGGTTGATTCAAGAACAAGCAAGGCGCTGTGGACTCCTTCCCCCACCCCCGCACAAGGACCCCATCTGAATTCTGGGGGAGGATGAGCTAGCTGGCAGCTAGGGATAGGAGGCGCCCATTGAGCTTCAGTGGCTTTCCAATATGAACTGCTGAGAGTCATTGCTGCCGGCGATTGGTAGAATACTGACTCCCAAACACTCGCCAAGACACCGCTGCGCTGGGTTTCTCCAAAGACTCTTCTTGGCACTGCGCGTCCGATGAATGCCACCTTGGCCAGCACGGATAGCGAGACGGCAGACGGCAAGCAGACCCCGACGATTGCGGAGGATGGGACCTCGGCCATTTGTCCAAAAAAGAAACAAGTATCTCTGGGATCAGACTCCCCGAGTCAATAATGAGAAGGCACTGTGGCGTACCAACCCAGCTCTGTCGCAACTTAATCAATATCCGATCAGCAATATTTATGAAGGTCGCGTTGACCGCTGTGACGCCCGTCTTCTCAAGTCCTGGCCTCTGCTCTGTCTTCTTCTGTCTTCTTCCTTCTGGTCAACCGCAATCGCTCAAGACGTGCAGCACAGCCCTTCGCACGCCTCCAAGATGGCATACCAGGACAGCACCCACGACAAAGTGGTGGACTCGAAGCATGAGGAAAATGTACACACAGCAGCAGAGCGAGGATTGGCTGCCACGGACCGGTAAGTACCACTCTCTTGACATATCAATCAGTGGAATTTGTGCAGAAACTGACAGACGGATAGATATGGTCACTCGCTGGTCCATTTCGACAAGGCCGCCGAACGAAAACTACGCATGAAGATCGATCTCTACGTGATCCCGACTGTGGCGCTCTTGTATTTATTCTGCTTCATAGACAGAGCAAACATTGGTGGGTTGCATGATTCCATTGGAAACTATTGGCGGCATTCAACTGACACTGCCCAGGCAATGCCAAACTGGCCGGACTTGAGACGGAATTGGGAATGACGGGCACGTACGACTACAACAAGCTGCTCTCAATCTTCTACATTAGCTATATCCTTTTCGAGGTACCATGCAATCTGGGAACCAAGTGGCTCGGACCCGGTTGGGCGATTCCAATCATGTCCTTGTGCTTTGGCATCGCATCCCTCGGTACCGCGTTCGTCACCACATTGCCCCAGGCCTGCGGTGTTCGATTTTTGCTCGGTGTCTTTGAGAGTGGAATGATGCCGGGCATCTCGTACTACCTGTCACGTTGGTACCGGCGCTCGGAGCTCGCTTTCAGACTCTCCCTCTTCATCGTCATGTCGCCTCTGGCAGGTGCTTTCGGTGGTCTCTTGGCGTCGGGTATTCTGAGTCTCCCGGGCTTTGGTACTCTGCACAAATGGCGCATGATCTTTGCGATTGAAGGAATCATCACCATCGGCTTATCGCTGATATCCTTCCTCACACTGACGGACCGTCCCGCAACCGCACGATGGTGAGACATTTCCTTTTAGGTTTCCATACCAGGTACTATAGAATCTGGCTAATCTTGACCATGTAGGCTCACACAAGAAGAAAAGGATCTGGCTATCGCCCGAGTCAAGTCGGAGCGTGTAGGACAAACCAGTGTCCTCGACAAGTTTAGCAAGCGCAAGCTATGGCTGGGATTCTGGAACCCTGGCGTGTTGAGCACAGCTTTTGTTTTCATGCTCAACAACATCACCGTCCAAGGGTTGGCTTTCTTCCTTCCGACTATTGTTGCCAGCATCTACCCGACCTACACGACAATCCAAAAGCAGCTGTACACGGTGCCTCCCTACATCGTGGGAGCCTTCTTTACACTACTGCTTCCCGCTCTCAGCTGGAGAACGGATAAAAGACAGCACTTTATGATCTTTGCGGCTCCCCTCGTCATGATTGGGTACGCCATGTTCCTCGGCAGCACCAACCCGACAGTCCGCTACGCTGCCACGTTCTTCCTGACCAGCAGCACTTTTGCGATCGGACCTCTTGCGAACGCCCAGGTCGCCGCCAACGTGATCAGCGACACGGCTCGCAGCATGTCCCTCGCCACCAACATGACATTCGGCAACATCGGAGGGCTGGTCGCGACGTGGAGTTACATCGCCTGGGATGCGCCCAACTACCACATCGGCAACGGACTCAACCTCGCTGCTGCATCGACCATCTTGATCTCCAGCACACTCACCTTGCTGTGGATGGAGCGGGACAACAAGAAACGCGACCAGAGGGACGTCGATCAGGCGCTTGACGGACTTACTCCGGAGCAGATTGAGGACTTGGAGTGGAAGCACCCGGCCTGGAGATGGAGGCCCTAGGTTGATCTGCTTGAAAGGATCTGTTCTGTTTGCTGGCTCATGTTTAACCTTTGAGGGGTGTGACCTAGAACGGCAAGCCTAATGCAGTCGCGAGCTTGTTTTCATCTAGAGTAGGACAAAGGTTTCGGTGGAAAACAAATTCAAGATTTGTACATGCGCGCATTTGTGGATTTGCATTGATCCCTGAACAAGTCATCTTTCCGGCCTTTACCTCTGCATCTCGCTCTGGATCCTTTTCATTCGTGCGAAAACGCGGGGTGTCAGCAAGAGCGACAACCGGTGAGACCTGCGATCAAGCAGATAAACACATGGAACCCACTTCTCGGCATGGTTTGGTGCCTTGAAGGAGAGATATCGTCATCAGAGAGGCCTGAGCTTCCTTGATCATCGCAGTCGCCCGTGGTTCAACCGGTGTTTTACCGTCCCAAAGCAGCGAGAGATGGAGCGGCACGAGCACAACATTTCTCGTATCGCACAGCATTTTTCGTATGGCACAACCTTGAATTGACGTGCCCGACCGGGAATTCGGGACATGAATCCGAGCCCGGGGCAATGCAGTCAGCCTTCCCGCGAGCATTTGCGGTGAAGAAAGAAGCGCACCGTGATGTTTGTGCTTGCCCAACTCCGGATCATGAAATGTTTTTTTATCGATTGCTGCGGCCAATGATGGGTCAACTGCCCTGGGTCGGGCGACGCCTGGATGATTTCCAATTGGTCGCATCCGACTCCGCGGAAACTAGCCGAACCCCCAGTGCCAACCCCTGGCTGGGATCTTTCATCTCACTTTGCGCTACGTAACTTTTGGTTTTCGGACTTCTTGGCTCAACGTCTACCTACCGGTCTTTTGGTGCATGTCTGGATCTGTATCGGGCACTGTTTCTCCACGTTTGCTGCCTCGGTCTTGGATGGCAGATGTGTTGAATGAGTATTTAATTGTTCATCTGCTGCCCTTTGTGTGCAAGGAAAGAGCGACTTACTGCACATCTGCCTAGAACAGACTTGGATTCTAGAGTGACCTTCATTGAAGCTTGTGAGGAAAGAGCCTGCGAGCTCCGCCAAAACACCTTTCTCACTATTCAAATCTCATGGTTCTAGAATTGCACCAAGCCCTGCTGTCAACCTTTTCTAGTGCCACGTAATCGGTGATTTCCCTTGCCGTTCTTGACCAATATCGCCATCCTATCTCGGAGGAACGGTCGTCTGCCGACGACGGGCGCAGAGCAGAATGGCGACTCAGCTGGGTCTGCTGCTGTTCTCAGCAGTGTCCGCTATGGCGTCTTATGCGAGCTCACCGCCAGTCTACCCTTCGCGTAAGAGGCATCGAATCTCCATACGCCGCAATTGATGCTAATGTGCTCTGACAGCCTTGGGCGATGGAAGTGGCATCTGGGCGGATGCATATGCCAGTGCTAAGGAATTGGTCAGTCAGATGACCCTTGAAGAGAAAGTCAACATCACCCGAGGCTTCACGGTGTCCGATAATATCTGCGCCGGTAATACCGGGACGGTACCGCGCTTGAACTGGCCTGGCATGTGTCTTCACGATGCCGGCAACGGTGTTCGTGCCACCGACATGGTGAACTCGTACCCATCCGCCATACATGTTGGTGCAAGCTGGGACAAGAATTTGACCTACGAGAGGGGCCTCTACATGGGAATGGAGTTCAAAGCCAAAGGAGGTACGATCCCGATTCTTCTGACTGAGATACCATGGTCTGATGTGATCGTAAACAGTGAACGTGATGCTTGGGCCGAACGCCGGACCACTCGGGAGGTCGCCTTTGGCTGGACGGAACTTTGAAGGCTTTTCCGTTGACCCCTATCTGTCCGGAAGGCTCAATGCTGAGACGATCGTCGGCACCCAGGATGCAGGGGTCATTGCAGTCATCAAGGTAACCACTTGACGGCCCTGATTGATCTCGCAGCACTGACGTTTTCTCTGTAGCATCTCATTGCCAATGAGCAGGAGACGTACAGGCGGCCATACTTTGGAGTTGAGGCAGCTTCCTCGAATGTCGATGACAAGACTCTGCATGAGTTTTATTTTTGGCCTTTCATGGACGCCGTGCAAGCCGGTGTTGCCTCAGCCATGTAGGTGCATGATGTTGGAAGCATGATCGTGAGCTTTCTTTTTGGCATCAGCTACACTGCTAATCTATTCCAGGTGCTCGTATAATCGAGTCAACAATACGTATGCCTGCGAGAATAGTAAGCTCATGAATGGGCTCTTGAAAACAGAGCTTTCTTTCCAGGGCTTTATCATGCTGGATTGGAATGCAGTGCATACTCTCGACTCGGCCAATGCCGGACTCGATATGCTTATGCCCGGAGGTGGCAACTGGGGCGACAACCTTACAGCAGCAGTCCACAATGGCAGCGTGAGTGAGGATCGTGTTACAGATATGGCAGTTCGGTAAGTCAGTCAGGAGGAGGCAGTGCCTACGCATAGAGACTGACACTTACAGCATCACTGCTGCATGGTATCTGGTAGGGCAGGACGGAACAAACTTCCCCACACCTGGTATCGGCATGAAAAACCTAACACAGCCACACGATCTTGTTGATGCAAGAATACCAGAATCGGAGCCCATATTGCTGGAAGGTGCAATCGCTGGCCATGTTCTTGTCAAGAATGCGAATGAGGCGCTGCCACTCAAGGAGAAACCCAAGATGCTGTCCGTGTTCGGTTACGACGCCACGATACCTAGGGCCAAGAACACTGACACTGTATTCCAACTGGGATATCTCTCGTCCCCAGAGATGGCACAGGCCGTCCTTGGGACGGAACAGCATTTTGACCAGGCCGCAAAGGGCGGAACCGTTATCGTCGGTGGACGGGCTGGGGCCAATGCGCCAAGTTACATTATTGACCCATTGGCCGCCATCCAGCAACGCGCAAAGGCCGATGGCACGTGGGTGAACTGGGATCTTGACTCCACTGACCCCGGAGTCAATGCTGCTTCTGATGCGTGCCTGGTTTTCATCAATGCCATATCGACGGAGGGCTGGGATAGAGATGGGCTCCATGACGACCCCAGCGATGGCCTCGTCCTCAATGTTGCATCAAAGTGTGCCAATACCATTGTGGTGATCCATACAGTAGGGGTTCGGCTTGTTGACCAATGGATCGACCATCCCAACGTGACCGCAGTCATCATAGCACATCTTCCTGGCCAGGACAGCGGCACTGCTCTCGTTCAGCTCCTGTATGGCGAGGCCGGATTTTCCGGAAAGCTGCCTTATACCATGGCCAAGAACGAGAGTGACTACTCAGTCTACCATGTCTGCGAAAGATCAGGCCCCAACGACACGGATCCTCAGTGTGACTATACAGAAGGCGTCTACCTCGACTATCGACACTTTGACCAGAAGAACATCACCCCACGCTACGAGTTCGGGTATGGCATGACCTACACAACTTTTGACTTTGACGGACTGTCGATAAACTCCACAGGGCTCAATGCTGCCCTGGATTCCAATGCGGACTTGTGGGCTGTCCTCACCACAGTCGAAAGCACGGTGACAAACACGGGCTCCGTGGCGGGTGCAGAGGTGGCGCAGCTCTACCTTGCCATTCCCAACAGCCCGCCGAAGCAGCTTCGCGGGTTCGAAAAAATCCATCTTCAGCCAGCAGAGTCTGCAACAGTTCGTTTCGAATTGACACGACGTGACTTTAGTGTGTGGGACGTACCATTGCAGCAGTGGGAGATCCAGGACGGCAACTACACCGTGTTCGTAGGTGCTAGCAGTCGAGATGTCAGATTGACGGGGAGCATCCAGGTTTAGTTGCCCTGGGTCCCGCCCGAGATCGTATATCCAAGCACGGAAGGGAATTCAAGGGGGGAGCTCCGCTAGAGTCCGCACCAATGAGCAATGGTATCGAAACAAGCACCACCATGATCAAGCTGCCCAGTCCAATGCCAAAGAAGAACTGTGAGCCCTGGACGACGCCAGAAAAAATTCCCCGAGGTATGTTGAAAAACACCTGGTCGATGCGCTATTCCTGTTTGTAGATCTGATCTGCGCATGAGTGATGCGAGGTCAGCCTTCCTCGTGTCAGGCAACGTTCTTTTGCAGAGGTTCCAAACTGAAAACTCGCTTGCGGTCACCACTGCAGACACATGCCACTGCGAGGCTGAATATTGCTCAATGCTCATGCCAGTATTCTAGGCACAGCCAGGCGCCTTCTCCTTTTCGTCGCACGGTCTTTGCTCTCCCGACCTAACGACACCAGGTCGAGCCACCAATTTCAGACGACAGGTCTGACAGATGTTTTTTTGGTCAACATGACCTCGATGGAAATAACGAACCTGCCGCTTGCAGCAGACGGGCACATAGCGAAATGAGACGAGCAGTCCAACGATCAGGACTCATCTCGTCATTCATCTCACCGTAGCCAGCGCTCAGTGTTGTGCTTTGATGGTCCTTGCGTGCTAGGCTGTGTCTCGAACGCGCTGGCTATGCCGCTATAGTCCTGGCCGGGACGACCCTTGGACCACATCAGCCTAGATTGGTGGGGACGGTCGCCCTCGGGTATGCCTGCGCTCCACAACGTTAAATGAAAGATGGGCTCATAGTATACAGAAACCACGCCGTCGTCATGTTTCAATGCGCTTCAAGCTTATTCTGTCATTTTCTCGAAGCCGCATTTGGAAAGACCCCAGAGCTAACCCCTGTGCCAAACTCCCACCACAGACCACAAGGCGTCCCCGGATCTAGTATACTCGAACATGGTCTGGCCGGCCATTCCGCCTCCTTCCATGGCTACCTTACGATCCTTTTCAACCCATCACACGTCCAAGCTGTATCCTTCGGCAGTCTGTGTTGCTGCATCTAGCCCCACAAACCGACTATTATGCCGCTTGACCTGAGGGCGCCAACTGCTCTTAGTGCTCAGGTGGAACGGTACCTGCATGCTGGCCTGGAGGTTTTCACAGCACATTTGCTCATTCACCGCTCAGCCATACTCATTTTGAAGTCCTCCCCGAGATTACGGGTCGCTGGGACACAGCGGCTGATCTGCATGGGCCAGCCTGCCGGTAGATTTTCCTGTCGATCTTGTGGGACTCGGTAAGTCGAACCGCAGCCTCCTTGCTCCCATACTCTATGATGCTTAGCATGCTGACAGGTCAGCCTAGCTCGTCGCCTCCTAGATGTGATGGATCGTTTCGAGACCCATGGTTCTATTTCGAAAACACGAGGAACACTTTTAGCGCCGAAAAGATGGAAACCGTCATGGCCAGCTCTGTCGGCACTCTTGCGGGATAGATGGATATAAGAAGGCTGTCAGTATCTCGTTTACATGGTCTTGTTTCTCTCTCTCCATCATCAGTTTCAGCAATCTGCCCTCGTTTTCCTATCTCTATATTCGTCTTTCCATTTACAGTCCAAAATACACTCGCTAATAATATTATACATCATCTGACCGTGTCAGTCCTTTCACTCGAATACATTCCTCTCAAAGATCATTTACACACGACAATCCTTACAAGAACAATCTTTCCAAACAACTATACAATACCGCAAAAATGAGAATCTCAAGCGAAATCGCCGTCCTCGCCCTTGTTCTCGGCGTCTCTGCCGACGCTCTTCAGCAGTCTAGCAAGCGTACCGGTATCAGCCTGGGTCTTGGCGGCAGCGGAGGTATCTCCGTTGGCGGCTCTGCCTCGGCAGGAGTCGGTGCTGGCGTCAGCGTCATTGGCACTGCCCTCGCTGGCTGCCACGCCAAGGCCTCTACTTGCCACGATGCCGTCGTTGGCCTGTCTGCCGGTGCCGACCTGAGCGCCTCCATCTCGGCTCTGGCTGACCTTCTCGCCACCGTCAACGCCGGTGTCTCCACTTGCAATGTCGCCGGTTCCATCTCCATGACCGACTTCATCGGCCTCCAGGCTGACATTTCCGCTTTTGCTTCCGTCTGCGCCTCCCTCTTTGCCGAGATCCAGGCCAAGGTTGACATTGTTGCCGGTTGCAACGGCTGCAGCGTCTACGGCGGTGCCCTTCTCGACATCCAGGCTTCCGTCGGTGCCTTCTTCGAGGCCATCGTTGCCGTTACTGCCGACCTTGATGTCGGTGCCAACCTGACTGGCCTTTTCGGTGGCGGTCTGGCCGTTGGCTCCCTCCACGTCGGAGCCGATGTCGAGGCTGTCCTCAACGTTATTGCCGGTATTGCTTCAAGCGTCGACCTTGGTGTCGGTGTTTACGCATCCGGCGGCTCTTGCCACAACTCCGGCAGCGGAGGTGTTTCCGCCACTCTTGGCGGTGAGGTCACTGCCACTGGCGCGATCTCCGGTGGAGCTAGCGGCACGGCCGTCATCTCCGTTGGACTTGGCGGAGGTGCGGGTGCGACCGGCACGGGAGCTCTCGGAGCCGGAGCTACAGGTGCTGCCGGAGCTTCCGGCGGTGCAGGTGTCGGCGGAGGTGCCGGAGTTACCGGAGGAGCCGGTGTTGGTGGAGGCGCCGGTGTCGGAGCGACCGGAACGGGAGCTCACGGCGCCTCGGCGACTGATGCCGTTTCCGCAACCGGACCTCACGGAGGAGCCGGAGCTACTGGAGGCGTTGGTGCCACCGGTGGTGTCGGAGGCGGAGCCGGCGTTGGTGGAGGTGCCGGTGCCACAGGCACGGGAGCTCTCGGAGCCGGAGCAACCGGAGGTGCCGGAGTTGGCGGAGGAGCGGGTGTTGGCGGAGGAGTCGGAGCTACCGGCACGGGAGCTCTCGGTGCCTCGGCGACTGATGCTGTCTCCGCGACCGGAACTCACGGAGGTGCGGGAGCTACCGGAGGTGCAGGAGCGACTGGCGGAGTTAGTGGTTCCGGCAGCATTGGCGGAGGAGCCGGCGGTTCCGGAGGTGCAGGCGCGACTGGCGGTGTTAACGGCGGTGCAGGAGCGACCGGCGGCATTGGCGGAGGTGCCGGCGGCTCTGGAGGTGCAGGCGCGACTGGCGGTGTTAACGGCGGTGCAGGAGCGACCGGCGGCATTGGTGGAGGTGCCGGCGGCTCGGGTGGTGCAGGAGCCACTGGCGGCGTTAACGGCGGTGCAGGAGCGACCGGCGGTATTGGTGGAGGTGCCGGCGGCTCTGGAGGTGCAGGAGCGACTGGCGGCGTGAACGGAGGTGCAGGAGCGACCGGTGGTATTGGCGGAGGTGCAGGAGCCACTGGTACTTCCCCGTACGGTGCTTCGGCTACTGACGCCGTGTCTGCCACGAGCCCCCACAGCGGAGCCGCGGGTGCTACTGTTTCTCCTACTGCCGGCTCTTCGGGCTCGGGATCTTCCGGCAACGGATCAGGATCTGGATCTGGCTCTTCGGGATCGGGCTCCTCGGGCTCGGGATCTTCCGGAAACGGATCTGGATCTGGCTCTGGCTCTTCGGGCTCAGGCTCTTCGGGCTCGGGCTCATCTGGAAACGGATCCGGCTCCGGCTCATCTGGAAACGGATCCGGCTCCGGCTCCGGCATGGGAAGCGTTGGCTCTTCTACCTCGACTATCTACAGCACCAAGACCGCCACTTCTGCTGGCTCGACCGTCTACGAGACAATCGCAGTCTCGACCACTATCTGCCCCGTGACGGCTACTGAGGGAGCCTCTCCTACCGGCTCCTCGGGCTCGAGCTCTTCGGGCTCAGGATCGTCTGGTTCTGGATCGACTGGATCTGGATCTTCCGGCTCGGGCTCTTCGGGCTCAGGCAATGGTTCCGGATCCACTGGCTCGGGCTCTTCGGGCTCTGGATCGACTGGTTCTGGATCTTCCGGATCGGGCTCTTCCGGTTCGTCTGGTTCCGGATCCACTGGATCTGGCTCGTCTGGCTCTGGCTCTTCGGGCTCGGGATCATCTGGTTCTGGATCTTCCGGATCGGGTTCGGGCTCTCCTTCCGGATCGGCAGGTGCAGGTTCGGGCTCTGGCTACCCTACTGGCTCGGGCTCAACTGGCTCAGGCTCAGGCTCGGGCTCTGCTTCTTCTTCCTCCCCCAAGTACACTTCTTCCAACGATGCTGTGACCGCATCCGCCAAGCCTTCCACCATGTCCACCATTGCCACCGCACCTGGCTACCCTACCGGCGGTTCTGGCTCGGGCTCGGGCTCTGCTCAGGCTACTGGCGCACACAGCGGTTCCAACTCGACCACCACTGCCAGCGGTGCCAAGGCCACATCGACCTACCCGGTCACTGCTGGCTCTTCTGCCCTCAAGGCTGCTACTGGCCTTCTCGGCTTCATCGGTCTGTCCGTCGCCATGATCTTCTAGATCTAACGAGCGGAGCACGATCCACACATCAGTCGACATTCAAGAGGCTGAGGGAAACTACATGAAGCTACAAGCGATGATTCATCGGGCATGAACAAAAGAAACGGCTGATTTACACACCTCGGACTGGGGTCATTTCATGGATGGGAGTTTTTCTGCAATTGCAACGACTATTTAGTCACTTAATACAATGGACAAAGTTATGAAATCTTGAATGTGTGCCAATCCACTGGTGAATGTGACCAAAACGAATCGTGATCAGGTATGCATGTGCAAAGAATGAAAGATAGAGCCACGTTGTTAGCTGCAACCTGGCTGTCCCGATTCCCACATATATGATTGTCCACTGATTTGCACACGCTCCTATAGTGATCGCGAGGACGCTCCTTGCCCTGCTCATACAGTGGTAAGTCCACGCCACAACAGATGAACCAAGGTTCAGCAGAACGATATGACCAGCAAGTGCAGTGTGTTCCTGTCCTCAGGCTCGTTCTGTTGAACAAGGTGGGAACCAGAAATAAGCTTAAAATTTGGATCAAACGACTACCAGTCTGCCGGTACTTGATGCAATCTAGAGCTGCCCCAATACATGGGTGCTGGGCAGGCTGGGCGGCTGGGCGACCAATACATGGAAGCTGGCTCGTTCGGAGGATCTCTGCCAAAGCCCTTGCTTCTATACTATCGGGCGCCTCGCGTCTCAGCATGGCGTACTAGAACCTTGTCGGAATGCTTTCTGGAGTTCGTTGAAAACGTCCAGGAGTGCAGACATGGTGGCTCGTTTTGTCCGCCTTGGCACCCCAAAGCCAGCGTTCAGAGGACGTTTTGTTTTGAACCGGGATGTGTATGGCACCAAAGTGCGGCTCTAATCATGGTATGGAAGAAACGCACCACTAAGCATCTGCCGATGACTTATATTGACTCTGTTGTATTTACCTGCGTTGTCAGATGGTCTCGGTCCAGGAAGCTGGTACTTGGAACCTCGACGGGAGGTCTTAATATACTCTGGCTTTTTATCCAAACATTTGGAACGAGTTTGGAAAAGAGTACATCAATTTCTTCTGATATGTTTTGTGCTATTTTTTGGGTAGACTTTTATCCGATCTTTTGGAGATAATTATAAAAAAAAAGGAAAAACAAAACAAATCGAAAGCTTTTGTCCGATCTTTTGGAAATAATTGTAAAAAAGAAAAAAAAAATTAAAAGAAGAAAAAGTAAATCAGAAGCTTTTGTCCAATCTCTTGTAGAAATACTAGGGGGAAAAAGTTATAGCGTTGGCATAGACTCGAAGAATAGCAATCGTTAGTAGCAACAACTCTTGGCCGAGCTGGACTCATAGCAGAAACTGAAGAGTATACAAGGGAAAGAGCAACAAAGCCAGTTCGTGATGCCTCGAGCCTATCTTACAAGTCAGAATCTTTGTATCTTCTCAACTGATCGATATCAAGCTTCTCAAGTTGCGCACAGTCCTCTCCGCCGTCCGTAAGCTCTCGCATGCCTGGGCTACGAAGGCGGCGTCCCAACGCCGACGTCGACCAAGACCAACTCGGCCGTGATCGTGGTCGCGGCGGGGACCACGTTCGACGGTGGCTGGGCCAAGTACGACCGCGGTTCCGGGGCGTGCAACGAGCAGGCCGAGGGGGGAGACGCGGACGCCGTCTTCCTGCTCAGGTCCGGGGCGACCCTCAAGAACGCCATCATTGGCAAGAACCAGGCCGAGGGCGTGCACTGCGACGAGCCCTGCACGTTCGAGTTTGTCTGGTTCGAGGTCGTCTGCGAGGACGCCATCACCGTGGTTTGTTCCGGTCCAAAGATCGAGAAAAGGAATCAGGCTAGGTGTTTTGTGCTGACCACTTTTCTCGTTTCTGCAGAAGAACGACTAGGCCGGTGAGCATAGCTGGATCATTCGCGGTGGAGCCGTACGTATCTTTCTCAATACATGACATGCTGCAGCTCTCGGTCCCGTGAGCAGATGTCATAGCCAATGCCACCAAAAGCATGTATGCAGTAGTTGCTGACCTACAGGGACCGTACATAGTATCACGCCAGCGACAAAATTGTCCAGCACAACGGATGCGGAACCGTCAACGTAAGTCTCTCTGCCGGTCCGGACCAATGAATTTCGAACATGTAAACGAGTCTGACCCGCGTTTTCTCGGACAGATTATCAATTTTTACGCAGAGGATTATGGAAAACTTTTCCCATCATGCGGAAACGTAAGTGCCTTCCACACAGCACGACTGGTGGTGTCGTGGTGGTGCTCAGCTGACTGAAGAGCGACGGCAATGCAGCAAGCAGTGCAAGAGAAACGTCTACTCGAGGGTACCACAGCCCGGAACGGCGGAGAGGTCGTCGGCATCAACTCCAACTACGGTGACGCGGCGACGCTGAAGAATGTCTGCACCGACGCTGCGCACCCGTGCCAGATGTATACTGGCTGTAGCAACGGCTGCGAGCCAACCAAGTCGGGCTACTGCTCGGGATGAGGAGTTGACATGTCAGGTTGGAAAGTGAGGATAATTGGATTAAGAGATTATAGCTACCTGAGTTGGGTAAATAATCAGGCCACTGGTCTCGGAGCTCCGACAGATCAACCCGTTTATGGTACCGAATAGGATTGCCATATACCGGTTTTGGTCGACTATAGCCATTGTATAGCCCAAGTTATTCGCAATTTCGTTAGGACTTCTATACACTACCCACGATGTAAGAACATTACCCTAACAATTCATTTCTTTCTGAATTATTTGACAGGTCAATTTCGAATACGAATCCTCTTCAGGGATCCCGATGACTACAGCGCTAGCAATGCAGCAGCAGCACGATAGACCCACTAACCAGTGGCCAGCCCTCGGCTGGTATGTAAAATATGCCGGTCGGGCGGCGGTGACTCCTCGCCGGTGATACGATTCAAGAGGCTGGGAATGAAGGGAGAGAAAAAATTGGTTACGTTTCCGGATCCATGGTTCTGGTGAGCATCAGACACATATGCATTGATAGTCCCGCCACGTCCTGGGTAGCACAGAACAACAGAACAGCGGAACAGCGCATCTGATCATCGTCACCATCACAGCCTGCAGCTCAGCATACACCACACACACGAGCAGGCGCGTCAACAACAGCCATGGCACTGCCCTTTGCGCCGCCCGCGTCGCTCTCGCCGTCGTTCGTGATAGCGCGCTGCGACGTTGGGGACGTCGACGACATGTGCGACATCTACTACGAGGCCTTCAAGGAGGACCCGGGCAACTCGCACTGGTGGTCACCCAACAGGCGGCAAATGCAGGCCTGGATGCAGAGGCGAATGGTGAGGAAGCTGGGCGACGCTGGCATGCGGCACTTCAAGATCGCCGACGCGGCGACGGGCGCCATGGTCGCGTTCGCCAGGTGGGACATTCCCGAGGGCTCGGGGCACTTTGGCGAGTGGCTCGGGCAGCCTCCCGTCGATGTCACGAGGATCGTCGAGGACGAGCCCGAGAAGCCCAAGGACGCAGAGCAGGAGGTCGCCGCCAGCGCGCCGGTCGCCGAGCCGAAGCAGCAGAAGTACGCCGACATTGACGTGCCGGAAGGTGCCGACCCGTTCCTGTGTCAAAACTTCTTTAGCGCACTCACGAAGGCTTCCGAGAAGTGGTATACAAAGGACATGCTCGGTGAGTTGAATCAAATGCGAGGATATCTTGCGTGTACCCTACCTGCATGACACACGGTTGAGAGTGGAAAAGAAAAGAAAAATGAACTCCATGGCTCACTATTTTCCCAGGCCTATCACTCATCTGTACGAGCCCGCATTACCACAGACGCGGTGCGGCCAAGGCCTTGATTGTCCCCATGCTGGATCTGGCTGACTCGCATGGAATCACCACATACCTCGAGGCGACGCCGGCGGGGAAGCCAATATACGAGAGGCTCGGGTTCCGGCAAGTCGACAGCCTCGACTTTGACCTGGGGGAGCTCACCAAGAACGAGCTGGCGGGATGGTATAGGCTCTCGATCATGACGAGGCAGCCTCTCGGGGGGCGAACAAGCTAATCAACAATAATAAACCTCGAGTAGGTAGGTAACCTAGCTGGTTGCCGAGGCGGCCGGGCTACCGTGATATTATGATTTATTAGAGGTGCTAGTCGGTATCACTAACAGGATAGAATAGCATTTTTCTGGTCTGGTAGCTAGTTTCTTCTCGGGGGCATTTTCTAGCATGTGTTTCACCAGGAACCAGGTCAAACCAACATCAATTCACATGCGGCCGCCATTGCAACTTCACGTAATGCTCACCTACCACATGTCTCCCGCGGAATTCGTGTAGATGGACAGGTAATGCTAGCCACGGAGTGACATAACGAATGGTCAACGCCGCCTATAGTGCTGAAGCTTAGTAGTCGTCTGCTACTAGGATGTAACCAGTCCCCCCCATCCCATAGGTGTGGCTGCTTATTCTCCCAGCTATGTAACCAGCAGTCAGCAAGCAGGCGAGGCAGGCAGAAAACCTGTTCTATTGTGCCAAAAGGTCGCTCTATATACCCCGCCAAGATCGCCAATCAGACTTTCCGATGACTTCCGGAAATATCTTCCTACCAAACCATAAAGTTGGGAATGCTCCGGCAGGTTACACTGGGCAGTGACCAGAAGAGAGCTGCTGTGAGAGGCATCATGACGCCAAGACATCCGGTGGGTTTTAGTTAGTACCAGAGGTCCAAGTGGCTGAACGAGTTCCAATTGAGGGAGCCTTTTGGAGAGGAACAAAGCTTGTTTCTGGTCATGTACAACCAAAATAGAACAGATTGGGATAATCCTTTGAATATCTTATCGCTTATCTTGAGCGCAGCAGTATGCACACATGAAAATAGATATCGGAAATTCCCACGTGGATTGCCATTTGATATTGCCGATACTTTGCGTCGGCAGCAGGCAGCAGGCAGCAGGAAGCACATTGCAGCAATATCGCATGGCGGGTAGGTGAGGGCGGTAGGCGCCAAGTGCGCTGTACATGAGCTGTATTTGGCGGGGCCAAGCTCCGATTACAGGGCAAGCTGGCAGTGATCTCTTGGGCGGGGAATATCCCCCCTCACATCTTTATTTCACAGCTCTAATCTTTTGATTGGCATCATCAACACCAAACATTACTGCCCAGTAGCCACCCCCCTGGAAGAGGATCGACGGCCTTGGTCGCCTCGGTAGCGCCCTGCTGTGCTATCAAGCGCCGTACCAACCGAAAAGAGCCTTCGGATTGACTATCAGAAAGGCAGAAACGGCATCGTCAACCACCCAGCAGCGCAACGCTGAGGCCCGCACGCGCTGGCTGGCACTGGACGGACACAAGAGATGGAGAGAGAAGGTAGCATTCAGCGACCTAGCCCCATGCACAATGACTTCACGCCCTATACCTCGCCGTTGGGACCAGGTGCATAGTCGCGCGCGAGTCGCCGGCTGATTGGAAGAGGGGACACGGCAACGACGGTCTAAACTCTCTGCTCAGCTCTGCCGTGCATATTCTCCTATGGATGCCAGCCAGGCAGGCCGGTAAGATGGGTCGCCAGTGAGTGGCCGTGACCCTGATGATGACCACGTCTAGTCTGCAGCAAAGGCAAAACTCACGTCGACAAACATTGGATGACACCCAGCCACGGGAAAAGCTTGTCCCATCTTTTTTTTTTCCCTTCCTCCAACGGCGCCAACATGGATTGGGATGTAACTTGACGACAGGTGAGAACTAGGTTCCCCGTTTCTATTCCATGGCCCCCCAGTAAGATCGTCGTCTTCATGTTACTCCCACTTCCAGGGCCCAGGGGTTGGTTTCTTAGATCCTCTTGGGTAAGATCACAGCGCACGCATGGCGCAGAACGCAGTCAGCGATCTTTTCTTGCTTCATACCACGAAAACGACGATCGTCCTCATTCCCGCTGCCCATCCCGTGATCCAACCGGGCAGGGTCCCTAGTATTTTGACCGAAATGCGACCTGTTGAAATACCATTCCCATTCCCGTGTGTAGATTCGCACTTGCAGTAAAGTCACCCATTTCGTATAATAATATTCTCCCTGCATCTATATACTATCATAGTACCTACCAAGCTACCCTTTATTAATTTAATGTGCAGTAATATCAAACGATGAAGTTGACTCTCATCGTTCAGCTCTTCTTGAGCGCCGCCGCCGTCGCGGCCTCGCCAGTTCAACACGACTCGACATATAAGAAGCCCTTGTACAAGAGGCTCAAGCTCGTGGACCTGGCCCAGTTCGGATCAGGCTTCCATACCATCACCTTGGAGGAAGCCAAGGCCGACGCGGCCAAGAACAATGCCGAACATGCCGGCCTGCTCAGCGGTATCACCGGCTCGAATTCCAAGGCGGCTAGCAACGTCGTCCACAGCAATGACCAGAGCACTTCGGCGGGAAACGCAACCGTCAAGGCGACGGGTAACTGCACGTCGCCGGCCACGCGCATCGAGTGGCGGTCGCTCTCGGATTCCGACCAGCTGGCTTTTGTCAACGCCATCAAGTGCCTGATCGACCTTCCGGCGTCGGGCCAGTGGGCCAGCGCGGGATCTACGAACCGCTACGAGGACCTCGTGGCCGTACACTCGCAGATGACGGACACGATCCACATGGTCGCACAGTTCCTGCCATGGCACCGCTACTACGTCAACGTCTTCGAGTCCATGCTGCGCGAGGAGTGCTCGTACACGGGGCCCATGACCTGGTGGAACGAGCCGCTGGATGCCGGCCACTTCTCGACGTCGCCCGTCTTCTCGTCTACCACGTTCGGATCGGGTCCTGTCAAGACGGACGACGGCCAGGGTACCTGCATTGCGGATGGTGTAAGTCATGATCACTTCCAATCTTGTCTACAATAAAGACTGACAATCCCACCCAGGTCTTTTCAAACTTGACCATCCACATTGGAGGTGAGCGCTGTTTGTCACGGGCCGTGGACGAAAGCGCAACAGCACAATGCAGTACCGATTTTGTGAACAGTTGCAACTCGAACAACCAGTACTCTGACATGGAGCACTGCTCTGAGTTCGGGTAAGTTTCTCGGTCGATCGGTACCGTTCTCTCACTAATATGAGCAACAGACCCCACGGGTACGGCCACAACGGTGTCGGCGCAGTCATGTCCTTTGTGTCGATATCGCCTAGCGACCCCGTCTTCTTCATGCACCACGGCTTCGTCGACCACAGCTACCTCCTCTGGCAGAACGCCGACCTTGCGAACCGCCAGTTCCAGGTCAACGGCTGCACGGACTCGGCATGCTCAAGCAACCTCACCACCGACTATGTCCTGTCTTCTCAGGGACTGCGACCCGAGGTCACGGTCAACGATGTTCTCGACACGCAGGGCGGATACCTCTGCTACGTCTATGATTCATAGTGCTGCAGTATCTTTTTTTCAGCATTTCTGGGCTTGATTTTCTACATTGCTTTTCTTTCTCGGGCGTCATATGGGTTTCATCATCAGTTGTTGCAAGAGCATTCCTGGCATTGATCTAGCGTTTATGCATTGTGAGAAAAAAGGAATTGTCTTGGAGTCAAAATGATTTTGACTGGTTCATAACACACGATCCTTGATACATATTTGAATTGTTTGGTCGTCAAGGGATAATGATATAATATTCACTCCTTGACTATGATCTGATGACGGACTTCGTCGTACGTCCTAGTTCCTTGCCGTAGGGCGACATCATGACGTCTCGAATATCCTGCGCCAGTGTATGGCTGGATAGTTGTGCATGACTGCTCATCATTCGCGACGGTGGCGGTTCTTGCTGTCATTAATCTGGGCTATGATCACCGGTTGAATTGCCTGGTTGCTGCTGCGTAATTACAACGTGAAAGCTCATCAATTGCGCCGTGGAATCTGTCTGCCAGGACTACTCCGTGATGGGTAAATGAATGGCCGCTGAACGATCTTTCGATGTTGAAGAACGGACGTGGCAATATCAACTTCCCCTAGCCAGTTCTCTTCAGTCTTTCATCCACAAGGTTCTGACCGCCAAAAGCCTGGGCGCAGTTCCTTCATTCGTGCCTGCTTTACCTCTTCTGCCCCTTTCCACACTATTGCAGTCGCATTCCCATGAATTCGACTGCTGGCAATCACAATTTTTAGTAGAATGGGCCAACGTCGACATGTGCCAGGACGTTATATGACAAACACTTCCTCCTGTATATTCGTAGCAGACTTCTACCTTCTGATCAGAGGTTTATCTGTCCACCACAGATGAGTGAGAAGACCTGGAAACACACTGTGAAGGCCTGAACTCGGATTGGACGATCGATCGAACTGGCGTCCAAGATTTCGTTAAGAGCTCGAGTTCTTATCATGTTTTCTTTGCCAAAGTCGCAGACGCGAATTTTTCAGACAACGCCGGTCCATGCCGCTCTCTGCCACCAGTCGCATTCATCTTGAGGCGTTTCCTCGTCCGCTACCAGAGCAACACCGCTGTGGGTGATATCCAAGAGGTTCAAAGTCTCGGTGACATTGGTCAAAGGTACGTCGATCGACTTCGACGGACGGAAGGTGTTGGGGTCGCCGGAACGAGCGAAAGAGGCTATTTGGGCTTGGATGATGGAAGCCACCGATGTGCTGCTCGGGCTGAAAAGGTTGATGTCTAGTTCGAATGGCCCACCCACACTCAAGCCTGCACGGAACCAATTGAAGAAGGTATCTTCGCCATGAAACCCCGGCTGGGAAGCAAGTCAGTAAGTTAATACTCTATGAGATTGGGGTCTTCTTACGGCGACATTGAACCGGTAGCCCCAGGCACTGCCCTGGTATGCTTTGGCGAGCCAGCGCACATTGCAGGTCACCGCCCATTTTGAGACGACGTTCTCTAGCCGATCAAATGTGCTCTGATCCGTTGCCGGATATAAATCCATGAATTGTTGAGTTGCGGACTCGGTCATGTTGGGAAGGTTGTTTTGTATGTACGTCTGAAAGTCCTGGTCCGTCTTGACATCATCGTCGGTGAAGATGTAACCTTCTCGATAAACATGCGATAAGAGTACGGAGACGTTCTTCCAATAGTTTCCTATAATCATCAGGGTTAGCTATTTGCTCGATCAAGGTCATGATATTTTCTTTCTGACCTTTTCGGAGTTCATTGCCCGGTAGATCAAGAATGTACTCATGGTCAATGGCAGGTCCGAAACCGAATCTCCCTTTGGGTGCATTGATACAAGTGTAGGCGCTCGCATTTTGGAGGGCCGCCTCACTCACGTTGCGGAGACATGCGATACCTTTGCCTTCGCAGCCAAGGAGGCCAGCGAAGTCTTGGAATGATGTCTCCATCGATGCATTATCGTATGTCGGCACAAAGGCAGGGCTGTTCATGATGGCACGTTGGAAGAGCGGGTCAGACTGGCCACCTTGTGCAACTAAATGGTGCATGATAGAGCCAGCTCCTAACCATGATAATTAGCCCTCTGAGCATTAAACATCTCGTCCAGTCGGTGGATGTACCTGAACTGAGACCCCATGCCGTAACTGTCCCATTGTCGCCACCGACCAAGTGAATATAGTCTCGGATCCACTGAAGAGTCGCGCGCTGGTCCAGCAGTCCCACGTTGCCCGTTGCTTCCTGTTCCACGGTTGGACCGTTCAAGAAACCAAAGGCACCCATCTATGAAGTGTAAGCATGGTTCAGTCACTGCGGATGCCGGCGGGAAATACCCTGTGGTTTGCTGAAACATATACCACGTTGTTTTCTGTATTGTCAAGCCACATTCCAGAGTTGTAGCTGTAACAAGTTAACAAAACTGGAAGACTCCTTCCTATTCATGACTCACATGAGATAGTCCTTTGAACCAAATACTATCTGGGAGTCAGCGATTGCAAGGAGGAGCCATGGGTATAAGCAGCTTACCGTAACCACCAGAGTATATCCAGTTCAAGACTGGCAAGTCACTAGCTTCACCACGTACTGCTTTGCCAGGAACATAGACGTCCAGGAACAAACAGTCCTCTGACGTCTTCTGATTGTTTTCAAAATACCATGACATCACTGTTTCTGAGTCAGTATTTTGCACACAAGTTTCCAAGGCCGTGACACACATGTGCTAGTCTCTGTTTGATGGCAAGCGTAGCCAAAAGACCCGTCCTGAACTCCGGACTCCTCGAGAGGAGGTTGAGGCTTGGCGAACCGGAGTTCACCCACGGGAGGAGCCGCGAAACGAATGTTGGCGAAGTGATAATACTATGCCAACGGGTCAGCCATTATTCATGCTTGAGGAGTCGAGACGAATAACATGCATCTTTATTTACGTGGTACGAATGAGCCCGATAGCTTGCATAAGGAAGGTTGAGCACCGGCAGCGTGGTTGAGTCGCCATCGAAGGATATGCCGGGGGCAGACGTAGAAGTATTTGTAAAACGAGAGACATGTTCAATTGGTGTAGCAACAGCAAAAGAAATGATGGCAGACAAAAGAATGGACAGCATGGCTGCAGTAATCAACAATCAGGAAAAGAGAGACAAATTCAAAAACGGCTTCCTCGAATAGGCTTCGAGAACAGCGATGCAACATGAGAGGGTGATTGAGCTCATATATGACTTTTGTATATCTAGTGACCCGTCATCCGCTGCTACATAATACTGAGCTGTTTCATCCATGGACTTTTGCCATTTCAGGATGATCTCGTCTGATAACGATAATGATGCTTCAGCCGGGCTGTAGTGTTGCGCTACGTTTGCTAGGAGGCTCAGGGCTGACGGCCGAGGTTGCCACCCTTAAAAAAGGTTTGGAATAAGCGTATATGAAAGGGGCTCATTCATATCCAGATTCATGGTATTCATGAACCCCATCGTCCCTATCCAGCAAATGATTGGAGCAAAGTTCGATAAAGAGTCAAGTTGGATTAATCTTATTCAGGCGAAGCAGTAAGCCGTTCTTTACATACACCCATCGAGCAAGATACGGAAGCTGAAACCTTGGACTCTGGCAAGGATCTGCTCTTTCATCCCATTTGTACTCGGATCCTTACCTAGTTGTTCATGCATGAAATGACCTCGATAAAGCCCAACGCGCGCAGAAAATATCGCGTCGCTTGAACGAGGCCATCCACTCACCCGAGAATGGCCGACGATCAGGAAGCATCTTCGTTGAACTAATTCGCTGTAATGCCAGCACAAGAGGCCGTACCATTGGTTTGCCGCACTTCATGGTCAGCCTCAGAATAAAGAGCCCGGACTTGTTTCAAAACCTTTAATCACTTGTACTTACAGTACTAGTCTGCACTTAGCGTAGTTGGACTTGGGGAGACGCGATCATTGTACGGGGACGGCTGACGCTCCGTGCGGTTCATCCGGTACAAAGATGCGTGTGGATGCTTGCACTATATATAAAGCAGCGGAAACCCGGGCGGTCGGGACATGGTCAGCGACGATCATGGCCCGGGCGGCGGCCTCCCGTCCACGGCCCAAGAAATCAGACGGTTGGCAGCATTGTCACTGCAAGGTAGACAGCGGCCTAGACCTGCCACGAAGCATTACAATCGTACTTTTGGCGTTTCCCCGGTCACGCTACGCATTCTCGGCAGCTTAGTAACGAGATCGCTGAGTTGTTAGATCAGGCCTGCCATGTTAGAATGCTTTAGAACACCATATCAGTCCCTGGTTATCTTGTTCCACGATCCGCGCCTTATGCGTTATCACTTCTGCATTGTATGAGGTCTTTCAAGATATGGCAACGCACCTGAATACAACGATCACTTTCGTTTGAACCACTTAGACCGAAAGACTTGGACCATGGCCGTTTTACTAATTCCATGTGGTGACGATGCTGAACAGTTTCTCCATAGTTATTCATTGTACAACTTGACAACCCCTTATACGATTACGAAATACGCCGTATAGTTACAGACGAGAGGGTGAATCATGGCATGAACAGAGTCCTGATATTAATTAACGCATTTTTGTCTATTTGCTCTCACACTTTAAAAGTCTTGGATCGCCAATGAGTCTGCATGATACCTGTTTTTTCAATAATTCTCTTATTCTAGCCATCGTGCGTCCACTCGTTCAATTCCCTACGGGCATGATTTCCCAGCCTCCGTTCATTCACTCAAATCCAGTCTTTCATTGGACATACTCGCCATGCGGGCCTTTGCCTTTATCTCCATCATTCTGTCCCTCGTGGCACTTATCCTATCCATGCTATGCCTCTTTGCAGGCCACACCCGAGGCTTCATCGAAGATGGCCAGATCCTGACCATAACCATCTCACCCGCCGGAAAAGAACGACTGTGGAACTTGACGACGAGTGACCCCGACAATACCGACTCCCAGTTGGGCTCCTTCACATCCCAGGTTGGAATCAACGACTGGTATTCATTATACGTCATGAACTATTGCACGGGATCTTATGCCAACTCTACCTCCGATGCCACCGAGACGTGTTCCGAAGCCGTACCCTTCTTCTCGTTCAACCCGATACAGCTCATCCGTCCTCAGATAAATGGTAGCTCTGGGTTTTCGATCGGTGGATTGAGTGCCGGCGTTTCGATATCCGCTTCCGGTTGGCCATCTCAAATCGACGATGTCGCTGGAAAAATTCAGTCTGGCTATAAAGCGATGTTCTTCATGTTGTGCTTGGGTATTGCCGCGTCCGGCGTGGAGGCCATCGTGAGCTCAGTGGTGGTGTTGATGGATAGGAGGGAGTTGAACCACGGTACTTCTGTCTCTTGGATCAACCTGGCTTTGGCATTGGTAAAGACTCCACACGCTACTCAGACATTGATATGAACTAACAATGACTAGATTTCTTTCCTTGGCCTTGCTTTGGCCTCGAGCATCATCACAGCTACCATGGTCCCATTCGTCAACACAGTCAATGTACAAGGAGCCGACATTGGTCTCGGAGCGACCAAGGGAACAAAGTTTCTGTGGATGACATGGTCGGCGACCATTCTCATGCTGATTACCGGCTGCATATGGCTGCTCGACTACTTTGTCGAGCGGCGCTTCCTCTACGGCTATGGAACGCAGGCCTACGGCAACACACGAATGATGGACTACCGGGCCCGGGAGAAGGAGCTCAAGGCCGAGAGGAAGATATTCAAAAAGGAACGGGCCATGGAGCACGAGGCTTACAAGTCCGCGCGCTTGGCGCAGCGCGGACACGGGACTCGTGGATTTCTGCAGCCTCTGCCAGGAGAGCTTGTCCGCCATGCCGCCGTAAGTCATGTACTGAAATTCATCGTGTTGACACCGCTGACCCCTCTCAGATCCAGCAGCTTGAAGGTGGTTATGGTCCTGCAAACTATTATCCAACCGTTGGACCGGATTATAGGAGATCGCCTAGACACTATCCACGGGAATTTATTTGAGCTTTGTCCATCAACGATAGATCGAAGGTGTGCTTCAAGGCATGAGATTCAAATGTTATGATCGATGGTGGGATTCAACTACAACCCGCTTGGTGTCGTCGATTTCGTCAGCGCAGCGGCTCGCAAAGCCAATGTCGACCAGACCTTTTCCAACCTCTTCGACGGTCAGGCTACGAGGGCCATAGCCAAATTTCTTGTTCATATTAGACTTTTTAGTGATTAGAGACGGGTGATGAACCCATCGTATCATGATGGATTTGATCTCATCGATATCGAATAGATCTGTATAGAGTTCTGGGCGAGTGTTGCCTTACTCAATGGGTGGTGAAATTCGAGAACTTTGCTTGTGAGCAATTCGTTACAAATTGCCAAACTTCCATGAAAGCTTTGCCTTGTGTTGCACGTGAAAATGATTCAAAAAATCAGGAGCTTTTTTTCGAAATCAACAAATCGCTCTACGTAAGTCATTTTGTGATCAAGTGTTCCCAACTGTAGCGAGCTTGGTATTCCCGAATTGCCGTGATCAGCTCAGCCATCACAGTCGGCTTCCTGCAGGCTGCTAACCTAGTAATTTGCTACGCGTGTTGGTGAGAATTAAGTGCTTGCGATCCTTCTAAGTGGGGGCGCTTCCGGTAGAAAAGAAGTGATCAGCAGTCACGATCCGCCTTACGACCAGCGCATTCAGTCCGCCAAGACTGGAAGGATTCAAAATGATGCAATTAAAAACATTGCGGCACGCAAATGTCTTGGATAATAGGCAACCAGTTGCTGGTAGTTATTGAATCAGTTCCGCTGCTCCTATTTGATAATTAATTTCTCGTCTCTGGTGTACATCTTCCGCAGAATACCAAAACTTCACTCCATCGACGCACTTTGCATTTTGCACATCTTTTGGACAATTTTCGCATCGGAAACTTGACGCAGACATACTATTATCGCAATGCACGGAAACCTAAACCAAATGCCTTCATTGAAGAAGTGCGTTCTGCTTGCCTCTACACTCTTGTGTAGCCGAGCAAGCGCGGTTTGTACCAACTGGACATCTGAGAACACCAGTTCCGATGATGGCAGCTCATTCTCGACTCGATATTCAATCAGGGTAGATCAGCTTGCATGCCCAAAAGACTCTAAGGAGAACTGTCAGATGGAGAGCAAAGGCTCCTACGACATCACGGCGTCGAGGGATCTTACCAAGTCGGGAGACGTCGACCTGCAACTATCGCACGAAGAGTCGGATGCCATATTTAACTTGGCTAGGGACGCGTATAACAGTGCTTTCATCCACATTGGTACAAATGTCACCAACGCCACTTTCGAGACGATCCAAACCACTGTTTCTTTTGATGGCCAAGATTCCAGCTACTCCAGTTACAGAACGGTCGAGCCGGGCACCAACAAGACCTTGTACTGGACGGCGTTCTACCAGTACTCGGTCGGCACGCTGAATGGATGCACCAATGACACCCTCAACAACATGACGGTCACTGCCGCGGCGCCGTATTACACCAAGGACGACGGCAATCGCACAGTCATTGCGGGATCATGGTCGGCTAGCTGGCACAATATCACGGAAAGTTTGGCCACGTCTACATTCCAAGGGTCTTCCATGAATGCATATTCCACAGCATTGTTATCGGCTATTGTTGGAATAACGCTGCTCGTGTAAATGTAGTGAACTTTAGCCCGTCGTAATAAATACGTTGCTGAATGTGGGCTATTCGATGGCAAGATGGATCGCGGTGCACCGTCCAACCACTCTGAGTACAATGCAGAATCCTCCCTTTTTGAAAGACCAGCAAACTTCAAGATTTAGGCCCTTGACACCCCCGTGAGGTATATGATCTCGGTCGCAATGTAGATGAGCTCTGTATCAGTGCCAGTCTGTCCACCAATCCACATTGCCAGCAAGCGTATTTCGAACTCGAGCGCGCTGCAAGAGCTCGGCGTTTGCGACACTAAAAACCGTTGTACGGCGCAAGGCATTACTTCATACAAACGCAATGGTTCTCGATTTTCACGTGCTACTCAACAATTTTATTTCACTGCACCAACAAAAATTTTTGCATGCCCTTGGTTGTTGTCCAAAGATTTCAGAAGAAGTCGCGAGAATAAAAAAGAGTTCGAATTTGTTTTGTGCTATTTCGATATAAGTATTCCATCCGAATTCCTATAGAAGGAAAAAAGAAAGAAAGAAAGATCAGATAGAAACCATATCCTTGCAAAGCGGACCGTATACGGAGATTCTTGTCTTGTGATTCTATTTCGATCTCTTGCTGCGGAACCCGTCAAATTTTCCAGAGTCTCTCGCGGATTGTGATTTCCTCTCGCCAGACCTCCTACCGGTTGTTCGGCCCGTCCGCAATTTTCCTTTCCTTCAACTCCAGCTGCATGACCTTTTTCCGCAATTTCACTTCTTCACAGTTGCTCACAGTCATCAATACTTGGAAAGCGCGTCTTTCAGAGTTCAAAGGTAGGAATGATGGTACTCTCGGTTCCTTCTTCAGTTTTGCAGCTTCCCTCCAACAAACCATACATCCTCGCTCGCACTCTTACGGCCACGTTGAGTACTTCGTGCTGCCAAGGATCTGGCCGTCTTCCCAGTCGCGCATTCCCTCTATTTGAATTCCCTGACATCAACCCATTCTCAAGACTCGCAAGCTCCTGCGAGATCCTGTCGATCTCCCACCAAAATCAACGGTCTGGACCCCTCGCAAACGCACCTGCCTGCCGCCAGAGGTCAGCACCTTCCAAGACCTCCCACCCACCTACCTTGAGGCAACTCTCAAATTTCCCCCCGCATCTCTCAAGCTCTCAAGCTCTCACTTCCAAACTTCACACTCCAAACACCCGCAACACAAATCAAGCACAACTGTACCATCTTCAACTTCATGTCTCACAAAGTATGTCAATCCCTTCATCTTCTTCTCTTGTCCTTGGCCGTCTTGCCAGCTTCCTGTCCCACCGCCTTTTCCTCACTGCTTCTTTGACAGCGGCTAACAAATTTCTGCTGCAGAAGTTCCCAGCAATCTGATCCTACGATGGTCTGAAGCAACAGTCCCTGCAAAATCTTCGTCGTTGCAGCGGTTGCGCAGCATGCATAGAAGTACCGAGAGCATATGCTCTGCCGTGCGTGACCCCACTGCCAACTCATCGAAAGATGACTGCTAACTTGCGCTACTACAGTCCACCCACGAAGGCGAAGGATGTATCGGACGACTGCGTTTGCCTCACCCCGTGGGCATTCCCAAACTCCAAGGTATTTGAATACCTTTCCGTGGCAAACACCCGCCACGGAATTACATATGCCATCGCGAAAAGACCCGGTTGGAGAGACATGCTCGGGGCACACATCGCCCTGGCATTGAACCGGCACTCGGAGCCGGATATTATTCATTATCTGAGCCGAACATCAGCACCAGAGCAGCCGGCAACAGAGATCAGCCATCTATGCCACCAGAAGAGGTGCCAGAATCCGGCACACCTGACCTTTGAGTCGCATGACAAGAACATAAGCCGCATAAGATGCCACCAGCACGCAAAATCATGGCTCTCTTGTGGCGGCATAGTGCCGCTCGACAAGTATTGCAAAGAGCATGATCCACCATGCCTTCTCCGACAGGCGTCGGTGACAGAGCAGGAGTTTGAGATCCGGGGGTGGCTCAGAGCACGAGGAATTTCCTCGCTGGGAGATATCCCAGCGGGAGAGCTGGGCCAATGGGCCGACAAGGCCAGCGAAGACCGATTCCGTGCGGTCTATGCCATACCAGAACGGAGACCCGTTGACGGCGTGATCATCGGCTAGGAGCCGATGATCAAGCCAACGACACCAGGTTACAGCGGAGTGGCAATCCGCTCAGAAAACGTCCGCTCTGTCCTCCAGTCAGCTCGAACTACTTCATAGAGCTCGGCTCTCTGGACCCCTCCCCCGCCGCTCTCTCTTGGTCGAGGTGGCGCCGATTCTTGGAGCTGTCACCTGGCCCAATGTTTCAAGGTCGGCGCCAAAGATTTTTGACACAACCTCACCGAGAAATCTTTTCCACCTTTTCCTCTACCTTGTCATATCTTGACACTCTTCCCTCCATCCTCAAGCGCATATCTCAAGAGTTTGGCTAGGAGCCGATGATCAAGTCAACGATACCAGGGTGTAGCGGAACTGTTATTAGTTCAACTAACATCCGCTCTGTCCTCTAGTCACTGAAGGCAGCGAATAGATAGCGTAGCGTAGGCCAATGACAGAAGTCACATCTAATATTGTTGTTACTGAGTGCCAAACATGTGAACCGGGTAAAGATGGATTTCGAAATAGAAAAAGATCAGAGAAAAGGATCAGTGCAAGAAACCTAATCTTTGCCTCTCTTTTTATTTTTGGGACATTATTCTTTCCGGACACCATGTCTTATTAACTTCATATTCGGCTTACAAAAGTCTTGTTTGCCTTGACATTCTTGACCTCTTCGATCTTCAATGCCTTCATGCATACAAAGGTATTCATAACATGGTAGATTTTGTTGGGCAGAGCGTCGTACGTGATTCTTGAGAGTGCCTTGATGTCGAATTAAGTGAAACCATTCCTTGGTCTGTACAGCAGCTCAAAAGCTCGCTCTCTTACGTGCGAGATTGTCAAGTCTTCTTAAGTGTATACGTAATCCCGTGGCAATAAGATCAACTTTTGTGTTGGGCGTTGTCAAATCTGGCTTGTCAATTGCCTTGATCGACCGTCGCTGTTGAGCTCACGGTGAGAGTGCGCGTCTGTTGATCTCTTGATACTTCAAGACATTAATATAGGTAATCCCCTGGCAATGACATCAACTCTCACACGGCGCATTTCTCGCCGTTGGACGTCGTTTAATCTGGATTACCGATTGCCTTGGTCATCAGTTTTGTTTACTTCCCCGGTCTTGGTGCTCTCCGTTTGTGGTCCTTCCCAAATCCCCATCATCAAAGTTCCCGGTCTCGCTGGCAATCTCGTCAGCATCCTCAAGCCCGCGAATCTCCGTTCGCACTCCCCATCATGGCCGGTCGCGGTGTTGGTCGCCCTCGCAAGCGTGGTCGTCGGTCCCTGCGATCCCCGTCTCGCGAGTCTCCCGACCCGCTGACAGCGGCCGCCCTCGCTCCTGCCGGCCGCGTTCCCTCGGTTTCTGTTCCCTCCTCTGGCTCTCCTCTGCCCCGCGGTCCTGTCGTTGCCGGCCCTAGAGGCTCGTTATGCTGACATGAATCAGCATGACATGCTCGCTGAGTTCTCCGTCGACACTGCGGTCGGATTCCGCTTCTATCCCTTCCCTGCCTACACGCGGGAGGGAACTCCCGAGTCGGTTGACTGCCCCCTTGCGAGGGCGACCAATACCGCGACTCCATCGCTGTTGGGCTCGCGAGAAGAGCATACGTCTGTTGATCTCTTGATACTTGGAGACATCACGGAGGTATTCGGAGCTCTCTTGGTCACCCATCTTGTCGTTGTGGACCTTGAGTGCCTTCTCAAAACCTCCAAGAGTGGTGTCGTAAATCCGGCGTGCTTCTGGTGTGAGACTATCGTCTCGGTCTTGTCAATCGGAGGGCCTTAAAGGGAGTGTTGACTCCCCAATTGCTTGTTTGTTTTTATATTATTTTGTTCCGATGTTGGCTTGCGATGTTTCCGGATGACTTTTCTAGATGACTTTTTTGGATGACTTATTTCGAAGTTTGTTCTTGATTGCTTTGTAAGTCTTTTCTATATATCTTCAATTTCTCTCTTTTTTCTCTCGATCTTTTTCCTCTTATATTCCTTCTCTTATTTCTTTTGTCTCATCTTTTTTCTTCTACTTTTAGTGTGTTTCTCAAAACGCCTTTCTAGTCAAAGCTCGTATTAAATACAATCATAAACAAGATCAAAATCAGCAAGGGATATTCAGAAACTCTCCTGTTACGCCAGGTGAAATAAACGCACCATATCCCACAGTCACGCCATTCCTACAAGAGCTAGACATCGCGACAACCTTCATCAGATTGTATCGGTCCTCGCAGATTATGAATACGGCATCACATACAATAGGAGTGGAATGGACGCTCGATAATGTAGTCTGACCTACCGAGTAGTAAGTGGACACTATGCCATATATGATGGACAACATCCTACTGATCTGCTTTCTAGACTGACTCCGATGACGCGCCCGTCCGTCTTCATCGAGTGTCAACATTTTTCGTACGGTCCATGATGGAAAGCTCATGGCGGGACTAAATGCGTTAAGCGTCATAGGTAAAGACACAAATGAGACATCTCCCAAGGCTTTCGATATTTGCCCGATGTGTCGCAATGATACAAGGACCTATTAATGGCCCATACCACGTTAAATAAACAAGCATCGCACAGATAAGGTAATATTATTACTGATCTTCAGGTAAAGATCGAAAACTAAAAACATCTACTATAGACCCGAAACGAAGCCTCGGACGAAGAGACTATCCGATCTTTGCGACGAACCAAGCGGCAGAAGACTACTGCCTATACTTCCACAACTTAGGTGTCCGGAGAGCCTGGCTCTGGCAAAAACCACAATGTTGGTCTTGTGTTCGCAATCATACAACACAGCTACACTGACGACCAAGTCCTCGAATCAGGGTCAAAGACGGCCACACAGGCACGGTGGCTCGAAGACAATGACTTAGACTTTGAGCAACTGCCACCGTTTGAGCTGCAAGAACCAGAGGACTATAGCCACGACCTAAGGTCGAGCAGTGCAAGAGACGAATACGCAGAGCGTATGAAGTTGTACAAAGCACATTCGCCACCAGAGCTCCAAGAGTCCCCAGACGCGACGAGGCAGACGACTCGTGGGATCCGAACGTGGCTAATGCTGTCAATGAGACAGTTCGAGAAACTATTTCCGGACTTGGCAGGCCGCGTCGGTGGAGAAAGGGAAAAGAGTGCTGTGAAACAACAAAAGTCTTCGCGACTGAACAGTTATGCCTGCGACGATGCGCTTGCTTTTTTTTTTCCTCGATAAATTTTGAGATCTAAATCATTATAAGGAAACAGTGCAAAAAGCTTCGGATGAAATTTGAGAAATTAAATAATTCTTGAAATAAAACAACTTTTATCCGAATTTAATATTTTTAAGGGGTTGATTGTCGAGGTTAAGATAAAAATCAAAGTATAATCCATGCAGATATTTTTCTAGAATTATATACCATCTGTCCAAGTACCACACGTCTTGTATATCGATGCATAACATCACTAATGCGACTATAGTGATAAGTAGGGCTGTACAGCGGCAGCGGTGTACTGTCGGACACTGAGGTTGTCGCTGCTGAGGCTATCAAGATCCCAACATCAAACAAGCTACGGCTGGGGCTCGAGTTGATGTCAAAAGTTTGAGCCAATTCCCATCGAGAGACCCTACGCTGGCCTGGCCTGCATACGAGATACCAACATTCTGACCAAGACTGTCTGCTGCCCTGTCTTTTAATTGCTGACAGGCCAAGACGGGGCTATCATTGTATCAGTAAGACTTGGCCTCTTTGGTTGCCTTGACTAGAGAGGCAATATGATACAGTAATCACGATGCCCCAATCACAGACAGAGGTCGTCTATTGGCGTGTTTTAGTTGAAGGATTGCCAGAAACAGAAATGTACAATTCCAAAAAAAAAAAAAAGCCCAATCCCAAACCAAAGAGCCATAAAAAACTGGAATTCTGGGCGGCTTTCGGGGGCGGCTCTCAGCGGCAGCCGGCATCCATAGATCCATAATGGCCAGCGATTATCTGGGGCAAAAAGACCCTGTCTGCCTGTCTCGCCTACCTATTGCTAGAGAGGTGCCCGCCCTAAAAGATTCCCGGCCAAGTGATTGCCCCTCGCTTCTTTCGGGAAAATGCCCCTCCATTTTCGATGATTATGATATCTTGCATCTTGCCTCTCTTGAGTTAGAGACAGTTTCGGGGTCGGGGTGCAGTGGCGCAAGGGAAAGCTAGGTCCCCCGGATCAAGAGTATATTTGTCATTGCGATTCTTTTTCTGGCGACAGCTCGGATCTCAGTCACGTCATGAGATCAATGCTTCGCGCGCAATCCTCGCCTCCCGGAATCGTATATGTAGCACGCAGCTAGCTATTCTGTATTTCCATTACTACATTTTTAGTCTCTGCCATTCAATCTCTTTTATCTATTGTTCCATGAGTCAAACCCTGAACAACATATTCCGACACCCACTACTGCTTCTCACCCTCGCCGTACTACTCCTGGCCATGGCTTTCCAGATGCCCAGCTTCGTCGCCCGCCTCTTCCGGCCTCTGTCCACCTCGAGCCGGATGAGCATCACCGGCGACGCCAACGGCGTCGGCCTGTCCTCGTACCCCGAGGGCGCCGAGAAGGCCACCGTCGCCGCCGGCTGCTTCTGGGGCGTCGAGCACCTCTACCGCAAGCACTTTGCCGGCAAGGGCCTGTACGACGCCCGCGTCGGCTACATTGGCGGCGACGTGAACAACCCGACCTACCGCGCCGTGTGCCGGGGCGACACGGGACGTACGTGATTTATTTCCCTCTCCGAAAGCACAACTCCGCGCACAAAACCTAGACTGACATTGTAACTGCGCAGACGCCGAGGCCACCCAGATCATCTACGACCCCTCCAAGATCACGTACCAGCAGCTCCTCGAGTTCTTCTACCGGATGCACGACCCGACGACGGCCAACAGCCAGGGGCCGGACGTGGGGTCGCAGTACCGGTCGGGCATCTTCACGCACTCGCCGGACCAGGAGCGCGTCGCCCGCGAGGTCACGGCCGCCGTCGGCGAGCAGTGGTGGAAGGGCCGCGTCGTCACCGAGGTCCTGCCCGCCGGCCGCTGGTGGGACGCCGAGGACTACCACCAGGAGTACCTGCACAAGAACCCCTCGGGCTACGAGTGCCCCAGCCACTTCCTCCGGTCCTTCCCCGAGCTCAAGTGACGCCGCCAGCCGTCCGGGCATAAGATGTGAACACGTGTGGGAAGGGAGGGATCGTGGAGATTCGGGAGAGTAGGCCAGTAGCTGGACGGTGATGATTAACGATACAAGAGGGATTTTTTCAACAATAGATCTAGGGATATCATGGATGTCGCACTGTCTGCGTCAACGCGCAATCAGACCCGAGTTGATACTGAAAACGTGGTCACGACGGCATGGGAGAAAACTACATAACAAGAGATCATGGACAAGGATGCGCCGGACATGGTGCATGTCGGTCCAGCACGAGAAACAAATCAGTAAAAGAATGCAAAAACAATATCAACTATGAATCCAATGATGTGTTATATTGAGTGTGTCCAAGTATTGGAATTAAGCTAGATAGGCGTACTCGACTTTGGACCAAGGTCATGCGGTTCCCCCTGTGAATGATCCTTGTGATGCCATGCTCTTATGATGCTGGCGGGTGTCAATTATATCGCTAGGGAATGTGAGCATTCTAAGTGTGTAGGATGTTGCACAGTATCAGTTTTGGGCCATAGAAATTCTTCCGATTTTTTATTGTTTTTGTTTGCCTTATTTTAATTTCTGCTCACTTTGCCTCGAGGCAATAAAACAACTACAAATCCAACCCGCATATGAGTGGAGTAAACATTGGTCTTGCTTTTCTCTCGAGACCTCTGGTATCTTGTCCACCGCAATAACTTATCATTCTACTATACAGCTGACCTGAAGACAGGTCCTCTACTTGCGTCGGTTTTGCTGCATCATCAGAATCTGGACCATTCTGATGAAGATGTTGAGAAAGTCCAACTCCAGCGAGATGCTCTCGTTGACGGGGTCCTTCTTGATGATGCCGCGCTCAGCGAGACGGGCGTGGTGAAGAACCTTCTGGACGTCGTACAGAGTGAAGCCACCAAAGACGGCGAGACCACCGTACAGCCAGATGTTCTCAGTAAAGGCGAGGGTACGGGCAGCAGTGGCGGGAATGACAAGAGGAGCGAGACCAGAGACGGCGACAATGGCAGCACCAGCCAACAGAGGTCCACCAATGTAGAGGTACTTCTCCTGCTTGGCGGTAGCACCAATGAAGGAGATGGAACCCATCATGGCAACAGTGTAGAGACCGGCACGGGCGATCAGAGCACCGGGGGCGAATGCGATCAGGGGAGCGATGAAGGCAGCTTGAGTAGCGTTGAAGGCAGTCCAGAGAGCGTACTTGGGAATGTAGCTGGTAATGAGTTAGCAATTGTTATTATGATCCATTTTTCGAGGATATCGCGGAAACTTACTTGTCAGGCTCAATCATGCGTGTTCCGATCATGGTACCAAAGGACAGAGCGAGACCACCAATGGCAACAACCCATGGGCTGGTGACCATCATTCTGTAGACGAAACCAGTCTGGACCATTTGGCGCGCAGTCAAACCGATGATACCAATTCCCAGACCAGTGTGCATAAAGGTCTGGTTCAAGTAGGATCTCTCAAAGACGGGCATACCGCCATCCTCGCGGGTCTCGCGGTTAAACATGACGTTCATTGCGACCAGGGTACCGCCAAAGATGGCACCACCCGTGAGCAACCGGCGACCCAGAGAGCTGGCATCGGCGGTTTGGGCGCCAGCCTGGTATTGGTAGGATCGGGCCTGCTGGAAGACATTGCGCTTGGTGGAACGGAGGACGGACGAGGTGGTGGCAGTCCTCGAGGTGAAGAAGGACGACGACTGCTTTGTCGATGTCTGATGGAATGCGCGGACGGGTGCGCTGCTTCGGAAAGCGGATTTCGTCAGCTCGGGGAGCTTCGTCGCCAGGCGCGCGGGCCCTTGGCGGACGGTGATGGTAAAGGACATGGCGTAGAGCGTGTCCAGTGGACAATGGTAGGAACTGTGCGAGACAAAATAAATGTGACCAACACGAGGAGTCGAGGCTGGGAGGGACCAGTGATTTGGTTTTATCGAGGTCGTTAAGTCCGGGCCGGAGGCAAAGGAAGAATGACGACGAGGTTTCCCGAGGTGAGGTGGAGCTTTTTCCAGACCTGTGACCTGCCACTCAGCAGCTTTGGCTTAGGTCATCGAAGCTGGCCCAGGCGGGTGAGAAGCTGGTGGAACATTCGCCAGAGGGAGCAGCTGGCAGCCAGTGAAAATCCGTCCCGCGGCGGCCGCAGCGGTGCTTTGAGTGCTTTCCCCCAGAGCTGGATCCCTGTAGCCCGGGTCTTGGTCGCCAACTCTGATTTCGGATTAGCACTCTTGTCATTGGCTGTGCAAACGACAATTCGCGATTCACTTCGAATTTGATTTCGATATATTGTGCAGCATGCCTATTAAGTCCGACAACATTCAAGTAGCCCAAAAGATCTCTTCCTGTCGTTGCGTGCTATGCTCCCGCGAGACCTCTGCCGACAGATGGTCAAACCGTATTGATTCGCGGGTGTTGCGTTTTCATTGCAGTGAAATGAGAAGAAGGCAATCTCATAAGAAGCGCAGCAATTATATTTACAATTCCCCGCTTGTGTTCTGGTCATCGGTCGGGCACTTCAAGTCCTTTGTGCGGGTTAAAATTGCAGTGAAGACAGCTGCTACTACTAGGATGCCCGGAATCCGGGTGGACGGATGAACGAATCCAGGTCCCGATGAGACGCTGGTGCAGAGCTTCTCTCAAAAACAGATTGAAGCCAACCCAACCACGCCTGAGGAGCACGATTGATAGGCACCAAAGGCGCGATGCTGCCCTTGACATTGGATATTTCGAAAACGGTATGTTCTCGATGGGGATCAACTGCCATTCCATCGTTATTATGACGAGGCAGTAGTGAAAACGTTCATTCGTGAATCAAGCTACTGAACGAAAATCGCTCTTTGCATTCAGTAACAGTAGAATTTATATGGCTGATAGTATAAACACCAAAGTCTCATATCTGCAGCATTGGAGAGCGTGTTCTGTCTACTCCGGGATCTTGAATCCTGACCGGCGCAAGTGTTGGAACACACCATCCGGATCGTACTGATGAGACACTCGGCGGATTCTATCCACGGACTCTTCTCCGTAACTGGCAATCGGATCATAAGTGAAATCGGCATAGTTCAGGTACCTCCACTCCCACAATCCATTATCCATCGAGGCGGCGTAGTCTTCCATGTCCTTCTCGGCCTCGAGCGCGAGCGCGTACATTTCGGCTTCCCACTCGCCCGACGTCATCGACATGGTGATGCTGCTCATGATGCCCGGGCGGCCGCCAGAGGCAGCCACGTCGTTTTCGAGGCCGAGGGAGTTGAGTCCTTTGCCTGCTGCTACCATGGGCACCGTGATCGGTTGGAGTTGCAGCACGCTGTACCAAACTGTGCCTGCGGGGACGGTTTCGTTGATTTTCCGTACCATTTCATCATGCCGCGCAAAGATGTACTTGAGAATTTCAGGGTCGTTCCTCACAGCACATACCAGGTTGAAGTCGCTGAAAGGGAGTCTAAATTAGCAAATACTTCACAACAAGCCATACACAGTCAAGTTGGGGAGAATGGTCCTCACTGAGATCCTCCCGCCCCCGAGACCTCCTCGGCGATACTCCACATGGTATCGTGCCGCATCGTCGACCCGGTGCGGTTGGGTATAGACGCCCAGCCGTCAAACGCCGGCGGCCACTCCCTGTCGTCCGTGTTGACGAGCGGGCAGATGATGGACGAGTCGCCCGCGTACCCGTACGCGAACAGGCAGTGCGAGGTGCTGTGGACGTCGCCGGGGACGTCGTCGGCGAACGCGCTCAGCACGTCGATGACGCGGTCCGACGTGCCCACGCCCCACGACACCAGGCCGCACCAGAAGACGGGGTCGGAAGCGTTGGCGTACGCCACGGCCTCCATGTCGAAGCGCGTCACGAGACCAAAGTTGCCGCTGCCGCCCTTGAGCGCGATCCACAGGTCGCGGTTCTGGTCCGCGCTGGCGGAGACGACGCGCCCGTCCGCGAGCACCACCTCGAAGCTCACGACCGAGTCGCAGCCCCAGCCGCGCGCGTTGTTATAGTACGAGTTGCCGCCGCCCAGCAGAAAGCCGGCGACCCCGACGGGGGTCTATTAGACGAAAAGGAGAAATTATTCCCTTATTCGGCCTAATATTCCTCGAGAAACACCGTTTTACGCAGGTCTTATACTGTTTTATTCTCGCCAGACATTGTCTGGCGAGTAGTGTGTGTTATAGTTCGAATATAAAGCTTTATAATATTTTTTTTTCCGTTAGTCAAAATTTTTATATTAAAAAAAAATCAAATATTACGTATGCCTAAGCATATTCTGGATTATATTATATAATACCACCTTAATAAGCTTATCGCGTAAAATTCTAAGAATTTATATATACAGGCAAATCTAGCCTATTACTTAGTTAAAAGGATCGGTAGGAACACTATTATATTTTTAAATATGTTATATATATGCCTATATATATTTTATTTTGCTAATATATAATAACTGCGAATTTTATAGCCCGACCCGGCTAGTATTAAGGTATTAGCTATTATAATAGCTTTTAATAAGCGCTTAATATTATTATAATAATTTTATTATTTATTTTATTACTAATAATATATATTTATTAATTTATTAATTTAACTTCTAATTATCGTAGATTTTATTTTTTAATATCCGCTTACGTAAAACTCGCTTATTTAACCTTTGCTAACTTAAGCGGAATAGTATATTTTTTGCTTTCCCGAAAATTAATTTTAATTTATATATTTTGGTATCTTTTTTATAACGCTATAATCCGGCGGATTTCGAATAACCTATCGTTATCGCTGTTATTTTTGTGTTTATAAACGATATATCTTTATAACGCGATAATATTTGCGAATCTTACGATACGATTACAAAAACTATATACAAATAATAATTTATACTCTTTTTTCGTCCGAAGCACCGTAATCCGATCGAGAACGTCGAATCGCAGGCTTTGTCCCGAACCAAACGTAAAAAGAAATTAGTATTTTAAATTATTATATAAATAAAATCTCGGACGCGCCGGCGTTAAGGAAATCGTCGGCGACGGGACCCTAAAAAATTATCGGAATACCTATATTTAGATAAAATATTTTTCGTAAATCGTTAAAGCCGTATATTATAATAAATTAATAAAATCCCAAACGCGTCCGAGCTCGTTTTTATTTATATTAAATAAAACGGGTCGTATTAATTATAACGGCCCTGTAACGACTATACTAAGGATAAACCGAAGTATAAAGAAGTGCTGGGGTTTATGTTATCAGATACGTAAAGCGTAGGAGATATACTGAGCAAAGAGTAACTGTAGAACTGATTTACAAGTGTAGTC